>OX183136.1:13125332-13725332 GCA_945261195.1 Cryptosula pallasiana | reverse complement strand
TGGATATTATGCTCAATTATTTATATCTGAAAAGCTTTGATTTATAAGCCAAAACAATTTTTTAGTTAACTCCATTAATAACTGTTTTTGAATTTATTTGACATTGACTATATGACACCTTTCACAGAAAAAAATTTTCATAAGTAGACAACTTCAAATATAATGAATTTGTACCCATTTTGGTATAGGCCATACGAAACCATATACCCTACGCAGTACCGTACCGTCGAAACCCCCACAGCCAATCAAAACCCCATACCTCTTGAATTGTTTTTTCTTAGTGTCAAAGAGTGCTGAATAATCATAACCAAAATACTGAAAAGTAGTCTTAAACTCGCGCATAATTATTTCTTTATTTTGTTTTAAAACTATTATTTATTTACATTCTACGATGTCCGATATTTTCTCAATCAAAAATCCTGTAATTCCGATTTGAAAGCTATTGTTGTTGTTGATTTAAAATGACAATGACAGAAATGCTAACCTGATATTTTTTGTCACAAATAAATTTTGAATTATAATATTAAATCTGTTGATACTACCTGATATGAAAATAATTTTTTAAGATCCAATATTGCTTTAGCTTATGATATTTAAAACTTTAAAATGCACTTTTCGGGGGTTTCAACTAGAGGTAGGGGGTTTGTACAGTAGAGTGCAGCATAGGGGATGGGGTTTCATCTGGCCTTCACCAAAGCGGATACAAATTTAATTATGTTTGAAATTTTCTACTTAGGAAAAGTTCTTGCTGCAAAAGGTGTCATAGACTATGTCAAGAAAAGTTGAAAAAATTGTCAATTATTTTCCGATTACTATTTATTTTTATTTGAAAAAAATTTATTATTTTACTTTTATACATTACTAGCAGAAATACCCGGCGTTGCCCGTGGAGATTACATAAATAGTGCAAACGATGTTAGGGAGATCATGAAGGGCCAGTGTTATGGAGTTTGTCTTCAGTTTTGACTTGCCAGTTGGCTTGAGGATGCTCAATTTGTCTACATGTTTCAATCGTTATGTAACTGGTTATATATTTTACGAATTGTGCTGTCAGAGCATCTAATAGGTCTTGGAAAATTTTTGTCTGCACTAATTATAACTTTATAGCCGCATGGGTGTGCCAACTTCCCACTTGCTTCATAACATAATTGAATCTTTGAACATAATCACATAACATCTGAAGAAGTGTAACGGTTGTTCCATGCAACACATTGCTCTCCCTATTGCACACCACCACCGATAACAACAACTTGCAAAAACGTTGACTTTTCTTTTTGAAGAGTTGAGCTTGCAACTCTTTCGTAATAGCTCAAGTCTAGATATTCCGGGGGGTGAAAAGCATCTTTTTAAGTTTATTTTCCCACCAAAGGAGATTGTCATAAAGCATGGATTATATTTGCAAAAAGTCATCTCAAGGCTTTGCTGTGATTTCACATTTAGTGAAAAACCAACTCAAAGAATCTGGTGGATATTCAAGTAATTGTATTTTAAATTTCCATATCAAAGCATATGCTTGGTGACTGTGCATTGTGCAACCCATTGGTCAATATTTCGAAAACGTATTTTAGAATGCTGCATTAACTGTGCAAGTAAATCAGCTAAACATGCGCTGTTCACAGTGTGGCAATCACAACGCAATTATAACAAAAACTCACAATAATTTTTATTTTCTCTGAATTTTCGTAAACCTTGTGGAGTTGGAGCAAAGCTGTTTGGAATAATTGCGCCAGTTCTTTTTCATGACATGCTGAGCAGCAGGTAAAGTCAAATATCATTAAAATAAACAAAATGTGTACAAATTTTGCTCAAATTACGAATTAAGTTCCTCAAATGACTATTTTTGTCACTTTTTATGCAATTTTTGTATAATATTGTATAATATTTTGTACCTTTTATCAACCGTTTACCATCGATATTTCAACTATGATGATTATTGCCAATGTTGTGGAGAGACAGGTTGATTAATTATTATTAACGGCAAGAGTAGTAATAATAATGAAAATTAATTATAAGCCTTTAGCCAAAAACATTCCAAGTCTTTAAACCTAGACTCGCTTTGCGCTGCTGTTGTAGACCTACTAATAATTATCAAGTATTTTTTGTCATGGTAAACAACATGAAAAAGCAAAAAAAAAACATATAAGAAATAGTACTACTGCTGAACAAAGCCAGAGAAATTGAGAACAACTCTGATACATTGGGTTCCTTTTGATTACTTTTCTTTTTATTGTGGCGTTTATCATCATTTTGTATGCATTACCAGTATTGCTCATTCATTGTTGTTATTATTGCTATGGTACACCATGGTTTTTGTTCATAGTTTCAATTCTTATGATATTTATTTGTATCAAAGTTGTTTGTGTTTAAATTGAGGAATATAATGATATGGAAGAGATGAGAGTATATAGCAGTACTAATGATAATGAGCAGTATTCAACCACAGTGTTATTAACTAAAACTGATTTTTAAACAAAAAGAAAAACAACTACTTGTATGCAACAATGATAAAAATAATATTAATAAAAATAGTAATAACAGTAATAATAATAACATTAATAATAATCAATGACTAATAATTAATATTTTTGTCACCTTTAATTTTACTAAATAAATAAGAAATACCTTTATTATTATTATTACTTTTACTATTACTCTATATAGTCATAATAATAATTAATAAAAGAAATGAAAACAACAAAAAAATAACCATTCATAAAACAATAAAAATAATATTAAAAATATTAATAATGAAAATAATAATAGAAATAATAAAAAAAATTATACTGATAACAATAAAAATAATTAATAACAGTTACTCAAGCATAAAAATAACGATGCAGGAGGAGATGGTGTTTATTAATTATTATTTTGATTGTTATTAAAACTAACAATTATTTATTGTTGTTATATATTATTCTTGTTATCATTATATTATTCATTTTAATAATATAGCCACGGGCCCCAAGAAAATTGCTAAACCGCAATATCAGCCAGGCATAAGCAATGAAATAATGTTGTTGGAATGTGAAAGGCAAGTACAATTGATAGGTGAGTCGGTGGAGAAGCAATTATAAGACCGAAAAAGCTAGCAAAACTATTCTGTTTGGCGAACAGATATCAATACTTGATTCGCTGTAGCACTGCTGACCAATCAAAAGGATGCAGCATGTCGGAATATAATCAAAATAAACCGAACATGTTATGAAAGGCAGAAAAATATGGCCGGATATAACTTGGCATAACTGATGAGAATGAGGTTTCTATTGGAAACATTGCTGCGATCCTCCAGCAAAATAGAAATTCAAGAGTGTTATAACCTAGAGAATGTAATGACGACTCTGAATATGTATTTTTTATTAAGATTGATTCATTAGTGCCGGAGTTTTAAGCTAACATCGCAAAAACCGACTTACATTTATATATTAGATCATTTTTTATAACAAAATAAACTTAATAGTGAGGTTTATTATTTGCTGTTGTTGACAACAACAACAATGCCAGAGATGCAATAACGATTGCATTTAAACATAAAATGTCAGTATAAAGTACATACATACTTTGCATACAAAGAAACAGAATAATTAAACTCAAACTATTGTTCAAGGACCTTTTCCAACTCGTCTGCAAGCACATAAGTAATTATTACTTATTGAGCAGCTCAAGCACAGCTAAGGCACAGCTAGTCAGCTGGTTCACTAGTATGATTGATATCTAACATCAGTGCTGGATAGCGAACAGCTCCCTGCTGAGATTTTACGTCATGATGAAACAATGGGTTGTTATTGTGCAACAACAAAAAAACTGCTAAAAAAAACCTAATATTTTTATTAGCTGTTACTTCTAGAATTCTTACACAACATAATAGACTGAGCTACAAATGTATAAAGGTTTCCAACTAGTCATCATGTATTACAAACGAACTAAGCTTTGGTAGATAAAATCAGATGCTATCGCTGTGTGAGTACTCCGCATGTAAAACAAGCTGCAACAGCTTCTAGCATGCACAGTAGTGAGCTAAAAAGCTGTCCTACGTTTGATAGAAAAACACATCAAATAAATACAAGTACAAATTGGAAATGACATTAAGTTGAAGCAAGATTTTGTTAACGCCTTCTATCAATTTCTCAACTCTCTCCAAATTGTTCACTGCTGTGACCCCTAACCCTTATTGTATGCACTCATGTTTGCTAACAAATGGGAATTTCTTGACATGCAGGGGAAAATTCTAGAAAACAAATTTTTCATGTACTGGAAATACCAAATGGCATATACGCAAAACCAAGGAAACCCGTGTATATTTTGGCTTACACTATGTATTGATTATGTGTCATCCGATAATAAGCTAGTGTGTGGCAACTATCCAGCCATGCACCAAGCCATCACATGAGCGTATAACGTAAATGTCAAGCAAAGGACCAATATGATGCGAAGAAAAACAAATCCTATGCTTAAAAATTAATATTTAGTTTTCAGTTTAACTAATGTTCAAGAAATTTTCATTAAAACGAATACATCATCTTAAGAAATATTACCGTAGCTTATCAACAAAAACATACAGTACACCAACCATAAGAGCAGAATATAAAAAAAGATCAATTGCAGCCAATTCAATTCACACAAGCCGCTTAGTACTTGGCCAGAAAAAAATTTTAGTTTTGAAAATTGAAATCATCGATGCCAATGCAAAAATAAATTATGGAGTTGCAAGGCGACACATTAATTTGCTATCCCAATTACTAGCTTAGATTATGGCTAGCAGTGTAGAAGTAACAATATCGTTTTTAATTCAATTTAGCAATCATCGTTATTTCCATCCATTCTCAATGAATCGATGGCGTTTCAAAAATAATGACAGTTCAAAAATAAAGTTCTACAAACCTGAAAAAATATAGCCTGTGCCACACAGCAGTATGTATTAGCCAATCATTGCCCAGAAAAGTGGTTTGAAATAAATATTTTACTTGTGCAAGTTTTAACTCTTTTATGTAATTGATTTGAGAAGTACTTTAATACTCGCTGTTTGCTTTATGCAAAATGAAAGCTGTTATAATTTATATATTTGCATAGCTTGCTGCAACAAACAGAAACAAAAGTCCAATTTCTTGCACAGCTCACCAGTATTTCAGTATCAATTCCCAAGCAGCTCACAGTCATTCTAAAAGGCAGCAGGATGTTATCAGCAGTGCAACAGCTGAGTCAGCTGACTTGAATCGTGGGTTATTGCATAAATAATTATGCACGTACGATGGGAAAATCCCATAGAGAGAAGAAAATGTAATCCCAAACGTTGATAAAACTGTGTTTCGGACTGTACACTGCAAACAAAAATTCAAAATAACTAAGGATGTTTAAACAACCAATCCCCATGACACAAGAGAGGAATTTGGAGGAAAACTAAGTTTGAAATTAGTTCAGTAATTTGATTGCAGCAAAGTTAAAATATTGTTAAATTAATGCTTTAGTTGAACAGTGAGTTGTTTTGATACAGTTTGATTGTAATGTGCTGATGAACTCAAAATAATTTTTATGTCCCACATCTGCCGGTACTCTGATAATTGTTTCATTGTATTTTGAGCAGCGCATCAGCAATAGGAAACAATAAAAACATACAAGTACACGAGAATGAACTGTGATACAATCTATAGAAGATAACAGAAATAAATAATTAAAAATGTGAATATTTCTAGTTGTAAGTACCTGATATAAATCCTACTAGCTGTGGCAGCTGCTTTAACCAGTCTTTGCTGTGCACAAAGCTATGTGTTTACGGAAAGCGCTAGGCTATTACATAACAGCTCTACAGTTGACTGAACTATCCTTTGTGTAATACTATGTAATATTTGGTACAATAAATAGTAGTCAGTGTCTCATTTATTCAATTTTAGATAAAATTGCAACTAATAATTCAGTACTTGACACACACATGTGAGGTAGATATTACTGTGGTTGTTATGGTAGCGCACAATAAAGTTACCAACCAATAAAGTAAGTTACAAGAGCTCACCTATATTATAATGAGTCAGTCAACCACTAACACAGATGTATGAAATGCAGCTGGTGAGTGAGTGAACTGGCTATAGGAATCAGTGGTCTCATAGCAATAAAGCCGTGGCTACACATGCCTACGTTTCAACGGTATACAGTAAAAACATTTTTTTATTATTCAGATGACGTTTTTTTTACAAAGACCAACATGCTGGTCTACAAAAACTTTTTTACCTGACGCTTTGGTGATTGGACAACCATTATTAAATAAACACTCTTGATTGGATAAAATTTAAGGACAAAATTTGACAACTCCAGTGAAATTTTTATAATGGAACCTTGACCTGGTCATTACTGATTGGCCAACAAACCATTTAATTACTTCTATCAAACAGGGTATTTTTTAATTATTAAACAACCTAATACTATTTATAAACGTTAAATAATTATTACGGCGAATAGGATTATTGTTGTACTATTATAAACTAATACAATAATTGACTCTTTTATAATTAACATTTTAAATAATTATTACAATGACTGGTTATAATAATTATACACTCTTTGCCTCACTGGACACTCCGTAGCGTTGTGACAATCAATCATCTGTGTGTGTAGCCACCAGAGCGCGCAACAAAACATATTTCTTGTCATATTCCTACAAAACGTAGGTGTGTGTAGCCACAGCTTAATCACAGCAAGTGTAACTTGATCAAATTTGTTTCCTTCTTAAAGAAATTTTATAGGCTTGTAGTCAGTTTTGCTCAGCCACAAGGAGAAAACATTGACCAACATCACTTGACAACACATATTATGTTCTCAGCAGCAGTACACTATCAATAACTATGTAGTGTGCAGCACTGATACAAGCCAGCATGATTTGTTTGGCGCATTTACCATGTTCGCTAACACTATCTCATCATTTTTAACGAGCTCTTGGTTAGCCAACACTCAATAATAAACATTGCAATGGACTGTACTAAGAACACACTTTTTTAAATAGCATGTCAAACAGTCAGCATTCATTTAGAAGACAAAAATGTTTGATACTGGACAATCGGAATAATGGCTAGAAGGCATAAAATACTTCAATGTCAAATGATAGTCTGAGTTGCATTGTCGACTTCAACCTCAATCAGACATTACATAGAAAGAAAAAAAAAACAGGTTATAATACTTTAGCATCTCTATGAGTGACATCCACAAAAGTATGTCCTCATGTAACTGTCATGTTGTTGAGATATGAGACTGATTAGTTCTATAAATGTGTGTGTGTATTGCTTGATATCTAGACAACGACTGCCTCCCACAATATACAGCAGTATAAAAGTATGGCAAGATAATTACTTTACCAGGTTACAATAGCAATACTATGACTATATAACAGTAACCATCAGTCAAATAGAACATCAGCAGCTAGTGAAAGAGGGTAATAGATTTCTATAATATGTATTTAGTACCCGAGCGATTACATGATGAAATGGTGTCGTACACAAGACTTACTCCTCTCGTACAATTGGTTTTATGTTTCCAACCATATTGGTACAACATAGTGTGGTATGGAACTTTTACGGAAGTATAAATCACCAATTTCAACCATTGCTTAGTGTTCTAGAAGGAGAGGTCATGTAAATAACGACATTTCTTGACTGATGCCCAATAGCATCTTTATTATCTCACGAGTAACAATGCTAATACAGAGCACAAACTAGCTTGTATTATTGCTTTCTGATTGGATGATCATAAAAATACATCAAAATATTGCCATAGAAAGTTCACTAGTTTACTCCTCACAATAACCAACAACAATTGATCGGCACTATGAACATATATGTAATTTAAATAATATCTGTAATAATTGGCACAACCACTCCCTGGTTTCTGGTTCTAAAAATACATTCAAGGACCCTAATTATGTTTGTTGCTGCTATCTATTTAGTATTCATATAGTGTTTTAGAGACTTTTCGAGAAGGTTTTTGATAAAGGGAGTGATAGATGTGTAAGAAAGATCAAACAATATGGCAGTGTTTTACAGTAAAACTTCTTGTATTAGCAAGGAAAAGTATTAAAATGAAAGGCCAAAAGCTGCAGGAAATCTTTTATAGTATGCTTCTGGTTAACCACAAAAATTTGAATTATGAATTTCGTATTATAAAAGTTCTAACAATGGGGATAGTGCCAATAAGAGTACCGAAACAGGAGTAGCACGAATTTTCGGTAATTGATTTTATTGGCTGAGAATGTAAATAAACCAAAAAACTTTTATCTGTTTTGAATTGCGACACCCAAAATAAAAAAAATGATTAAATTAGGTTCAAGTATTATTATTTTTTTAGTCGATTTTGATGTTTCTTTTAAATATGGCAGAGATGGTAGTTTTTACAAACTGCTGTATTTGGCATTGTCATTACAGTCATGAGATATAGATAACTTTCAAAGTCTATGGTCATGGTACCTAAGGAAACATGCCTCTCCGTCTTTTAAAATTGCAAAGATTATTACCATTTTAATATCAGTTCAAACTGGTAATTTAAACTCCTGGCAGGTTGTTTTTAATTTCTACTTTTAAATCATTGTTTTCTCTTTTCTGTATGCCTTTGAAAGCAGATAAATAACGATATAAGAACAAATTAAATAGCAAATCTGAAACACGATTTTGTATATAATTCAATCTGGAGATGAACTTTTTCTGGTAGTAGAAGAAGATTGCAAAAGACATTGCAATACCATTCACAAGTTACTGTCAACAAAAGCAATTTGGTACAGCGTAATAGCAATTTTACACAGGTGGTGTCACAAATGCTTCTGAAATTCTTTTTTTTAATGAAACCCTAGCTAACCGGAAGCTCATTTGAAGTGACCTAAGGAAAGTCAAATCACAAATATAAACTTTAAGATATGTATATTAATGTCTATGAGTGAACATTCACACAGTTTGCTGCTCTATACTAGACTGCTTTATTGTGCACTATGTGTATGATAAAAAGGTCATTATGACTACATAACCACAACAGGTGTGTAACCTTGTTTGCTTGCAATAGGCTATCAAAACATTACATAAATGTTTCAATAATTGTTCATAGTGATTAGACACATGAATTGCTTTTCTATTATCAAAGACCCTGCTTTTGGTTGTTTGTTTGTAAGCTACCTTGTTAGACTAAAAGTATTCTATTACGATTAGCGATGAATACACCAAACAAATCATGCTGGCATGCATAAGTGCTGCACGCCACATCAAATGAGTAGTCAAGTGATGTTGGCCAATGTGTACGTCTTGGGGCAGAGCTAAATGGACTGCAAGCCTATAAAGTTACCCTCATCAGCATACTAGAGAAATATTTTAGTGGTGCAATTCAAACTGAATAGAAAGCTGTATGGTCTTCCTCTAGCAGTTATTCTACTGAAAGAATTTCTCTGTTTACATGCTTTTTTGCTGACCACTCCAAAATTTGGAGGCCTAGAAAAAATTGTTTTCACCCATAGCATAGAATACTGAATTACCCTGCAGGTAGTGGTAGTAATATTTTGCTGTGGTTCATAGGTTGTCAGTTATGAGCCACAACAGCAATTACCCCCATTGCTCCGTATAGAAAAATTACAAAATATTACCATTTTTGAGAAGACAACTTCCTTTTTTTTTTCAAGTAAAAGATGCTTGGAAAAGGGTCTAAATATTCCAACCCTAAAAAAGGGGGAGACAATACTTGTGATATTTAGGGCGCTTTCGGATACTCTATGCATAGGAAAAAACAAAAGAATTAAATGCACCATTCAAAACCCGATCGCCGAGTGTCAAAAACACGCCGGCAATGGGCAGTTTGGGCTCAATGATGTGAAGTGACAGCAAGGTAGGTATTGCCAATGAGGACGTAGAATTTTCTGCCCTTAACCAGCAATTTCAATGAGTCTAATTATTATCACTGTGTTCTCCCATTTTAAATTGTGACAACACCTTATAGTGTATATAAAAAAATATCACAAACGAAAATATTGTTGTAATTAATTTCTGTTTGTTAAGAAAGTAAAGAGGGCTCACATTAGCTATAGAGTCTCCATAGACTTGGTTGGAAATGAATATGTCAATAGTTTAAAACATAAAGAACTTCTGTTAAGCGACACTCATTGATGAACCCTCAACGACTAGGCTACCAGTAGGGTATCCGAAAACACCATTAAACATGAATTAAAGCTTTGAACAAGGCACGTTCTTTAGTTGAAGTATGTAAAGTTTGTGAGAATCTATAATTTTAATGCGCTGCTTGTGAATGAGTGGACAGTTCCTAAACACACACCGGTAATGTACTGAAATAGATAGAATTGAGGCTCATCACAAATTCTTTAATGCAAAGTAAGACAAAATATGAGCGAGTGTAATGCTTGGCAAAGTATTAACTAAAAATCCTGCCCATTCATTAGGGATGGGCAGGATAATAATTTTTAAGTCCGTAAACTTATCCTTGGATTTTGGTTGGTATTTCGGTTTTGGTAACCTCGGATTATATGAGTTTCGGTACACTTCGGGGGCCGGTATTCATTTTTTCAGTATTTTCAGTATAATATATCGTATTATTAGTAAATAATAAAGAAATAAGACTTTTACAAACATTATGATTAATTTTGTAGTTAGTAATAATAATATTACAAATATCATGCTTATAATCACAAAAACATGCATTTTTGTACACTGTCATTGCAATGAAATATGATTACGTTATCCATATTATTGCCACAAATGAACATGTTGCGATTTATTTTTAAAAATACTAATAAACAAAAGGAAAATAACGTAATCATTATTATTAATCAATTATTAGCTATTATGTAAAACTAATAATAATAATTACTAGACATTTATTTGTGTTCACAAGCAAAAATAAGAGTATTTTAGAGAATAAAAATGATGCCAAGTGAGATGGAACACCTGTTAACACAGCTTGTTAAACCACACGTGTGAGTAACTGCACCACCAAGTTCTCCCTGGCAAGGTACATTGAAAACACCCTCAATATTCTTAAACATTATAATTTTGCAGTAAAATTGTATTAGCAAAAACTTTCACATGAAAACAATTTCCAACACTGGGAATCATACCTGGACCTTGGAAATAGCGAGTCACAACATCAACCATCGAGCACAAAGACATGTTGCCAATGCAATATCTAATTTAGTACATACTGAAAACTGTTGTTCAATACATTTTGTTTGACAAAAAGCAACTTTTTCAAGCGCCTAAACGTTTTTTGGTTTTTTTTTGTGCTCGGGACACCCAGGCACACGCTTCACAACTGCCAATACAACCTTTACCCCTGTTAATACATATGCTCATATTGAACATGCTTATGTGAAACATCAAGTTAATCAATAAATACATCCTACGAAAAACCACACCTTAGGATCGTACCCAAACTCTGTCAACAGCAGATAACAGTGTTAACCTACGACAGACGAACAGCGCCACACAAACCTCGCCTAGATTTTCCTGGGCTGTGGTGCAGTTCGTCTAGTTGCTGTAGTCGAGCTGCGCCACCATTATTTTAGTAAAACAAGAAAGCATAACTCCAATAATTATAGCCCTAACTTTCCTGTTCACTGTGGCGGCTTATTGGAAGTGAATTAAAACGAAAAAATGTTCTTAATTTGGTAGTTATTTTTTGTTGCGTTTGTTTTCTGTTTTTAAAGCTTTCCATTATTGGCACAGTAGCTGTTTATATGGTTTTCATGAAAAAAATTTACAATATAAACAGCACCTGTGCAAAAAAAAGAATTTTTTTTTATTGAAAGAAAAAACTTTTTCACAGAAAAATTAATTTTTTTTAATTCAAAGCTTTAAAAAGCTGTTTACATCTTTTGCTTTATCAAAACATGCTTTTAGAAATACAGATCAAAAATCAATTTCTTTAGAAGTTGAATCATTAACCAACCTAACCCCAACATTCATGGGATGGTGAATGGAGAGTGAATGAAGTAAAAGGGAGCGATAATATTTCGTTCAACTAACGTATATAGAACTAAATATAAGCTGTTATTGTAGATACGCCACCGATAGCTAACCATGGAGACCAAACCTACTAACAACACAGTAAGCCATGTATAATTGGTAACAGACTGGTTGTAATGAAAAGAATTTTAAAAAATTTACAATATTAATATATATATATTAGTGGAAGTGCGGACACTTTGTTCGCATTTCATTACGGAACTCTCTTAATAAATGTCAAAAATATCTTGAAAAGCATTGTGAATCATTCACCTTGCACTAATTTTCTAAGAAAGGACATTAGCTCACTTTGGGTGCATAAGACTTTGCATTCTGATAGGTTTTTGTTTGATATTTCTGATGAAGTTTTGAATTTTATGCCCAAGTTTTTCCTCATGGCATATGGTTCCGCCAGGACGCAATACGCTCCTCAATTACTTGACTGCTATTGGACAAACTAAACTTTTCACACCACTAGCTACAAAATTATATCGCAGTTAATGCCAACAATCTTGCAAAATATTGAGACCGACAACAGGCATTTGTGAAGAGCCGCCGTCTAAGTAAAGTAATCAAAGTGTGGCCACCTGCCTTTGTCACGTGACGCTCTGAAGCCAAATGCTTGGGTGACTACACTATAACTTATAAAACAGGCTCACTTTCAACAGCTCATAACGCAGAAAATTGAAATAGTAGAGCTTTAAACAACCATTCATATGAAAGCTCAGAATGGCTCCTATCTCTGGGGATTTTAAACAAAAATTCATAATTTGAAGAAAACTAAAAAGGGTTGAACAGCGCTTATATTACCACTTATATTACTATAAATAGTAAGAATTATAAACTAGTCATGTTGTACCATTCAACTTTCATATGAAACTTTAAATGACAAACAGGTTATAAATATAAATACTAATAATAGTAACAGTTAATCATAGAAAAATAATCTTGTAATAGTTTAAATAATAATAACAGATAAATATTCCCAAAAGTAATTATTTTTTATGATACCCATGAAATGAATCATTTTTTTCAAAATGAACATACTAATCATTTGACATTATTCATACCTCACTTTAGACTAGCCTATTACGGGTTTTTGTTATTCAGTCAGCTGTTTAAGAAGAAAGAAAAATAATAATAAATAGTATGTAAAATAAATAAAAAAGCAGATAGATTAGTTTGTTCTTTTTTTCAAATAATGCATTGCTGATTCACATCAGCAGCAACACACCAACAACAAACACCAATTTCTAAGAGTAAATACTGCACTTTTAATAATATTAGTTACCAGTATCTCAGTAAGAGTATTCCACTCATTTTATAATTATTTTCATGTTTGCTACAAAACTAAGTGGCACTTCAATATTTCGGGTGTCTGCCATATATATGCTAACTTACGCAACAGTGCAAATACAATTGCAAAAGCTTACGTCAGCTCACTAGCCTGAAAGTGAACATTTTTGCAGTACAAGGCACGTAATCTTTAGCAAATGTATAGGCAAACAATTCTATGTCCGCTACTGCTCAATAGAGAGTTATCCATCCAAAGGGGAGATGACTCCTTGTTTATTCTTGGCTCTAATGACATTTACAAGTTTTGAACAAAGTTTTGCTGCAAGATTCAGCTTGAGAAAATAAAATTTTAGCTGGATCAAAACAAAAGATGTTCACATAGGTATTAATGCATAAAAGGTTCATTTTATGAAACAAATATTGAATACATGCATAAAAACAATTTCAGCCAATCATGACTTATATGAGCCTTTGTGGTATTTGTCTCGAATGGAGTCATTCTTATATAGAATAGCCTTAGAAACGTCTGATCACACTTTGATTACTTCACTTAGGCCGCCATCATTACACTTTTTCAGATTCGCACATCGATTCACAATTTTTTCTCCACAATCAGTGTGAGTGTCGAGAAAACTTCAGTTTGTCCAATAGTAGCTGAGTATTTGTGAAGTAGATTACATCCTGTCGGAGCTATAAGCCATGAGCAAAACTTCTGGAAAATATCAACACGTCAAAAATTACAAACAAAAATTGATCAAAGTGCAATGTTTTATGCACCAAAAGTGTCCTCTGTTGGAAAATTAGCGCAATGTGAGTGATTCACAATGTTTTCAAGATATTTTTGACATTTATTGAGAGAGCGCCGTAATGAAATGCGAACGAAGTGCCCACACTTTCAGTATTATATATATTGTGATTGTAATTTTTTTTTGTCATTTTTATTACAACTCCAGCTTGCTACAAATCATACATGACCCCCATATTATGTAATCAAGCTATTCCCTTTGTGTCAGTGCCTAAGGCTGACAGATTATGTCACAAAGAAATATTTTGAATCTATTTTGTATATAAGCTGGCTGAAGCTACCGGTAAATCAGAGCAGAAGAAGAGCTCAGCTAGGTGTTTATTTCTAAGAAAAGAATACAGAATTTTACCTTACTTTTTCTTGGTCACAAGCCTTGAAAGATGCCTGCTCCGCATTCGTCTAGTGTATGACCTAAGTAGTGCCAGCCTGTAAAGGTCCAATACTCTAGAGAGTCTACTACCCAGCTAGCCTGACGACAGCTATAAGCTGCCTGACTGTGACTATGCTGGGCAGAAGTTGCTAGAATTGGTTTAGCAGTTGTGTGCAAGTCAATAACCCACGGGCCTTCGGGGTTCGCCGTAAAAAATAACAGAGACAATGCGTCCTGTGATAAAATTATTTCTATCAACTTAGCATTTTCAATCAAAACTTTGTGTGGAGAATTAATTGAAAACGCTAGGTTAGTAGAAATAATATTATTACAGGACGCATTGTCTCTGTGTGTTATTTTTAGGCCCATGCAATAACCTGAGGTCTGGTACAGGTGGATGCTACCATCAACTTGCTACCCTACCAAGAAATCCTGTGCAATTAATAGCAACAACAATAATTATAACACATATTGATACTATTAATGATAACAAACAATAATAATTAATATTTATTATTAACAACAATGGTGACGACAACGGTAATAATTACTACGATTAATTTAATTAATTAGATAGATAAATAAATCAAACAAACTCGATTGACTCAATCAATCGGTAAATAATAATATAATGAAAAAAAATTATAAATCATAATTATTATTACCATTAATATTACTATTACATTAATATTATTATCATTAATTAATTACTATTTGTTAATTATATTATAATAATATTTTATTTATTTATTATTAATAATTATTTATTTAATTTATTTATTGTTATAAATTAGTAATAATTAATTAATTTACAGTGCAGCACAATTCACGTTGCACTTTAACAACTGTGAAAACTTCATCTTTGGTTGCATTACCACATTGACTTGGCTGAAAGTTTTTGTGGGGTGATGTGAAAAATAACAGCATGCATAGCAAAATCCAGAGTCAGTCATTACTGTTTTGGCAGAAGGTACGGGTGAAGTTCACGTGACCACCTAACAATGAAAGTGCACTCGCTTCATTTTGTCTTCTCAGACCATAGACCTCTGTATCTTAAACTCAAAAATGGGAATAATATAATAAGTATAATCAGCATCAGCTGATATGTCAAAAGACCATTTTTACAAGAAGCCGTTTTAGGAGTTCCAGTTTTGCTCATCGCCTTACCAAAGAGAATAGTTGGGCTATAAACGCAGTGCTGACGTCAAAAGGTTGGGGTCCATGGGGGTCCGGGGGGGGGGTCCACACGCCCAGGGGTGGCACTCTGAAATAATAGGCATCAGGTTCACTCCATTATCAACGTTTTGGGGGGGTATTTTTGAGCTACTCCAACGTTAACGTTGTAGGGGGGCACAACAACAACAATAAACGCTCTAGGGGTTGTTATCACACAGCAGTGAAGTAACTTGCTTGATAGACTTATTTATAGTTTTAAGTCTATGGCTAAAATCATTGCAATCTATTTCAGTGGAGTTATCTTTCCTAGTTTTATTGCTGGAATGCAGTGAATTTTCCCCGTAGCTGACAACTACCTCTACAAATTTTAGTTTAGTTCTGTTGTGAATGCATCTAGGTTTCACTGTAGATATCAATAAATTTAACAGACAAATTTGTTTCCAGCAGCCACAAATGTAACATATGCCACACTAGACTGCAATAATTATTAAAAAAGACGTTTTAGAAAAAAAGTAGTGTCTATTTTATTCAAGAAAATGATATCACACCTTATTCATTGTTGCTGTCCAAAGCTGTGACACACTGTTAGATATTTATTATTACTTCATGATTGTCAAATAATAATAAATTTATTTATTATCATTAATTTATTTGAAATAATATAAAAGGTTATATTATAATAATTATTTTTTATTATGATTATTGTTATAAAATAGTTCTTAGTTTATTTATTTATCAGCTTACTGTTTAATAATCATTATTAACATCAGTGTTATTATTAAATCTAATTAATTAAGAAAATAATTATTATTATATTATTACTAATAAATTTTATTTATATATATATATATATATAGTTACAGTAGTAAGTAGTAATTCACCATCTATTTTCTGTTTTTTTCTTATTTATTATCTACTCTTCTAGCTATCTATCTGTCTGTCTGTTTATCTATCTATCTGATGGTGATAAATTAAAACAGAAACAATAAAGAGTAATAATAATAGTATTATTATAATTATAGTGGCAGTAGAGTCCCAGTAGAGTAGTTGTTAGAATAAAAATGATAACAATAACAGCAATGATAATAATAGATAGAGTAGTAGTTAGTTTGTTGTTGGTTGGTTAGTGGTAGTAATAATATATTATTAATATTATAATTTTTTATATTGTAATGTTGTTGAATAAATAATAACAATAACACTTCAACAGTTTTTATGTTATATGTTAATACCTTATTATTAGTAATATCAAAACTGTTGAAATGTTATTGTTATCTTCATTGATTTATTAAACATAAGTATATTATTTATATGTGATAAAATTTATAAATATACTATAATACTACTAACTAACAACAAACTAACTAATATTATTTACACTGTAATAAATCTTCCATGATGATAATGATTAGTTCATAAAAATAGTGTTAAAAGCTTATATGCTGATGATTTTCATATCCAATGAAAAAGTATTAGTTATTATTATTATTGCTATTATCATGAATAATAATAATAATAGTGAAATGATACATCTTCCTATAATAATCAGTATAATTTTTAAGTGAATTGCCGTCACATATAACAGAGTACCAACAGAAAAGCACTATTATCATCAAGGTGTGTGGTTAAAGAGTTCTCAATGAGATTTGTTCAAATTCAAATGCTTTGGGTCAATAATGTAATATTGCAGTGTTGTAGGGGCCTCCAAATTCAGCTATGAGCTTTTACGGGCAGTATTTCTGCTTTAGGGTGTTGTAGGGGTAATAATTGACTAAAGTGGCGTTGTGCTCTAGGGGTATATGGCTGAAGGATGTTGCTGTAGGGGGTGATTGTGAAAAAACATAAAAAACTCTGTAGGGGTGCTTTTTAAAATTTAGGAATGAGCCTGGTGCCTATTATCTTTGAGTGCCACCCCTGGGTCCACACGAAGTAATAATCAGAAAACATAAAAAATCAAGCACTAGCACCCCACAACCACTTATTTTAAAAATGGAAATGAAAATTCTCAAAAAGTACGACATACTTATTGGGATAACCAGATATGCCAAACCCAATAAAGAAAACTTGTAAGTAATAATAATATGGTATGTTATAATTGCGTATACAATGTATTGATTATGAACTGTAGTAGTAATGCTGAAATGACTAACATGCCATGAGCAGGTGTACAATATTCACAAACCCGGCAGGTATGGGTGCCTGCGATTTTTAATGCTGAGGTTTTGCTTACAATGGAAAGCAAAACCAATACTCAAAATTGGAAAAATTATCTCAAATAAAGTGTTCAAAAAATTCTCATTTTGGATTTTTATGACAATGGTAGTTGGAGTATAATAATCAGATAAGTAAAATATTCAGAAGCGGGAGAGAATGATACTAAAGGAAACAATAAATGAGGATGACTGATATGCCTCTATCAAAAGCAGCGAACTAGGATGATTTTATTGACTGTTGATTCACAAAGGGCCAGGAGCAAAGGCTTGTTGCAGGTATGATGGCTTTGATCTGCTACAGAATTGTAAGAAATAAAAGTGAATGTAGACTAAGGCAGTTGTTCTACACTCAACTGACTCACATCTGACAAAAAAAACTTTGAAAAAAATCATTAAAATGGTCATTCCAGCTTTTGCAACTGATTTTTTTACATCAGCTGATCAAAATTTACTTACGGAAGCTGTAATAAATAATGGAGCATATAAGCCCCTCATCAAAATTCTAATACTGCTACTTGGTGTTAATTTTTTGATGTTTCGTGTAACTGATTTTGTGACTGATATTTTTAAAAGTTGAATCAGAGATTTTGTTCTATAGTGCTTTTTTTAAATATCTTTGATGGAAAGCTGTTTTGAGGAAGAGCCTAAAAAATATTTAGCTATCCAGTTGCTAGTAATGTACATGTAACATTATCTACCATTCATAATACCTACATACGATGCATATTATACTACAACACCATTATCTATTATCACTTATGTTGTACATGTTCTTTCTTAAATACTTATGTTTCTGTTTAGTAGTTTGTTTCATAGTTGTCTGTGTGTCGCCGCTCACACCCGTTTATATATGTTTTAGATAGCCCATGGTGACGGCTTTATATTCGTATATACTACTACTAATATCTCACGCCATTAAACAACTAACCACCAACCTATCTTACAATACATAACATTACAGTGCATACCGCAAAATGGCTGAACAGTCACACAAACCGAATTACAGAGGTATCTCTTCTTCGGCAGTACGGACCGAGTGAACGAAAATACAAATCATGTTTAAATAATATGATGTCCCAACTCACCAAAAGAGTACTCCTACCTGGATATCATAATGAATAATAACTATTGCTATTCACAACACCTACTAAAGCTTTTCTTCCTTATTTTCAACTACTTAAGAGTATGAGTGTTTCTGTAGCTCAGTCAATTTTCATGGTCAGTCAGGCATGAGAGTTTCTGGTGACTGCTGAAAATTTCAACATGCCTGACCGTGGCTTGACATTATTGACCATGAAAATTGACGTAGCAACAAAAATACCCATAAAAAAGAATGTCCAAACCAAAATATCATGTAAATAATATATTTGATAGTAGTATGATTATTATATGAAACATAATAACAATGGTACTACTGTTAGTTACTCATAATAATTATTATCAACAACCATGATTATACCACTAGAAAACTATTATTTTTTCAACATGAAAATTTATCACAGAGTAAATATTAATAAAAAAGGATAACAGCAAAATGAAACTTTTTTTATAATTTTGCATTTCGTCATCAAAATATTAATGAATAGTGTTAATGATAAGAAGTAATTGAAATAATAATAATAATTATTATCATGTTGTGATGATTACTATTATGTTTTGTTCGTAAAGGCTTTTGTGGTCATTTGGTAGAATGTACAAACCGCCGGTTGTTATTATTTGCCAATCAACTAAAATATTTTATTCAGCAATTATTGGTATTATTAAAAAGTGATACATTTTAAACATTCAGTGTCATAGCTACCTGAAATTGACATCTACAAGTCTGATTTTCTGGAAAATGTTTGACAATGGTTTTGTAATGATTTTATAGTAGCTCCTAGTCCCCTGGCGCATATTACTGAAATAAAGCTGAGAGAATGTCAGCAGCACAAGAAATGAGTCATATATAATAATTACTGATATATCTTATCACATCTGTTGGAAATTCCAAGTCATAATACTGTAATAGATTTTGTAGTCTCTCTCACTGACACAACGGTGTCCACTCCTTCTCTTCTCCGAACTTCGGGGTCTATCCCGAATAGTTTTTAACAGCTGCACGGGGTCCACGACCGAGACACACTACACAGTGATTTATCAAAGTAATTACTTTATTCCTTGAATCTATTTAGTAATATAAAGTGTACTTAGCATAATCCACAAGACTTCTGCCTCTCCATCTGCACAGCAATTCCTTTTATAGGAAGAGACAGGAACACTCACTCCCTTATTAGGAGTGAGCCAATAATACAACACAATACAAAAGATTCATGAATTGAAATAAGTGATCCAAAATGCAATAACAATTTGAGCAAAAAAGAAAATTGTGCACATGGCAAAACAGCACTGGGCTGCTTTCCCGCTCTTTTGAGTGTAGTGGAAAATTTCCATTCCTTATAAGGTCCTCTTTTAGTGTAGTGGAAACTTTCCATTCCTTATATGGAGTCCTTGCGTCCTAGTCTTTGCTCTCTTCATCGGAACTGCTCTGGTTCTGTATAACAAAGGGCGTTCCGTTTCTAGGGGGTCAGGCTACCAATATCAATCACATTTGATACTGGCTGGGGTCTGGCCGGGAATACCTGTGGTACTAACCCGGGGTAGGTTCTATAGGCTGAATACTGTGTCTATACTGGCCCGGTATAGCCGGTATCTTTAAATCTGACGAAGCAAGTGTAGGGGACGAAGGAAAAAGGCTTCGGGTCTATCTCAATGTCTTTACTACAGGTAAAGAGGGGAGACACAGGTGGTTTGTAGAGTGGGGGAAGGGACAGAGGGGCGGGACGGCTAACATCTCATACAAACCTCCCTCAAGACAGTAAATCAATTTGTGCAGGCGCTATGTAACTGAGATAATATCCAATACAATGGCAAAAAGCTGCTAAAGAAACTACAATATGTATAAATTCCATGCTTGAAGTAAACAAAAAAATGTTATATGCAAAAATAAATACTACATTCTGATATTATGTAACCAGTTTTGGTAGATATAAGTCTCAGTAAAATAACGACCAAAATCAAAAACCCTGTTTTATGGTTATAAAATATTTTCTATCAACAGCAGATTTGATGTTTGACAGATTCACTCACAACAAATGTATCACAAGTCAAACCAGGTTATACCAAGCTGGTTTAGTAGTCTAGTACTAGTTATGGCTGTCACCACATCATATAATAGTGCATGGATAGATCATAACGTATAATACGCTAACTCCATTCGTTTGTACGCTGAACTGTGGTTGAGCTTCTGATTAAATGACTTGTATTACAAATAATATTATTGCAAACTAAAATAAATATAGAATACAAAACAATATAAAGAAAAATATTAAACCAAAAGATAAATCTATAACTGAGACGCCCACATTATTAATAATAATATTTTATAAAATAAATTAATGAACAATTTTGTAAAATAATTTTACTGTCGTAATTCAGGTAACAGTACCTTGATTTAGTCAGTCCAGTTTCACAGCTACTTTACCAAGTCTTTGTTGTACACAAATCTGTTACACAAAGCTTTGCTGAAAGCATTACACTATTACGTAATCATTTTGTGCAGTAGGTCATCTCTGATTGGTCAATAAACTCATAATGCAAATACATTACTTAGCAACTAACCACAACAATCTCCCTCAAATTACTGGTAACCTTCCGAACTTTATTCTACAAAACTTTAAGTTAATGGTTTTGTAAACATCACTCTTACCACTAATTATTTAATGTAGGATAAGAATAATACTGGTGCTAGCTACTAAAAATAATGCAGCATCGCACAAAGTTTTTTTTTTACCATTTGTGATTTTGCATAAAAAGAAGGCTGGTGTAAAAAGTCTTGAAATTCTTCTCCAGATATTATGATGAAATAAGTGCACCAATTCGGTCAATATTGAGCTCAATTTTTTTTAACTTTGGACCAAACCTTTGCGCATGGTATCAGCAATTTTTCATCAATTTTGTGTAGCCCCAGTGAAACATTTAAATAGAAAGGTACAACATATATATACCTTTACCGTTCTATGGTGATTTTGATTAAGTTTTTGGAGACTGTTTGTAATAACTGTGTAAAACAACTATTACTTGAGAAATGAAATCAAAGCCTGGTCCAGTATTGTTGTGTCATAAAAATGTGGCTAGAGTTCCTATTTTTAGACAATAGGACAAATTTAGAAATCAAAAACAACGCCATGATATAGATTGTTAACATATGGCCACGTTCATCTTAGAACAATAGCAGATTCAGAATATATTTTGAGAGGTTTGGTAAAGCTAAACCGTTTTCAAACGATTAAAATAATATTACCTAACCAATGGCATTAAGGAAGGTAAGTTTATGCAAAAGCAAATAAACGTAATTTATTCTGTCACTAATATTAACGGAAGATGTTTGTCTTTGCAGCAGTGTTTCACTGCAGCACGGTGGGAAAAAAACTCACAAAAAAACGTAAGTTTTATTTTCATAAACCAAGCAGCTACCATTAATAAACTACTTACTGTGACGAGGTAAGTTAGGAGCTGATGGTATTGTCAGTCTCTGGGTAACCCAACTATCTGCTACTGTAAGTGTGCCGTAAGTAAGGTGTTGATAACTAAAGTATACATGAAGTGGAATAAGTAAACTTCAACTAACTTTTAATATGTCAATTACAGTTTAGTCTAGTTACTACTTCCTCAACAATAAAATAAAAAATTACTTGACTGATTGACAGTAAACAGCATAACGGTATAACAGAGAGCTCTTCACTTGGATTTCTATTTGTTTATGAAACAATGCTGTATGGCTGAGAAAAAAATGATATAAAATTTCGTGGATTTTTGGTTTTGTATTGGTCACTATTCCAACAACAAAAACATCTTACAATATCCTTGAGTGAGCTACTGGTGCTTACATTTAGAACTAGTTAATGTAGAAGTCAAGAGTGGATTTAACTCGTGAAAGAATGTTGTCAATTTGGTGTTGATGGGTTTTCAGCTGTGTGTAAAACTGTTCACTGCCTCTTCCACTTCCTAATTATGTCAATTACACTGATTTAGTTGCCATAAGGCACATGAGTTAACAGTTGGGAATTCCTGCATAGGGAGATGAAAATTTTAAAACATAACGACATACTTCAGGTATTGGGAATACCAGCTACGCTCGCCATGTATATACTTAGAAGGTGCAGTGATGTGTGTGAATGACTAGCATGCCATGCAGAGCCTATAAAGTCATAGATCTAACTAGTCAGGTGTGTACAAGTCATAGATCTAACTAGTCAGGTGTATGCAAGTCATAGATCTAACTAGTCAGGTGTATACAAGTCATAGATCTAACTAGTCGGGTGTGTACAAGTCATAGATCTAACTAGTCTAGGTGTATACAAGTCATAGATCTAACTAGTCAGGTGTATACAAGTCATAGATCTAACTAGTCAGGTGTATACAAGTCATAGATCTAACTAGTCTAGGTGTATACAAGTCATAGATCTAACTAGTCTAGGTGTATACAAGTCATAGAGCTAACTAGTCTAGGTGTATACAAGTCATAGATCTAACTAGTCTAGATGTATACAAGTCATAGATCTAACTAGTCAGGTGTATACAAGTCATAGATCTAACTAGTCTAGGTGTGTACAAGTCATAGATCTAACTAGTCAGGTGTATACAAGTCATAGATCTAACTAGTCAGGTGTATACAAGTCATAGATCTAACTAGTCTAGGTGTGTACAAGTCATAGATCTAACTAGTCAGGTGTATACAAGTCATAGATCTAACTAGTCAGGTGTATCCCAGTCATAGATCTAACTAGTCTAGGTGTATACAAGTCATAGATCTAACTAGTCAGGTGTGTACAAGTCATAGATCTAACTAGTCAGGTGTATCCCAGTCATAGATCTAACTAGTCTAGGTGTATACAAGTCATAGATCTAACTAGTCAGGTGTATACAAGTCATAGAGCTAACTAGTCTAGGTGTATACAAGTCATAGATCTAACTAGTCAGGTGTGTACAAGTCATAGATCTAACTAGTCAGGTGTATCCCAGTCATAGATCTAACTAGTCTAGGTGTATACAAGTCATAGATCTAACTAGTCAGGTATATACAAGTCATAGATCTAACTAGTCGGGTGTATACAAGTCATAGATCTAACTAGTCGGGTGTATACAAGTCATAGATCTAACTAGTCTAGGTGTGTACAAGTCATAGATCTAACTAGTCAGGTGTATACAAGTCATAGATCTAACTAGTCAGGTGTGTACAAGTCATAGATCTAACTAGTCAGGTGTGTACAAGTCATAGATCTAACTAGTCGGGTGTATACAAGTCACGATGTTAAGGTCCTATTTACAATTGGAAAACAAGACCATTTCTTAAAAATTGGAAAATTGAATTTGAAGAAAGTGCTCAAAAGATTCTCATAACTCATTCTCATAACTACAATATAATATTGAGAGAAGGGAGGTATTCAGAAGTTGAAGATAATAATACTGAAGGGAACGATGGATGAAAGTGACTAACATGCCTTTACTGGAAGCAGTGAACTAGGATGATTTTATTCTCTGTTGATTCACAAATGGCCAGGAGCAAAAGCTTATTGCAGGTACGATGGCTTCAATTAGCTAAAGAGTTGTATAAAATAAAACCATAGCTGCAGAAGAGAACAGATGGGAGTGCACTTGGGCACTACACTAGACTGACTAACTTCTTACTGACAAACTTAAAGAAAACAGCAATGCTAATTACCATAGTGTAATGGTATTCGGTCTGGTTTCTATGAAATTCCACTAATCTCATGTGTTATACCCCTTTCCAGAGAGGATACTGTGCCGGTATGACAGTGACAACTTGTGATCATCTACTGCCGAATCGGCTGGCAAACACAGAGTCCATGGCTCAGACAAACTACTCAGAGTGTCAGCTTGCTAAATGGTTTTATTCATAGTTCTAGGGAAATAATCCTCTAGAGTGGTTGGCAGTACATGAATGAATGCAAAGAGTACGGTACAACCCAACCTTTATATAGATGGGCTGGCAGAAAGTTATTCACTTATAACGTATAAGAACGCATTGACAGGAAGTAAGTCAACCGATACACTATAACATACAAATAGTTAGCCAATCATGTAATGCAATAAGGTTAAAGGTAAATGGAGCTCAGTGGTTAAGAGGAGGAGCCATTTCTTGATTATCCAATCAGATGTTCTCTGGCCGTCTTGAGGCCATACTTAGCCAGGGGTCGACAGTTACGTGTATCTGAGGATGGGTACTTCCAACTTCAGGGGTGGTGAAGGATCTTGGATTATTCAAAAGTTTCTCCGCTAAGGAAGCCATCTTGTGCCGGCCCACTATCCGCACACCGGCCCAGCAAGAGGTCATTACCGGCCCAGCAAGTGGTCAATACCGGCCCAGCAAGAGGTCAATACCGGCCCAGCAGATTGTGCTACCGGTCCTACAGGATGTGCCACCGGCACAACACCTTGTTTTAAAGCTGGTGTAGCGCTTCAGCGCATATATGACTGGTGTCTCAGTGGTAAGTATGATTTCTACCAGTAGTGTTCACCATAGTCTACCGCAATACCATCTTTTTTACATCAATGTGTAGTGACTGTTTTACATCAGCTGATCACATATTACAAACTGACAGATAATGCAGGCGCCTCATCAGAATTTTAACACCAAAAATAACAGAAAATACTGTGAAAGCTTTAATACTTCAGTGATTATGTGTGTAACTAAACGCGTGTGAGTTCACTTCCCGTGTAGCTAGCGAATATGTGAATTTGTTCCATTACTCTCTTAAAAGTAGCAGTTTTTTGCACAAAATGTTACTTTTTCAAATGCCAACAAGTTGATTTTGTTTTACAGATTTTCAATGATTTTCAACTAATAAATATATATGGTTACCGATGACTATTTTTTGCCAATTTATGTTAAGTTGGTTTTGTTACTGATGTTCTCAATCAATAAATCAGAACTCATGTTACCTAGCGCTGTAACTTGAAAAACTTTTTGTGATCAAAATTTGTTTTGAGATTAAAATTAAAAAAAGTATTATTTTGTTCAAAATTTATTGGTTCTGTCGGAAAACAAACTAATTCAAACATTAAATCTCATGAGTACCTGAAACTGGCGTTTTCAATATGCTGATTTTCTGGTCAATTCTTGACAGTTGCTAGTCCCCTGATGTATAGAGTACTGAAATGAAGTAGTGAGGATGTTAGTAGCACAAGAAATGAGCCAATTATGTTAATTACTTATTATATCACATATTAGAGAAAAACGCGCAACCTGTGCAAAAAAACTATTACTGGGGAATCCCAAAAAATAATTATTGCGGACTTATATAAAACAATGGACAAATTCTGGAAATCCCCGTAATTAATTGGGGTTTCCCACTGTTTGAAGATTTTCGCAGTCTGCGCGTTTCTCCCCTATCCCGTCTAGTTTAGCAGTGGAAAGAACCTGTGATAATGTGCAATCCAATGGCAAACAAGTTGCTAGTCAAGTTATAATAATACAGTCATTCCATGTTTAATATCATATAACTAGCCTGGGTAGATATAAGTCTCAGCGAAATAACGGCCAGAATCAAAAACCCTGTTTTACAGTTATAATAGTTTCTATCAATGGCAGGTTTGATGTTTGACAGATTCACTCACAATAAATGTATCACAAGTCAAACAAGGTTATATCAAACTGGTTTAGTAGTCAAGTACTAGTTATGGCTGTCACTACATCATATAGTACATTGATAGATCAAAAAGTATGATACTAACTCCATTTGTTTGTACGCTGAACTGTGGTTGAGCTTCTGATTAAATGACTTGTATTACAAATTAAATTATTACAAACTAAAGTACAAGTAGAATGTAAAACAATAAAAAAAATAAATCAATAAAATTATTAAAATATAAAGCTATAAATGAGACGCCTACATTTAATAAAATTTTATAAAAATTAATAAACAATTTAATACTATAATTTTATTGCTGTAATTTAGGTAACTGCACCTTAATTTAGTCAGTCCAGTTTTACTAGCGACTTCATCAAGTCTTTGTCCAAAACCATTACACAAAGCTTTGCTGAAAGCATCATGCTATTACGCAATCCCTTTGTGAAGTCACAAAGGGATGGTCAATGAACTGGTTACATTGCAACTAACCACAAATGATTATGTAATAGTAAGCTCTCCCTCAAATCATTAGTAGCATTCTGAAGCTTGTGCTTGTAAGTATTAGGTCATGGGTTTGACAAACATGCAGGTTTTTTGTCAGCGTGGTCAGCATGAACCGCAGTTTACAATAAAGTTGCAAACAGCCGAAGAGGTTAGCGAAATTTTTGACCATCCAAAGGTGACATATTTGATCAAAAAAGTGGCTAGCCCAGAAATACCACAACCATAGTTAATATTTTATTTCACTTCCTACTGCAAGTAAAGCCAGAGTGATGTTCTCAACTAGTGCACAACTCGTGATGTCAATTAGATTACAGTAAAAGACAACTCCTAATCAGAAACGTCAATCGTGTGTGTACACAGCTTATCTCATTACGTTGATTGTGTAAGACAATGGTGTGTGCATTTTGAGGTGTAATGAAACTTCAACTTTTGAACATTCCTTAATAAAATCTAGTCACAAAATACGCATTTTCTGATGTTGCTACAACCTTTATGATATGAATTACATAATGTTTTTTTGTATTAAACCATTTCTAAATCAAAAACTCACCTTGCATTCCAGTGAACCTGCCAAAGAGCAGAAAAGCTTGAAAAAGTCTGAGTGCAGCAGACAAATTGGCTTTGTGGGTATATGACATTGTTGCTTTTTGATAAAGAGGCAAAAGCAATCAAGCATGCTAACTAATAACCTGGCTAACAAGCTTTTAATTTGTTAGTGCTTTTCCTTGGTCCATTTCTTACAGCGTCCCTATTCAACTTGGAGAAAACTTAAATACTATGGTTATTATTGTTCAATACTTTTAAAATCTAATGTAGAAGCTTTTTATAGCTTATATCTGTAAATACAACTTTACAAAAAAACAGACATGGTTCTTAAATTTGGAGGCATGGGTATGTACGAGTATGCAGAGATGGCATTGCTCACCAGGTACGACAGCCCCAGGCAAGTATGGCATCGCTGTTCCAGTATGACATGGCTAGGCAACTACGACATTGCGAGGCAAGTACAACATTGCTGTTTCAAAAACAAATTATAAACATTTGTTAATTTTTATTGGTCAGAAGGTTGTGTTTGTGTCACACAAGTTAGATATTGCTTCTATTGCTCATAGTTGTCTTCTCTTGCTATCATTGAGAAATGTATGCTAAAACCTTTGCTTGTAGAATCAAATATTCTTGCCACACTGGAGTATCAGTATCATACATGTAGATCAACAATCCTGCTGTGGGTAACTCCCGTGTTAAATGCTTTGGCAATCATCCAACATATTTTAAAAGCAAGATTTGGTCAAACTTCCTGTCATGTGATAAGCATGCCTAATTATAATTTATAGAGTTGTTATTAACATTCTACTTCAGTATCCACAGTATTTCACACTCTGATGACTATTTTATAACTCCCTGTCATCAAATTCAACTTCCATCACTGACTGTTAACTCTTAAACATTTTGACCCTTTCATCCCAAGATTATTATTACAGCACACTACTTAACTACAGCGAGCTATCACTGTTTTTTCCTACAAATAAGAAGTGAGGGTTACCTCCCCCTATCTGTGCGCAACTCCTAATGCTAATTAAAACAAAGTAGAAGACAACTCCTAATCAGCAATTTCAACAGTTTATACATGTCTTGTTTTATTATATTGATTGTGTAAGAAAATGGTATGTTTGATTTGAAATGCGAAAAAAAATCAGCCTTCAAATACTTCTTCAGTAAGAAATGCCCATAAAATTTGTATCTTGTCATTCTGTAACAGCTTTTTATGATATTCGATGTCATCAAGCCTCAACTTGTGTTAAAAATGTTACTGAAATTTATCTTTAGCGCAGCAAAATACTTTGAACGTATTTCTCCATTTCTTTGTAAAATGAATGACAATAGTACTTGTTATATTGTAGTAATATTCTTTTTGTTCTCCCCTGTAGCCTCCACTTCCTGTCCCACACATCTGTTACCTCTTCTCTTCTCTCCCAGCCTCTTAGCCCATCAGTGGTGACCCAATCAGACTCCTTTTCCTTATTCCTACAAAAGATGTAGACAGGTAACCCCTAGATCAACGAATGACCCTTTTGCCTGCTCAGGAGTTGTCACACCTTGAACTATCAGAAGCCGCAGGCAAGATCTAGGTAACCCCCTACCTATCCATACATAATCACTACATCCTGACTACACCAACATGTATTTACTCACAAATATAACAATTGATCTATAGGAATGTGATACTAGTTTGAAGAAGTTAGAAGATAAATCAGCCATAAGTTGTCCTCCATGTTTCCAAGACAAACAGATAGAGTTCAGTGAGTTCATTCTGCTGGCTTTGCTGAATAGCAGTTGGTTTACTCTTTTTGTAGAGATTTCCTATATACACCCACCAGCTCGTAGCAAAATGCCTGCCACAGCTTTTAATTGTGTATGGAAAGAATATTTACAAAAGTATGTAGACCTGTGTGTAATTCAAAAGTCACAGAGCAGTTCACTGAACTTCACAAAACTTATTCAAGACAAAAAGTGTTATTGTTGTTCAGGTTGTTTGATCATGATCTTTTCTTCTGAAGATCTAATGAGCAATTTAAAAAACAACATAACCAGATGGGAATCAGCTACTGAAGTAATTTATTGATCTAATGATCTCAATCCACAATGTGGTTTACGCAAAATTCATTCCATACATAGAAAGGAAAAGCATTCTCTTCTTTTGTGTAGGCGACTATTGCTGTATGCATTGTATAGATTGTGAGCTTTTCTTTTTAAGTTATTCAGCGATTTAGAAAAATATAATCAATGAAATCAGGTACTGAAGTAAATTATTGATCAAATATTATCCACTATTATGTAATGAGCCATTCAACCTTGTTATTCCTTGCTGCGCTTGTTCTCAACTCAAACATTGCCAAGTAACAATAGGGATGCAGCTTGAATGGAATGAATATGGTTATTGGTGATTATTTCATTTCACAAGCACCTTTGAACACGTTCGGAGACCCCATTGTTCATGTTAAGTACAAAAATACCACTACCAATACCTATAATATAAAAGTAGCTTTCTTTTTGTAGTCTAGCAGTGTTTGACAAAACCAAGTGCACAATGAATGGCTTCCACAAACAATGCTGTGGCATTTTTTCTTGTGAAATTTTATGATCTTTTTTTTATCAGGGGTTAGTTTGGAGCTTTCTATGAATAGTAAAATTTTATGCTGACTCAGAACCACATCTTAGGTAATGACACTGTGTATGTTGCTGGCACAAAACATCGTTTGGAGGGCTTCTTGTAACATATTGTAAACTATCTCTGGTCCGTAAACATAAATCATAAACATAAATCGTAAACATAAATAGCAATCTTGTGCAAGAGGGTCGCCACACAGCACGGTTTGTTGAGTTAATCAACCACTGGTTTGACATTATGAGCTCTCGTCATCCTGCTATAGCCTTGAGTGAAACCAACGCTGTTGCTTATGATAGAGAAATTACGTTCTTGCGCAGATAGTAGAGATATTTTTGAAAATAAAAATTGGCAATGGCTCTTGGAAGCCAGTCATCACTTTCGGCATAGCTCTCAGTGATGAACTAACGACTTTTGGTTTAGATTTTATGCTCACTAGCCGCCTCACACAAGATTGTCTGGAAAATTTATTTTCTACAGTCAGGTTAAAATCAGCTGTTCCATCAGCCATAGAATTTTGCGATAGTTTGAAAATTGTCACTGTAGCCCAGTTTTTGAAGACAGCTAAAAACAGTTCTTATGCAGTAGATGACTCTGTTTATCTTGGAGATTATTTGGAGAAGGTTAGCGACAATTCAGATGATGGAACGTGTGAAGAAGTCATTGTGAGCAATGAAGGTCACTTGGAAACGCTTGACAGTTCAGAGTCTAATGTAGTTTATTACTTGGCTGGCTGGAGCTTGAAAGCGGTAAAGGAAAAGTGTGAAACATGAAAAAGGCAGTAAGTATGTCGTACTCCATCATCTGAATTGTCATCTGAATCGGCACTGGCTCAGCTCAAAGAGTTTAAAGTAAATGTTCTGCGCCGTCCTACAGTGACTGTATTTAAACTGTTTACAGAAATAGAAAAGACTTTCAAAGTTTGGAAAAGTGCAATCACCGAAGTTCCAAATGTCATGGAGTTTCTTTTAAATAAAATGTCATCTGCCATGCAAAATCACGTTTACCTGATTGCCACGATGTGAAACATAAAATTGTTTCCAAATATCTCACTCTTAGACTACACATAGCATGCTCTGCTATCACCAAGTCCAAAAAGAAACTTACTTCTGACTACGGTTCAAAAAGTATGGCTATGCGAGCACTTGCCAAAAATTTGAAGTAACGTTCAACCATCATCATATATTTTGTACTGTGTCCTAATTTGTAATAGGTAGATTATTTGGTTGTTTGTACTGTGGTTGTGTTCTCTGGTGTAATATTTCAATAGAGTATACATCAACATTTAATAGGGTCTTTTCAATACTGGCTCTATCAAGTTAAATGCTCCGTACCAGTGGTTCTCTGTAACACAATTGTGAATTTCAAAGCATAGTGGTTGTAAAAAAATTTGGAGTTGTATCTTCATCTGGTACTAGAACATAGTTCAAATAATAACCTTTCATAATTAATCAGTGATTTTATTTGTTCTAGATTGATTCGTTGCACGGAAACTGCAGTCTGTCATTACCCTTAAGCCGTGGCTACACACACAGATGATTGATCACCGCAACGCTACGAAGTGTCCAGTGAGTCGAAAAGGACACAATAGTAGTAATATATGAGCAGATCTCCCTACCAAGTGTTTTTTTGTGGATCTGGTCTTGGGGGTTATGCAATGAGTTACGACGTTGGGTGAATTCGCCGAGTTTATATTGTATTTCATTTGAGAGGTATTTGAGTGGCATTTGAGTGGCATTTAAGTGGCACTTGAGTTTTGATTATTTTTTTACTTGATTTGAACTTATATGGCATATAGATTTTGAATGTATGGCACTCATATGACAACATTTTTGATGGAGTTGTAATTGCCACTGAATTTTTTTTGTATATGATATAACCATCTACAACGCTATAGTTATTGTTATAGTTTTATTATTACATAATAAGTATTACATTATTTGCTTACTGGAGAATGTAATAAAATATATATATCATAATAAAGTGTAATAGGATGAATATATAGTGTTAAAGTCCTTAAAAACTTTTTAATTTGTAAAGTATTTGATGACTTTACAAGAAATATCATCACATTCAGGTTCAATCACGATGACAAGATTTTCTTCAAGTTTAAGTTTACTATCTTCCAATATAGATAGAGAAAGTTTTGAAAAATCCTCCAAGTCATTATAAATAAAAACTCTATAAATCGATGGTGTTGAATTTGTAATTGCTGCTGAATTGTTTTCGCATATGATGTATCTATCACACACACAATCAGTAGTTGTTTCGATTTCTTCATAATTGTATATAGTAGAGTTTGTAGGGCTTGGGTGTTCCAAAATTAAATCGACTAAACCCAGAGCTTGTGGAAGAGATGGGATTGATGGTGATAAAGCTGGAACTAGTGACTCGTTTGTAATTTTTGTTGTCGTCGTTGTCTGCGGAGTTGTGGTGATTGTTGAAGTTGTTCTTCGAATCGTAGGTAGTAATGCCTTGTCATATAAACGAATGTAATTTAAAGCTTCATCGGTTTTGCAAACAAAGTATTCTTGAGGCCACATATCATAAGTGTCACAGGTTCTACGTTGGAGAGAAAACTGCATGAAACATGTGAGTTTAAGCATACGATATTTTAAGTTTTTTCCTAAAATATGAGTTGCTGAATTAACCGCTTCCATATTAAGAATTCCCGAAAAACATCCGGAAGCTGTTTGAGATAAAGTGAATGGTTGAATCTCTGTTGCAAGACAATAACCGCTTAGGATTGGGAATAATAGAAGATAGATTCGATATTTCATTTTTATTCAGAGAGAGAGAGAGACTTTTAACCTAGTTTATGCTTTCATCGTCTAGAGTTAACTGTCTTGCATTTCGGTGGACTTTGGTTAATATGGTCCAACTAAAGTTCTATATATATAACTTTGAGATCGCATTTGTCTTTGTTATTTCCTTGACATGTGATGCTGATGATAATCTTGTTTTGAATAGATTTTAAACTTTCAAAACTCGAAAATGACAAATTTACACCTTCAATACCATTGATGTTAGTGATGATAGTAGCTATTTTCGGCCTCTCGTTGGTCAAATGATTGCATTCCACACATGCAAAGTTGGTTGTCTCAAACTCTTCTGTTGGTGGGCAAATCAAACGTGAGGTGTTGGATTCAAATACACATAATTCATCATTCCAAAATAGCTTTGTATTTTGAGTAAGACCTCCCGTATTATTTTTAACCCCTATTGCACATTCCTCCTGATTCAGAGTGCATTTTGTTGGCGTATTGCAGGTCAGGGTATCTGTAGAAGTACTGCTTTTGCAGATCCAAGAAGCGTTTTGAGCGATAATAAAACTGCAATGTAAATAGTTGGAAGGATAGAGTCTCACACAGTTTGTTCCATTTTCATCTTTATATCGAATACTCTTTTCAAAAGGTGAAAAAAATAAGACATCATTTTTTTCCATAACTCCATCTATACATTCATCGATTTCGTCGGCATAAAATACTTTGCTGACATTGAAACTGTCGAAACTCGAAAATGTTGAATTCACACCTTTGATTTTACTGATGTTAGTGATGTTAGCTGGATTTGATTCCTCATTTACACCTTCGATATCATTGATGGTAGTGATGTTAGCTGGAATTGATTCCTTGATATCTGTAGAATCTTTATGCTTACAGATCCAAGAAGCGTTTCGAGGGATGAAAAAACCGCAATATATATAGTCAGAAGGATAGAGTCTCACACAGTTTTCCCCATTTTCATCTTTATATCGTATAGTTCTTTCAAAAGGTGAAAAAACCAAGACATCGTTTTTTTCCATAACTCCAGCTAGACATTTATCAATTTTGTTGCTATAAAACACTTCGCTAGTTTTGAAACTGTCAAAAGTCGAAAGTGATGAATCTTTGATGTTAGTGATGTTAACTGGTTTTGGTTCCTTTTTGATCGAATGATCGGAATGAACACATGGCATGCATGCAAATTTGTATGTCATAAATCGTCTTCTCATTGGACAGATCACACGTCTGCCAATGTATTGAAATGCACATAAATCCCCATTTCGATATACTTTTGTATTTTGAGTAAGTCCTTCCGTATTATTTGTAATACCTAGTTCACATTCCTCTTGATTCAAAACGTATTTTGTTGAAGTATCACAAGTTGTGTTCTTGCAGATCCAAGAAGCACTTTGAGGGATGAAAAAACCACAATATAATAAGTCAGGAGGGTAGAGTCGCACACAGTTTGTTCCATTTTCATCTTTATATCGTATAGTCCTTTCGAAAGGTGAAAAAACCAAGACATCATTTTTATCCATAGCTCCGGCTATACATTCATCAATTTCATTGGTATAGAATACTCCACTAACATTGGGAAATGTTAGTGCCAGTAGCAAGATGAATACGCAGCTCATTTTTTAAAATGTTTTTGCTTTCAGTGTTGAAAGTTGAATACTTTCTTTCTTGATGTTCTTTCTATTTATACGTAAGCGGCTAGTGGCTTGTTCAGCTCTCTCAGCTGATTTTGAAGATGTAAAACAATCTCATCAAAGTGGTTACCAAAATGTAAGTATGGTTCCAATCGAGATTGAGACAAAAGAACATGTGTTCCTGTCCAGCGAAATGAAGTCAAACCTCTTAAAATCGAAATATCTATCAAATCACCCAGATCAGCATCTTTCAAACATTGCTTTATATCAATCAGTTCGATTGCTCTTTCGAGATCTTCAAAATTTATCAACTTGTCTTGCGGACAGCATACTTTTGGATCAAAGCTCCTAGAACAGTTTAAGCATTCGAGAGGATTTGCCCTTGAAATACAATTACAGCTCAAAAGCATGCTTTGTATTGATTTACGAACTAGATTGAATCCTAACACAAAATAAAATACTTCTTCGGTGATGAGTTGAACAAAAAGAGGATTCGAACGCTCTAAAGGAATGTGTTCAAAATGAGTCCTTATGAACTTAGGAACAAAATCAACCAATGTAGCAATTGACTTGAATCCTTCAGTTTTTCCACTCATGTTTCTTCTGTAGTTCAGAGATAAATGAAGCAACATTTTTTGTAGCAGTTCTTTTATGAGTCCTCAGATATACTTGTCGAATCAATAGGTATTATCGGGTTGACTGAGTCTTCTTTTTCATCAGGAGTATAAGCATATGGATATCCTTCTGTTATCGCAAGTAATTTATCCTTTAGACGTTGATAAGCCAGCTTGCTCTGACTAGTAGGTAATAGGTAGGGATTTAATCGTGCTCTCAAATTTGTTAACATAAAGGGAGACTTCAAATCATCAGAGGAAAGATCCAAAAAAGCATTAATCCATTCATCATGCACCAAAAAACCCATTTTAGCGTTTATCAAAACTTGTCTTCTGTCAATCCAGTCGATAGCATCACCCAATTCTTTTTTGGTGGGTGTAGCACCTTCAACCATTTCAGCATATCTTTTACAAGTGATACATTTATCATCAATGTGTGAACAGTAACAGTTTAGTAGTGATAGATTGGTTGCTTGCTTGTAAAAGCTTCCTCCTAGTGCACAGTATACACATTCTTCCTTAAAATAAATCCTCAACATTTCATCAGAAACCTCAGCCAAAAAAGTCTTAGGTCCTATAGCATCGGAAGCTTCTTGGTGAGCAAAGTCTTCAACTCGTAACATATTTGTTGTTAGCTCGTTAAATTACAAAACGCGAATGATTCGTTTTCAAATTGAAATACCTATTTAATCATTCATTACTTTTTCTTTTTTTGAGGTTAATTGTTATGCTAGCTCATGTAGATCTTCATAAATGCTTTAATTTCAACCTGACAACCATCGATTGGGCAAGGTTTTACTTCTGATGAGCATTCAGTAAGTGCTTTTTCCTTACACTCACTACAGTAAATGAGATGACCACATGGAAGAGAGATATGATTTGCAATTACTTTTTTTTCATGTGACTCAGACACACATTGAGCGAGTTTGCTTTGCTTAGGCTGATCTTTATCTTTTTTTAACGAATCAATTGATTTAGCATCATTTTTTAACAGTGTTGACGAATTCTCAACAGATGTAAAATCATTTTCAAAAGTATGTAAGGCTTCAATCATAAAACCTATTCGCTCAAAAGGTTTTCCATTTAACACTAAAACTTGTTCGATATCGTTTTGACTGTATCCTAGTTTTTTGCAAATAAGTTTCATTTCTTTGGTGTCATTGTTGTGCGTTATTTGTTTTACTTTTTCTCGATATTTTTCAACTCGTAGCTTACACCTTTTGCCTTTTTCCGTTCGCATGTAAACATCCTCAACATACTGTTCACCTTTACTGCTGAGTAAAAAATTACAGTCTGGGAACCATCGACAGTGTTCCTCCCACGGTAGATCACTCTCTTCCCATTCTTTAAGTTCACCTGAGCAAAAAAAGCATTTTACACTATCTCCGAACTTAGTATAGTAGAAACCTGCATTGGAAAGGAGTTTCATGGAGACTTTACCCTTCCATTGTTTGAAACTGTCTTCTCTAGATGTTTCAGTAGCAAAACGCGGTGTACCAGCACGATCAATTGTTATACCTAGAGGTAATACTTCTGCAGTTAAATCTCCTCTTCTAGTTTTTTGTTCTTCCATCGTATAACTTTTGACAATTGAGATGTTTTTCATTTCATCTGCAAGTAGTTTCCTAGGTCTATACACACGATTGTGAGTGTTAAATCCTCTAACAAATCGACAAAACGGAAAACTTTTAGCATGTTCTTTCATCGGATGTTCATCTTCATCCTTCCAGTTTAGTAATACCCCTTGGCAAAAAGCACATCGAACAGCGTTGTCTTTTTCAAGGTTATAGAAACCAGCTCCAGCCATGTTTTCACCACAATGTTTACCTACTCGTCTCCAATTTGTAAGAAATGATTTTCTTCGATAACTTTCATCAAGCATTAAAGTCTCTCTTTCATAAAAAGAGAGTTCATTGTAAATGAACTTGAAAAAGTCCGTTGGGGAAAGTTGTGCAATAGTTTTTTGTAATTTTAATGACAAAAGACTACAGTGATTATCCGGATAAGTTGCGACGACATAAGTTATTGCAGTGGTATCAGGAAAAGTTCGTTGTAAAAACAACGACGAAGTAACGAGTAAACTATCATCTATCCATTCAGCGCAGTCTTTAGTATTTTCAAAGCAATTCCGAGTTTTTTGCATTTCTCTTTTTTCATTATAAATAGTGTTTGCTACATATCTGTTGTTTGTTACTCGACACATTATTTACATATAATATAAGTAGTAGCTTCAGTTATTACTCAAGTTGAAGTTTTGTTGGAAAGTTCTTTTCCTTTGATCTAGTTCGTTGTTATTCTAAAAAAAAAAATGATAATGCTTTATAGCAAAAAATAAAAAAAAGACTAAGGTTTCAATTTTTTTTCAATATACTTGAATTGATTACTATTGTAATAGAATGTAAATACTTACATCAGAAATGAAGACTTGTCTTTCTTTGAATTAAATTAATGATATTCCTAGTTGGTTGAACTTGAGCTGCTTTCTATAAAATTCGGATGAAGGAGTACTTTTTTTCATTTTGAAGTCCTGAAATAATAATAATAAAACATAATTAAAACTTACAACATTTTTTGATATCTTAAATAGCGAATAATCTTGTTAATAATGAATAATCTTGTTTTTTTCAGAAAATGTCTTCATGTTTAAATTGATTACAATTAAAACAAAATATAGATACTTACATCACAAATGAAGACTTGTTTTCTTTGAATTAGATGAATTATACACATAGTTGTTTGAACTTCAGCTGTTTCCTATGTAATTCAAATGATAAAGAAGGAGTGCTGTAGTAGATGATGATGTAGTAGATCTTGTTCCTTCAGTTACTAACGATGAAGTGAATGCTTTCTGTATGGAAACAGTGCTTCTTATATAGCTTAAGTTGCACTGCTATGAATCAGCATTATTTTCACGTGAATGGAAACCGTTGCTTTCGCCGGAATAACAAAATTATTTTCACGCGAATACAAACCAATGCTTTCGCGGGAATAACTAATTTATTTTCCCGCGAATGGAACCTGTTGCTTTCGCGGGAATAAAAATTTTATTTTCCCGCGAATACAAACCAATGCTTTCGCGGGAATAAATAATTTATTTTCACGCGAATGGAAACTGTTGCTTTCGCGGGAATAAATATTTTATTTTCACGCGAATACAAACCAATGTTTTCGCGGGAATAAAAATGTTATTTTCCCGCGAATACAAACCAATGTTTTCGCGGGAATAAATAACTTATTTTCACGCGAATGGAAACCATTGCTTTCGCGGGAGTAAAAATTTTATTTTCACGCGAATAAAAACCAATGCTTTCGCGGGAATATCGCGTGAAAAACTGCTGAGTCATAGATATATTATAAAGAAGGTTTCACGAGATGTTTTTTCATAGGGTTAATTAGTACAGCTTTAGCTATTTAAGAACCACTGTTTTCACACAGAAAGCATCCAGTTCTACAATGGCTAGCAAAGAAGCAACATCTACACAGCAACTACTACATTTACTTGAAACTATAGAAAGACTTTCATTCAATAAGGTGAGAATCACTAAATAATTCTTTAACATATATTGATAAAAAACTTCAACTAGATTTGCTATAATACTTCAGAAAGTTAATTTTATGTTTTAATATTTTGTTCTTATTAATAAAAGATCAAATAGTTTCACCATAATGCATCAGAAAAATTATTATGGTTTTGATTATGTGTTTATTTTATAAATATCTAGTTAGTTTATTCTTTTCAAAATATTTTTCAAATTCCACCCATTTGTTACATATTTTTTACTCTCTTTTCAGTTCCAACTTCCGACTGAACGCTCTGAATATGAATGAAGACCGTAATACCTCATTTCTCTCAACATTCGAACCATACTCTGATGATAAAGAAAATATCCCTCCTGATTCACATATAATAAGAAGGAAACTGAACACAATTCGACCAAAGCCATGGGATTCGGATAGAAATAAAACGATTGACTATACTTGGACTTTGAAAGCACCATCTCCTTCTCATCTTTCCTGCTTGTCAAAAAATGCCGCTAGTTTGCTCAATTCTTGCGATACCAATGACAGAGTAATGATTGGAAGGTTTCAACCACTTCACTTAAATCAAACGCCATCACTTCTCGAGATAGTCTCCATCGAAAGACCAACTGAGGATGTATATAAAAACTTATGCATTATCCGCTACAATGTCGAAACATTTGGCAACAGACGACAAGTGAGATCTATGGTGAGAAATGAGGATTACAACAAATTAGCTCCAACACAACCAGATGTTCCAAAACTGGTGGTTTTTATGGGATTCGATTCAGACAAGCATCCAATCTTTCACCCTATCAACTTCCCATCCAATATTTCCCTTGAGGAAGCTAAACAGCTAAGTAGATTAATAAAAAAAAAAACACCTACTCAGTTGATCAGTATGGTTCGTATCGCAACACTCTCGCAATTTGCTGTTGGAAGTGTAATCAGTTTTGAATCTCCTCAAATATCAACTCAGTTAACATTACCTAATGGAGATGTGGTGATGGATGCGCTACTGGTAAACTACAGATGTTTGCAATATGATGGTTTGATGATGGGAGTTCTATATATACCTGAAAAACATGCTAGCAACGTCAAACAAATTGGAACAGGAGTCATACTTGTAAGAAATCGTGAAGTTAGTAGATTTGGTTATCATCGACATGATATAATCACATTCACAGCATTACAAGCGATAGAAACGGCTCAAAACCTATCCAACAAACTTGATGATTGCAACCAGATGAAGTACTTTACTACAGATGAGGTTGTTGAGAACAAGGTCTTAGTGCTTTCAATGGGAGTGGGAAACACATCTTCTACATCTTTGAGAGAACCAGCACCCCCTGGTGAAAACTATATTCAAAAAGAGCATGTCAGACAAGACAAAATAGTGAGTATTTTTTATTTAATGTAAACTAACTGATATAAGTAATACTTCCAATTAGATAATATTTATTTATAAAGCAATTATTTTTTGTTTTGCTTTAGATAGAAGAGAGAGAATCAAAAACACTTGATGAAAATTATGCTCAAGAAAAAACAAACCGAACAATATAACTTGGTGAGTTACTTCCCTTTACTATATAATGTTAACTAACCAATGTAAAAAGAACTATAATTCAAATTCATGTAATTATTTTACATTTTTGTTTAATCATGCTATACTAATACATAACTTTTTATTTTAGTTCATTATGGAATCAAAAGTACATAGAACAGAAGTCTTCCTTCCTAAGTTATAACATCAGTACAACAATGACGACATTGTAAAGAAAAAGACTATCAACCATTGATTGTCATTACAAGTTGTAGTGCTTTGAATTACTTAGTATTTGCTAACTCTAGCTATATTATACAAGAATATTTTGCTACTTATTATGTAATAAATGTATATAATCATATATTGATTCAATGTAGTCTCCTCATTCTTCTCTCCTCTCTCTCAAAATATCATATGAGTTCGAGTTATGTAAAAAAATTATCAAAACTTGAATGTCATGCATTCAAAATCTATATGCTATAAGTTCAAATTAGGTAAAAAAATAATCAAAACTCAAATGCCACTTAAATGCCACTCAAATGCCACTCAAGTACCCCTCAAATGAAATACAATATAAACTCGGCGAATTCATCCAACGTCGTAACCCATTGCATAACCTCCAAGATCTAATCCACAAAAAAAACACTTGGTAGGGAGATCTGCTCATATATTACTACTCACAATTATTGAAAATAGTCAATATGATAATCATAATAACTAATTAATGACCCTGTAGAGAGAGATACGCCAATCATTGTGCAGTATAAAACGCACGTACAACAGCTGTTGAGTTACAAACAAAACTGTTTCCGGTCAAAATTTTATATAAAACATCATTGAGCCAAAATACTAGGGTTTACAAAATAAATTATAACTTTTTACTGCAGAGTCATATCTCAATAATTCGTTGGGGAAAATAAAGAAGACATTCTGCTACAAGCAGAGATAATTTTTTATATGACAAAGTTGCTCTAAATTTGGACAAATGAAGTGTTCAAAGTTCAGGGATCCAGATTGACACCATTATTATTTCTGTAACTTTGGTACAGATTTTGCTACAATAAACTTCATTATCCCCCATTGTAAAGTTTTATGATCAGGAATGCTTATAAAACACCTGGAATGTAATAAATAAATAATAAATGAAGCTTTTTAATGAAATTATGGTTGTTGTTAATAATAATTAAAAACTAAAATAAATATGTAAAAGTGATCAATAACAATACTTATTATTATCCTATCTTATATAATAACATGTAATTCGATGTAATATGACCTATACTTTAAAACAATTTTAATATTATTTTCATTATTCATTTAATAATAAATAATTAAATTTTTATTAAATTGCAGTTTTTTATTTTTTATTATTATTATTTAGCACAAACAACAGTACAATTAATTCCATATTTTAGTTATTATTCAAAAATTGAAACCTACCTGGCATATCAATTTTTCTAGTGTAGTAACTATTAATTGTAACAATAATATTGAATAATAACAATAAACAAATATTTGCTACTGGATTATTGGATTGGATTGCTATTGGATTATCGTAAACAAAGCTAAAATTTATATATAGACTATAGAGCTGCGCTGCCAAAATATATCACGATCAATTGATTAGGTTAATACCTAAAGCAAGTTGATTTGTGACGTTTTTTTTATTTATTCAGTCTGGTATGGTAGAGCAAAAGGTTTTTCTCTTTTTTCCCCATAAAACTTTCTTAGATTAAAAATTTTGTGAGAAAATAAAAAATATTTCACTGAAGCACGTACTTCAACCGCAATGATAGCATATATTGGCGTGATCGTGTTAATTCAATGTTTGGATCCCTAGCCGATTGCACGTGGCTCATTAGCGTATCTCTCCCTACAGGGTCACCACCCATGATGCATACCTACAAAACGTAGGTGTGTGTAGCCAGGGCTCGTGTACATATAGCGATTACTAAGCGATTTCCTTAGCGATTGCGTGATTTTGCAACATCTATTTCCTACAAAATCGCTAAGCAATCTCAAGCATTTTATTTGAGGTTATAGTCAGGTTTTGATCGAGATCAAAAAATCGCTAGCGGATTCTTTGATCAGCCACTCACAACGTAAAACAACTTTACCCTTGTTTCCAATAATGTCTTGTCATATTCAGCGCTCCGATCTATTAAAGATCTGTAATAAATTGAAGGCTATGCTCTGTAACAGCGAGTTTGACCGGAATCGCTGAAGAATTGGCTGTAGTGAAAATCTGCGCAATTTGGGGGAGGGACTTCGCCAATCGCTAAGCAAAATCGCTAGCACGATCGCTATATGTACATGAATCATTATACTATCGTTGGTCATTGGGTGATCATAATGGATTTCCCAAGTTACCTACTATGCGTTTGGAAAGTGGAATTTTCGACACGCCTGACTGAGTCACACATAAGTACGTAGGGCTGTTACATACACATACACATATAAATATAGGCCACACTCACATCAACGTGGATTTCCCAAGTTACCTACTATGCGTTTGGAAAGTGGAATTTTCGACACGCCTGACTGAGTCACACATAAGTACGTAGGGCTGTTACATACACATACACATATAAATATAGGCCACACTCACATCAACGTGGATTTCCCAAGTTACCTACTATGCGTTTGGAAAGTGGAATTTTCGACACGCCTGACTGAGTCACACATAAGTACGTAGGGCTGTTTCATACACATACACATATAAATATAGGCCACACTCACATCAACGTGGCTAATCACTCTATCAGTGCTCATAGCAGGTTAGTACAATACTTACACTAGTGGCCTAGCAATCTTGTGATTAGTAGCAGTTGTTCTACAGAAATAAAAATTATGTAACCAGTTTATTCACATGATGTTTCGTTAACCACAAAGCTACATCTCTTTTTTTGTGATATACTCCTCCAAAGATTACTGCTGTTTTCAAGTATAAAAACAAAACTAACTAATGATAACCATAAATAATGAACCCAGATAAAATTTCAGCTATGAATTGTTTGGAGGTGTTGTTGTTAGTATCAAGTATTTGATAATGCTTGTTATGAGTGAGTCCACTGAAGTTTTTACCTGCGTAGGGTATTTTCTGCTGCACAACATAACACCAAACCAAAAGCTTGAAGCTAGTAAGTTGTTAAGCCTGAAGCTACATGAGTGAAATGAAGTGACTTAGGATGTTGAGTAAAGCTCTAAAAGTGTGCTGAACAGATGATCGCCGTTGCCAACCATACCTGTCAGTTTTAATAATTGTAATGCTCAACTCAAAAGACAGTAACAGTGATTTTTTAATCAAAACTCAATACAGCGGCCATAAATTGTTTTAAATTAAAATATGGTAACTTACTCGCTCTATACACCAGGCTAAGTTGTGCTTACAAATGGTGTAAATGATAAATAGTTTTTACTTCTTTTTTTCAAAAAGAGTTCAATGTAAAGAACAAGTTCCCAAATTGCGTAATCAAAATCAAAATGCGTTGTAAGTAATATAATATTACGGATTCAGGACGCAAAACGCTCCGCTCAACTTTTTTGAAGCCTCTTACAACCAGTTTTGATATCTCTGGTTGAACCTCTCTATAATCATAAACGTTATATGAATCTCTGAAGATCAAGTAGGATCTGCTATTTTTTCAACATGAATAAAGGTAAGCTCTGTGGACGAAATAGCAAACATAATGTTTCAAGTATCCTACACACCATTTGGTGCTAGCTCTTACCTTTCACTGTATAACAGTAAGCTTATTGAATACAGATACTTACTGAATACAAACACCATTTCATATTTTTTGTTTTACACTATGAGCAAGCAGGTTTGTGCTATTCATTTATGAGCTGTAACTGTTATGGTGCACATGGACATTCATGTGAAGCCAGATTATTATTATAAGCTAAAGGCTTTTCTACTTGTTTCTTTCCCTTAGCTTTGTTTCTGCTTTCTTATATGAAGCTAGACATAACTACAAGCATTGACTATAAAATAAATGCCTTCGCCTGGAATAATCACTCCTTTCTAAAGTTATGAATTTAAACACTGGAACCGATCATTGATTCATCGAAAAATTGAATTCACCTACTTCTATATGTTTGAAAAAAATCACTTGGTCACTTTGTAAAAATTTATCTTATGTTTTGTCCTACATTGAACCACTTCAGTCTTATCAAATATTAAGAGTAATACAAATGAAATGCACTTTACTTCTATTCAATATATTTCCAAGGTTTAATTTTTAGACCCTCTATTGTGGTTACTGCTACGTTATTGCTATGTCACGTATTACCGTAAAACAAACAGGTACTATAATATGTGGCAGTTCTTTTCGGTATCGTTTATCTGACAGCCATGAAATTATGTAGTGTAGATAACTCCTAGAAAAATTGTGGTTTTCACACCCCAAAAATTTTATTTTGATCAGAAATTGAGAATAGGCTTTGTGTATCGGGCAGAATTTCATCTTAACACATTAAGAGTATTCGCAACCTGTTCGTCGAGCAAAATACAAAAAGTTATAGGTAGCTCAATAACAAATGCAACGTAACATCAGTTTAGGACAACATAAATATTCAATGAAATGTTATAGTTTACCGAACAGATCATAAAGAAGATAACTCCCAATTTTTGAAATAATCAAGAAATTAATAAAATTTGAACTGCTATAAACTAATATAGTTTGTAAAGCTGCCCTTCAACTGAGTAAATTTTGAGCGCTTGCAATTATTTTGAATTATTTTCAAGGAGATAAAACCGTTCTATGAAAATAAAAAAAACAACTCGCTCGTTATTATTTATTTAGTGTTCAGTTTCATTTGCGACCTACGAATAATGTAAATAAATACTCATTGATTTTTTTTTCAGTGAGCCACTTTTTGTTGACCCACGCGTTCCGAACAAATAGATTATTTATTGATTAAATTTATTGACGATGTGATTACTTTTATTGCAATGTGTTCGGCGAACAGAGGTCGTGAATACTCTTAATGAGCGACACACATTAGAACTAGTAAAGTGATATGTAAACATGAAATTAAGCTCGTAATGGATTGAAGAATAAATGAAAAAAATTTGCTAATTTTCGAGTTTATTCACAAAATAATGATACAAAATAGCTTTTTAAGTTTTCAAAATTGCTTGCTGTTTTAAAATTATTTCCTCAATCAATAAAGAAATAACTGAGTATTGAATGTGCATTGTCGTTTTATTATTAATTATATTAGTTTAAATTAAATTGTGTTAACGAACTTGTCTCCACCACGCTATTTTCAGGGCTGTGAGATAAACACTACCATGTATTTACTTCAGCCAGAGCACCCGCATTGAGGGTTGCTGTAGCAGTGAAAGATGGCTGGCCATGAGCGAAGCTGTAGAAGCAAACATGAAGACTGTATGTGTGAGAAGTTACCAAAAATCCACTACAATGTATCAAAATTTAGTTCCCTTGCCATCTGTAGCATTAGTTTTTTGTTTCAAGCCGTACTTTCAGTGATAACTGTTAATGTTTGAAAAGTGTAAATAAAGTGTGTCATTACAAAAATATTTTCCCTATTTACCAGTCAAAAATTAGCTTTATTTAAAAATCCACCAACAGATTAGGTCTTGGTAAATTGTATGGTGTTCTTTTAAACCTGTAACACCAGCAGTTAGTTTTTAAAAAATTGTTAAAAATAATATTTCTTCTCTAAAGCAAACCTATCACAAGTACAAACATATATATGACACCTGTAAAATCCCACCCCTCCAACGGTATCTAAAGAGCGCACAACTCCAATAAATGTCAGGGAAGACATGATGTAATGTGCGTGCACAATCTAATGGAGTTTTTTGAATAGCGGGAAAAAAGTTGCGCTTTTACTTTGGGGAAACCTGTATAACATAAATAACTAATAAATGGCGAGTTCTGAAATTGAAACTGGGATTTTCAAAATGTAAGAAATTGTTTTGAGAAACCAATTAATTAGTATTGGAACTGTTTATTTATAAACCGGATTTCACTGATAATTTATCAAATGATGTCACTAATAGTTCCTTTCAGTGATAAAGTAATGAAAAAGTTTATCATATTTAATCGATTACTTTTGAGAATACTTGCAAATAGTATGAATTATATCAAAGCTGTAGAAGCTTCTTTAAAATAGTCTCGATTGTTCTGGAGCTGTCTGTACTGTTTTAAAAAGTTATGCTGTTCAATCAAAAGCGGTTGCCCACATTTTCGCCGTGATTTGAATGTAAAAATTTCATCGTCGATGTAATGGATCAATTAGATACTGAATGAAAATTTGTCAGATATAGTTTCAATATATGAATTATATCGTAGTAAGAATTTTGTAATAATAATAGATTTAATAGTAAAAGTTATATATTTCATTTGTTTGATTTAACTTACTATAATCCAGGTTTAGTGAAAAAAAAACTTGCTGTGGATAAATGAAGTTGCTGTACCTCACGTCATTTATATAGTGGCAAGTAATTCATTTACTGGTGGAGAGCCTTTAATTTGTAGGAAAGCTAAAATCTCTGTCCCTTTTACGGTTACGAAAATTTTCAAATTCTGTTGACACTCACATTTGAACCCTTGATATTTGATGAATTGTAGGAATTGTCCTATCCTATCATATGGTTTATTTGCAGTCAAAAAATTGTATATTGTTTAAGCTGCTATATTTAGTTTTGCCTGTCTGTCGTAAAGTTTTGTATCAGATACGAATAACTTAATGGACATTTCTCATTTAACAATTTTTTTGTTTACAGCACTAAGTGAAAAGGAAGTGGAGGCGGGATGCGTCTCAGAATGCCCAACAACAGGTGAGTTCCCATGAATACTAAGTTTGCATTTGTTTGTGGTAGCATTTTCTGAATTTGTTGGTACCAGCTGTAATATCCTCATGTTTCTCTTGTTAATCTAGAGACGACATTAATTTGCAACAAATTTACCGTACTGAAAAGAATTCGCTCTCTGATTCTGGGTAAGTTAATATCATTCCATTGCGTGAACGATTGATGGTATCAAATCATAACAATTATTATGGTGAAGAGAAAGCATGTAAATATGTAAAAGTAGAATGTCATGAAATCTGTTACCACAACATACCACCTTCCACGCAAATGTGCTAACACAGCACCAAACAGCTTTGTATCATTATTATTTATTATTTACCAAAATGTTTTGTTTTGGTTTTTTTTCCAAAATAGGTTTATTAATTCATTGTTTGCTATCACGAAAGCCATAAAGCGAAGTTGATGCATATATCAAATGACTAAAAATTGTGGGCATATGTAACAGGTCATGTTGATGAATTTTTCTACGCCCAAAGACCTGGCAAAATTAAAAAAAAAGTTTATCTGAAAGCGAAGTTCTTCTTATCCTGCAGATCTCTTATTGTTTTTTTTAGTATGATTGTTTAACATTTAATTAAAAATGTAGAAAAACCTAAACGATTCACACAATAATACTCTTGTTAATTGGTTATCACATATCTGCACCTGATATAACTTATGCTCCAGACAAGCATAGAGAAAGCAACTCCGAAGGAACAGCCGTCTGTGTATTTGAATAATAATTTACGTTACCAAAAGTGGACTATGTATAAATGATATAGCAACACAAGATGAAATGATACTCGTAACAAAATGAGTGAATCGAAATGTCAATAATTTCCAAGCAACGGTAGCACTTTGTAAATCATTAGGTAACATTGCCTGATGTTAACATATGTATTGTATGGTGGCTCATAATGTTAGGTGGCTTTGTTTTTAAAGCGTGTGAACGGATTTGAAATAGTCCAGACGATTTGGAAAACGTCTTTTACATTGAAAATAATTGGGTAATTGTAGTAAAATAGCCCAAGAAACTGTTTAAAAACGGGCTTTTTGGTTATAATAGATTAATCGCCGGCTTCGGCAGTTGCGGGATTCATGCTATAAAACTATATTTTCTGTCTAACAATCGTAAATTTTCCAAACCGTATAGTTGTCGTGCAAATAATTCAGATGATTTAGAAAATTACAAACCGTATGGACACTTTAGTATGAACTATTTACAAACCAAATGAACTATTTTGAAATAGTCTGAACTGTTTTAAAATAGTCTAAATTATTTTTAGATAGTTGGAAAAGTTTGCAAAGCACATGGCTTTCGAACCAAAAGCAATCGTCATCATTTTATTTGTACCCTCTATGCAACTTTATCAACATAGACGTAGATCAAAAGACGTAGAGCAAATTAATTTTCTGTATAAAACTGTTGTTGAATATAATCTCTAAAATTAGATTTTTACATTTACAATTAGGTTGTATTTATTATTTGAAACAATTTAAAACAAATAATATTAAATAAATAACAAAATTCGCTTACTTGAAGAAAATTCTACTGTTCGGTATTTAGGAAAAGCATTATACATCATAAAATAACTGTAGATCTATGATCAATAGAGCGAACCAGCAAATCGGCTCAGATTTTCAAAGCCCACAAACGATTTCACAAAGCGTTCAGAAGTTTTGCTAAAGTTCAGACTATTTCAAATTTGTTCAAACGGTTTGGAAAGCGTCCGGACGTTTTAAAACGCAAAACACAAAACGTTCTGAGCCACCATAGTATTGTATATCATTGTATACATTGTGTATTATTTTTTATATTGTAGAGGGCTTATATATATAGTATTGTATATCATTGTATACATTGTGTATTATTTTTTATATTGTAGAAGGCTTATATATATTTCATGTATTGATATCAGGGCTCTCCCCAGAAAATAAATGTTTGGGGCGGGGAGTGGCACATTTCAGCGATTGCAGGCGATGGCTTACGAGGCGTCGAACGCGCGCCAACGGAGCGCACTGCACAGCTGTGGGCGCTGTAAGCCCCCCAGTGGGGTGCGGGGCAAAGCCCCCGCCGCCAATGCATTATTTACAATTTGTGAGTCTAAAATTGCCCTTCACAAGTGCCAAATAAGTTAATAATAAAGTACATAAAATTTGTTATCAATGTTCCCAATTGATTGCAGAACATGTGGCAACCAGGATGATACATACATGTACAGTACAGTACATATACAACTACTGACAATGCCTTAAAAATGTCTATAAATAATAAATCGTAAATTTTGGTGAACTTTATTTCATCATTGACTTGAAACAAATAATAATAACATGCTCAATTCTAACTTAATTTAGCTAAAAATTGGTTGGTCGTGGAGTTTGATTATGCGTGTAATGGGGTTGTGACATTAAGAGTTATCTCTCTTTGAACTTTCTACATCCAACCGGAAGTTACCATTGTTCGTAGTATAAAATATAGTTACTTCATGCAGACTCGTGACAGTTTTTCCCTGATAGCTTCCATGCTGTCAATTGTATACTATAATGACATGTCCCTAAAAACACTTTAGACTATTTTTAAAGACAACAGCATCCAATCTACCTGCAGCAACAAAGATTTATATTTTTTACAGTTTTTTTCAATTATTATTTATTACAGTTGTTATCCACGGAACTCCGGGGATTGCCAAAAAAATAACACAGATGATGCGTCCTGTAATAAAAACTATTCGTAGCAATATCCGGTTGCTTGCAAAAAGTTCAATATCACAAACCCAATTCATTGAAACTGAGCGAAAAAGCTAGGTTATTACTAACACATTAGTAACGGGCATCGTCTTCCTTCTCTTTTTCGGCAAGCCTCTGATGTCCGTGTTATCATTATTCTAACTATTTTTTTATATAGTTATTAGTGAAATCTTTTTTTAATTATTATAATCATCATTTATAATTATGATTCTACTGTTTATGATTGCTATTGTAATTGTTAAGGTTATTATTAAATTGTTAATAGATAATAATAATTATTATAAAAGATGCTTCTTATAATTTTATAATAATAAATAATAAATATAGTAGTAACAACTTATTATTATTATTATATTATTATTTATAATTATTATATTAATAAATCAATTATGATAAAAAAATGAATAATTGATTTTATTATTATAAAAAATTGTCACCACATTAATTAAATTCTTATTGTCATTTATAATAATAGTTTCATAGAGGTGTAGATAGATGCTAATGATTAATTACTTGTATTATTATTATTTCCCGCACAGATACCAGACAATCCATTTACACATAAACGTTGCGTTAAATAAGTTAATTATCGTTGGTGTCTCATCGTATTTATTAACTACTGTACCAACGATCGTATATAATCGCTGACCGCATCGTGGTTATTCAATGATTATTATGCTCTATAGCTACGCTTGTGTGATTAAAAACTTATGTACGTGTAATCTTCTATAGCCCTGTGAGCTCCGTGGCTTGTTCAATTATATCAATCACATTGCAATAGCCTGTTTATTCTAGTTTAACATCTCAACTCCGTATTTCTGCATTGTATTCTATATAAAATTTTCGGCATTTTCCGGTTGGACTTACACCAGCGCCCCCTATAAGGGGGGATAACCCCAGTCACAACCCCATTCCAAGATTGTAATATGGCATATTCAATTCACATTCTAATTTTCATTGAGCATTTATTCTCCTCCTTTGTATGGTTAGTTAGACATATCTATTTGATTTTTATATTAGCAAGAAATAATTGCTGTTTTGCTACACACAGAGAAATTTTAATATTAATGGCAACATTGTACTTTAAAATTTGATACCATTATTGAAACAAAAAATGGAAAAACCATTTCATTTTCATTCTTAAACAAATAATTGCCATTAGTTATTGTATAGCAAATGTTTATTTTATTGTTATAATTAAATATTTATAAATAGGAATTAAAATAGTACAATGTCAATTTTTATATTTTCCAAGATGAGTTGTCACAATCATTATGACTACAACTAACAGATATAGTTTTAGGGTGCTTTCGGCGGCGTCGCATTTGTTAATAAATGAATTGTTAAAGCAAATATTGTTTAATGAATTGTTGAATTGTTTATTATAAATAATGATTTCAAAAATGAATGAATTTCAAAATTAATAATATTTATTTTTTATTGTGGTTTAACAATTGTAATTATATACATTTTTCATTTATGGTAATGATAATAATTAATAAATAACAATAAATTATCACAACAATACTACTAGTTTTTATAATACATGAGTAAAAAATAATGATTATTACAATAATAATAAAAATAACATTATTTAGTTATTATTATTGTTGTAAGTTGTATGACAAAAATAATTATTTATCACTGATTGGCTCAGTGCACTTGAAAAATGATTGTTTATTCTTCCCAATTACATAAAATTATACAGATGAATAAAAAATAGTATTGTTTAATTTTATTATCAATATAAAGAATAATTATCATCATCATTAAGTAATTATTATATAATTATTAATAATAAAATAATAATAATAACAAATGAATAAATAAATATCATAACTTTATAAGTTATTATCGTAGATAGAACATTGGATTGTATTTCTCCATGTGCAAAACAAGACAGACACTGCGCAAGCGCAGACATTTAGCTAGTCCGATAAAACTATCATATAGCGAGTCCAATACTATGACATCTCCCTTTCCTAGGGGATTAATAAAATTAAACAGAATATATCAGTAGTAACATCTAGGTAAGCACCAACTAACAAGCACCTAACCAAGGTACCATGTTATAGAAAGAACGACTCTCCAGACTGGGTAATGCACAGAATTCTATCTATAAATATGATAGTCATCATGCCATTTTGGCTTCTGTGTCCTACGCCCGGACCGTGTGACACTACTTGAAGACCCCACTGCACCCTCAGGTGAAGGTGGTATAATACTGCTGGACTGAGAATTTGTCGAGCTCGGTGGTAAAACATCGTGATCCTCAAACTGTGCTGCAGCACTTTGCTTACCTGCTGATGACGTATCCTCCACTACATGACTATAAGCATAGGGAGCCTTACTTACCCTAGGAGTTGTCCTATCTACCGCTGTGAGGCACAATTCCTTTCTATTTCTCCTGAGTCTAGTATTACATGAGTCTACAAGATACGACCTATCACTTACAATTCCTCCAGTTTCCCCTAATCGCCACTCACCTTTAGCAGTGCGTGTGTGAACTTGTTGCCCGGGTAGCAACCTAGCTTTTTCTGGTTTCGCATGCCTATCAAAGTAATATTTATCCCTGCTTTCACGGTCACCCAAGGTCTGTCTTACCTTGTCAATATCATAGGCAGCAACTTGATACCTCTTTGACTGAACTGGATGTTCATCTCTCAACACACGACCCTGTAAAAGTTCACTAGGCGTGGGCAAACCCTCCGCCACTGGAGTGTTTTTAATAGTCACAAGACCCTGTAGCCAATCACCAGTGTCCTGTAGACACTTTTTCATCATGTTTTTGACTGTCCCTGTTGTTCTTTCTTCCTGCCCATTCCCTGATGGGTGAAGTGGAGAACTAGTATTGTGGTTTATTCCATGCCGACTACAGAACGACCTGAACTCATAACTAGAGAATTGCGGGTCATTATCCGACACCACTATCTCTGGCTGACCAAAGTCAGAGAAAACTTCTTTCAAGCAATGTATTACCGTCTTACTCGATGTTTCAGAGCCAAGGGATTTAACAACCGGCCACTTTGATAGCTAATCTACAATCAAGAGATAACTAACTCCCTCTAATTGGAACAAGTCTACACCTAACATTTGATAAGGGTAATCAGGAATCGGAAATGGAAGTAGCGGTTCTTTACTTTGACTTTTTTCCTCAGTAACACAAGGTTCACAACTAAGACATTTCTCTTCTACTCTACTCTTAAGACCGGGCCAATAGACCGACTCGACTGCCCTTTGCATAATCTTGGAGACTCCCTGGTGCGCACTGTGGAGAGACTTAAGCACCTCCTGTCAAAGTGAGACCGGAATTACCAAACGTGAACCATAGAACACAACTCCATTAACAACACTAAGTGATTCTCTAACATTCCAGTATGACCTAGCTCGACCTACACAGCCTTTTTTGTGTACAGGCCACCCCTCCTGAATATAACGCTCAACCACTGCCAACTCTTCATCAAGCGCTGTAGCCCTCTGATATTTCTCCATAACATCATCACTACGGATTACAACAGAACAAGCTGACAAAAGAGGGTCAACCTCTAAATCCTCACAAAGATTAGTATTACCAGGACAGGCTCTTGATAATGTGTCAGCTAGGATCATTTCCGTGCCAGGCCTGAAACCCAGCTCTATCGGGTATGTTAGCAACTCCAGCCTCATGGCTGCGAGCCGGGGAGACAGTTGATTGATATCCTTTTTCATCAATCCTACTAGAGGCAGGTGGTCGGTTTCCACCTTAATCTTAGACTGGCCAAAACAGTAAAACTTGAATCTCTTACAGGCAAACAGTGTAGCCAACAACTCCTTTTCTATCTGACTGTACTTTTGCTGACATGAGGTTAGCGACTTTGCCGCAAATTCCACAGGCCTGCCATTCTGCAGGCACACAGCTCCAATACTGTGAGCTGAGCTATCAGCACTCAACGTCACTTCTGATTCTGGGTCAAAATAGGCCAAAGTCGCCGCCTCTGAAATGAGCTGCTTGATCTTGTCAAAAGCTAATGCCTGATCTGTTCCCCACAGAAACTGAGTGTTTTTCTTTCCAACCTCCCGCAATGGGTGAGTGTGCTCTGAGAGGTTGGGAATGAATTTGGCTAAAAAGTTGACAAAACCCAGAAATCGCTGTACTGCTTTCTTGTCTTCTGGCACAGTCAAGAGCTGGACTGCCTCCACCTTAGAATGACTCGGCCTCAACCCCGACCCGGAAAGATCATGTCCTAAAAAAGAAGGGGACTCCTGGGCCAACTTCATTTTATCTGGATTTAATTTGAGGCCCACTTTTCTGCATCTCTCTAAAACTTCCCCCAATCTCCTGTCATGCTCCTCTTGAGTAGAGGCATGAACCAACACGTCATCAATGTAAACTTCTACTCCGTCTAGACCTTCCATAGCATCCAGCATGCGCTGGTGAAATATCTCAGGGGCATTACAAATCCCCATTGGCATTCTAGCCACCTATATTTACCAAAAGGTGTCATAAAACTGGTAAGCCTAGATGATTCCTCATTAAGAGGGATCTGATAAAACCCCTGCTTAGCATCAAGTGTGGTAAAGAACCGAGAATTCGAAATTCGAGAAAAAATCTCAGGGAGTGTAGGAATAGCACATTGAGCCCTGATGAGCTGACTATTTAGGTATTGTGGATCCAGACAGATTCTGAGATTCCCGTTAGGCTTGTTGACTAAAACAATGGGTGATAACCACTGAGCCGGAGAGACATCTTTGGTAATGACCCCCGACTCAACTAACCTGTCTAGTTCCGTTTTCAACTTACTACGTTTCTTATGTGGTATCAACCTCGGTGTAAGAGACCTTGGTTCAGCTCCAGACTCAAGTTGCAGACTTACCTGATCACCAAACTTGCCCAAACCAGTAAACACCTCTGGATATTTGTCTAACAGTATTTGCCTTGATACCTGCTGTTCACTTACCTGATTGACCACTTTTGGCAGCAGTTCCAGATCTATAATGGCAGGCATGCCCAAAAGAGTTTGATTGTTATTGTCAGTGATATAGAATTTGACCATAGCTGTCTTACCGCTGGCCACCACTACTGGCAACTTAGCATAACCCAAAACTGGAATGGTTTTATCACCATAACCTGAGAGTTTAGCTTTTGTTTTGGTGATCTCATGAAAACCAATTTGAGTAAACTTGTTTCGTGACATGGTACTTACTTCTGCACCTGTGTCTACCCTAGCCTGGAGAGTCTCTCCCTCTATCAAAAAATCTGGAGTCCATTTATTACATGAAATACTACCCTCAATCCCCTGATTAAAACCCTCGGCATATCGCCCTTCATTTGAAACTACATTTACATGAAATGTGTCACCCTCTTCCGAACTGTCACCTTGGGGAGCTTCTATCTGATTGACCTGCTTAGTACCTGCTGGCTTCTTACAGACCTTTGCAAAATGTCCTCGGGCCTGGCACTTGTTGCAAATCTTATTATAAGCAGGACAACGCCCTTTTACATGGTCTCTGCCACAGTATTTACAATCTCTGATCAAGATACCAGTCGAACCCCTATTATCTCTTCCACGCTGGTTTCGTTCAGCAGTTTGCTCACTGTTTACAGCTAATACTAGCTTTTCCCCATCAAGCTCAGCTTTTTGATTCTGAGCGATGATTTCCTTGGTTCTCAACTGCTGCTTAATTTGTTCTAGTGTTATATTGTCATTTATTTGAAGTTCTCGACTTGGGTCCTTATCTTTCATACCAGCAAGTAGTCGTATACGCATCATATCTTGCTTGTGCAACTGGTCCCATCCACTACACTTTGAAACAAGTCCATGTAAGTTCCTAATGAAATGCTCATTACTCTCCTCTAGCTGCTGAGACCGTGACATGAACAAAACAGCATAGTGCAAATGGTTGTCCCTTGGCGTGAAGTAAGAATCTAAATTCTAAAGCCTCCACAGTTCTAGCATAAAGAGTGCCTTCTGCATCCTCAGCTTCTACTGCGGCAATTCCTTCATCTGCATTAGCTACAACTGCTTCTCGAGGCTGCCTTACATTTATTTGTTTGACTATAGTCTCTGCCTCACGACCCCTACAATATATCAACATATTAACCTGCCTCTCGGCAGACTTTTCACTCAGTCCAGACGCTATCCTATACCTAGCAAACCTCTCCTTATACTCAGGCCATGATTTCTGCGTGTCCGAAAAATCGAGCTCCCCCGGCGGCCTTAGTGAGTCTCCCATTTTAGTCACTAGCACTACTGTATCTATGACAAAAAAATTCCCCCACAATTAAACTGCAACTAAACAACTTTCAGTCAATCTCAAGTTAAAATAACACAATCATTAGAAAGCAGCTGATGAGTAACAATGCAAGGAAACTAAATAAAAAATTATTTTGTGATTGTCACTATTATTATAACTATCATGTGTGTGAGTGTGTCTTCAAATATTGACCACTATCTAACTCCTAGATATCCGTTTTCCGTAGATGGACGTCTTATCCTAGGCACCACATTTATATATAACCATAGATAACCATGTGTATAGGCAGCCCACTTATCTTGAATGGTTTGCCACAACTCAACCGCTAACCAGGTACCACCACCAACCATAAGTCAGAGCAACTACTTTACTCGTACTATAAACAGAAATGCTCTTTACTTCACCAAAGCCTGGTTGAGTTGTGGACTTTAGCTAGTCCGATAAAACTATCATATAGCGAGTCCAATACTATGACAGTCATCTATCAATCATCACTCAGAAACAAACAGTTGATTCAAAAACAGGTACTGATTATACAGAATGAAAATCAATGGTGATACAGTAGGACAAGCTGAAATGATGTGACTTCAAAGTATCACAATGCATTACCGGTTGAATAAGTCTTTCGAAGACAATTGCTGCCCATCCTACTGTTTTTTTCTTGCCTCCATATTTTATCCCTGCTAATGATGTCTACAGTGCACCCATGGCGAATAGTCAAACACCTATGCAAAAGACATCAGTGGAAAGTTCCTGCTGCATGGCAATGAACTCTTCAGTAATATTGTATAGCTATCATGGATGAAATATACCAAGATTGCCAGCTGCGACCAATCAGGTGAAGCAATTTGAATGACCAAGTTCGTACCAGATGTAGACTGTAACTGCGACTTTTACAAAGGGAGTCGTGAGTAGTAATATATGAGCAGATCTCCCTACCAAGTGTTTTTTGTGAGGTGAATGCTCGGGGTTGATGCAATGGGTTACGGCGTTGACTAGACTCGCCGAGTTAATATTGTGTGGCATTTGAGTGGCATTTGAGTTTTGATTATTTTTTTTACTTAATTTGAACTTATATGGCATCTAGATTTTGAATGTATGGCATTTAAGTTTTGTTAAATTTTTCTACATAATTCTTACTCATATGACATCTAAATTTTGAATGTATGGCATTTAAGTTTTTGATAATTTTTTTTACATAGTTTGAACTCACATGGTATCTTGAGAGAGAGAGGAGAGAGAGAGAGGAGAGAGAGGATAGCGGGGAGAGAGGGGAGAGAGAGGATATATATCTACATTGAATAAATACATTGATTAAAAATGAATCAATATATGATTATATACATTTATTACATAATAAGTAGGGAAAATCTCCCCATATAATATAGCTAGAGTCAGTAAATACTAAGTAATACAACGCACTACAACTTGTAATGACAATCAATGCATACATACATACATATGGCATCTTGAGAGAGAGAGAGAGAGAGAGAGAGAGAGAGAGGGAGAGGGAGAGGGAGAGGGAGAGGGAGAGGGAGAGGGAGAGGGAGAGGGAGAGGGAGAGGGAGAGGGAGAGGGAGAGATAGAGGAAAAGAGAGGAAAAGAGAGGAAAAGAGAGGAAAAGAGAGGAAAAGAGAGGAAAAGAGAGGAAAAGAGAGGAAAAGAGAGGAAAAGAGAGGGAAAGAGAGGGAAAGAGAGGAGAGAGAGGGAAAGAGAGGGAAAGAGAGGAGAGAGAGAGGGGAGAGAGGGGAGAGAGAGGGGGGGAGAGAGGAGATATATCTACATTGAATAAATACATTGATTAAAAATGAATCAATATATGATTATATACATTTATCACATAATAAGTAGGGAAAATCTTCCCATATAATATAGCTAGAGTCAGTAAATACTAAGTAATAACAATTAATGCATAGTCTTTTCCTTTACAATGATGTCTTTGATGTACTGATGTTATATCTTAGGAAGGAAGACTTCTGTTCTATGTGCTTTTGATTTCGTAATAAACTAAAATAAAAAAGTTATGTATTAGTATAGAATGATTAAACAAAAATGTAAAATAATTACATGAATTTGAATTATAGTTGATAGTTTACATTATATAGAAAAGGGAAATAACTCACCAAGTTACATTGTTCAGCTTGTTCTGTCTTGAGCATTATTTTCATCAACTGATTTTGATTTTCTCTCACCTATCTAAAACAAAACAAAAAGTACTTGCTTTATAAATATGTTGTAAGAAATACACTAATTACACCAAAAAAAGTCCTTTTTTCACCTTGAAAATGTATATATTCAGCATTTTGTTGTAAAAAATACACTAATTACACCAAAAAAGTCTTTTTTTTACTTGGAAAATGTATATATTCAGCATTTTGTTGTAAAAAGTACACTAATTACACCAAAAAAGTCCTTTTTTTACTTGGAAAATGTATATATTCAGCATTTTGTTGTAAAAATACACTAATTAAATCAAAAAAGTCCTTTTTTTACCTGGAAAATGTATATATTCAGCATTTTGTTGTAAAAAATACACTAATTCCACCAAAAAAGTCCTTTTTTCACCTGGAAAATGTATATATTCAGCATTTTGTTTAATTTATGGTAAAAATTAATAAAACTCACCTATAGTGATATGATTGCCTTGAGTTATAGATTAGCTTCTTGAGCTCTTGTTTTGGACAGTTTTCTTTTTCAGCATCATCGAAGTATGCTGAAAAGTATGCAGCATCATCGAATCCATGTAGTTTGAGTCTTCATTGGTTTGGTATCATCTAAGCAGGAGAGAAAGTTATGTTGTGTAACATCTATCATTGGTGTTGGTAGATCTTGAATTGATGCTGGTTGCCTTTTTTTAGAGGGGTTCTTGGTGTGTCGGAGAAGTGTGCTGTCTTCAAAATCCATGTAGTTTGAGTCTTTATTGGTTTGGTATCATCTAAGTAGGAGAGAACGTTATGTTGTGTAACATCTATCATATCAGAGGTGTGAATGAAAGTCAGAATAGGTGTGAGTGGAGTCTTTTGGAAGTTGGTAGGTTATGGTGTACATCGGATCATCACAAAATTCAAGGGTGAACAACATCATAGCTGTTGGTAGATCTTGAATTGATGCCTTTTTTTTAAAAGTATTCTTGGTGTGTCGGAGAAGTGCGCTGTCTTCAAATCCATGTAGTTTGAGTCTTTATTGGTTTGGTATCATCTAAGTAGGAAAATCATGTTGTGTAACATCTATCATTGGTAGATCTTGAATTGATGCCGGTTTTCTATAAAGGAATTCTTGCTGTGCTGGAGAAGCGTGCTGTCTTCAAGTGTAACGTCTATCATTGGTAGATCTGGAGTTGATGCTGGTTTTTTTGAAAGGGATTCTTGGTGTCTTGGTCATTGGTTTGGTATCATCTAAATAGGAGAGAAACTCATGTTGTGTAACATCTATCATTGGTGTTGGTAGATCTTGAATTGATGCTGGTTGCCGGGGTTCTTGGTGTGTTGGAGAAGTGTGCTGTCTTGGAAATCCATATGGGTTGAGTCTTCCGACTTGGTATCATCTAAGTAGGAGAGAAAGTCATGTTGTGTAACATCTATCATTGGTGTTGGTAGATCTTGAATTGATGTCAGTTGCCGTTTTTTTTTTTTTCTTAAAGAGGTTCTTGGTGTGTCGGACGAGCGTGCTGTCTTCAAAATCCATGTAGTTTGAGTCTTCATTAGTTTGGTATCATCTAAGTAGAAAAGACACGTTGTGTAACATCTATCATTGGTGGATCTTGAGTTGATGCTTGTTTTTTTGAAAGGGATTCTTGGTGTGTTGGTCATTGGTTTGGTATCATCTAAATAGGAGAAAAACTCATGTTGTGTAACATCTATCATTGGTGTTGGTAGATTTTGAATTGATGCTGGTTGCCGGTTTTTTTTTTAAAGGGAGTTTTGGTGTCTTGGTGAAGTGTGCTGTCTTCAAAATCCATATGGTTTGAGTCTTCATTGGCTTGGTATCATTTAAGTAGGAGAGAAAGTCATGTTGTGTAACATCTATCATTGGCGTTGGTAGATCTTGAATTGATGCTGGTTGTTGGTTTTTTTTTTAAAGGGGTTCTTGGTATGTCGGAGAAGTGTGCTGTCGTCAAAATCCATCTGGTTTGAGTCTTCATTGGTTTGGTATCATTTAAGTAGGAGAGAACGTTATGTTGTGCAACATCTATCGTATCAGAGGTTTGAATTACGATTGGAATAGGTGTGAATGGAGTCTTTTGGAAGTTGGTAGATCTTGATCTGTTGATGTTTTTTACAGCTTTTTCACTGGTGTGAGGTCATAGTATTTAGCAGAGAGGTGCTGTTGAGGATGAAGGATCTCAGGTTGTTGATGTTGATAGCTTGAAAGGATTCTTGATGTGTCTGAAAAGTGTGTCGTCTTCAAAATACATCACAACTTTTATTTTGCAGTTCAAGTCTTCATCATAATCCATAGTTTCATCATCTTGCCTTCGGTCTTTCAGATCAGCAGTATGCTGTTTCATCACTTGAGATGTTAGAGTTCAGTTTGGTTGGGTTTTGCATTCTTTGATTGTAGATGGGAGATGAAGATTGAGAAAAAACTTTTCGGATCTCTGACTCTTCAATCACCGATTGACTTTTGCCATCTTGACTATCCAATCTAAAAACACAAAAAATATTTAAAAAAAATGTGAGGTATTCATCATTATTTAATCATAATTCAAAGAAGATAACATTTTTATCAATATCCAAACACAGGGTTTGTAACACAAACATATTTGGTTGTAGGAGACTATTTTCTCCACAGTGCAAGTAGGTGAGTTTTTCAACTAGTGGTAAATAAATATTTATTATCATTTTAATATTTAGATCACAAGACTTGAACAAAATTCAATAAAGTAACAATGAAAACCAAATGAAATAATAATAATAATAATAACAATAATAATAATAATAACAATAATAATAATAACAATAATAATTATAACAATAATAATAATGACAATAATAATAATAATAATAACAATAACAATAATAACAATAATAACAATAATAACAATAACAACAATAACAATAATAACAATAATAATAATAATAGCAATAATAATAATAACAATAATAATAATAATAATAACAATAACAATAATAACAATAACAATAAAAATAATAACAATAATAACAATATTAACAATAATAACAATAATAACATTCATCATCGTCGTCGTCGTCATCATCATCATATCATCATCATATCTCTCTCCCCCCTCTCTCCCCCTCTCTCCCCCCTCTCTTCCCCCTCTCTCCCCCTCTCTCCCCCTCTCTCTCCCTCTCTCTCTCAGATACCAAATGAGTTCGAATTATGTAAAAAAAAATTATCAAAACTTAAATGCCATACATTCAAAATTTAGATGCCATATGAGTTAGAATTATGTAAAAAAAATTATCAAAACTTAAATGCCATACATTCAAAATCTAGATGCCATTAATTCAAATTAAGTAAAAAAAAAATAATCAAAACTCAAATGCCACTTAAATACCACTCAAATGCCACTTAAATGCCTCACAATATTAACTCGGCTGATCTATTCAACGCCGTAACCCATTGCATTCACCCCGGAGTTCAATTCCACAAAAAACACTTGATAGTGAGATCTGCTCATATATTACTACTGTCGTGACATACGCTATAGTAAGGGGCCGCAAGTTGTGGTGAAATCTTGTTATAGCCGCCACCGCAATTTATTAAATAATAAAATTGTACGAAAGTACCGGAAATACGTCACTTCTCCCTTCGATTGGCACTGCATTCAAGAAACACAATATACGTACCGGATACTGCATAAAATTCGCTGTCCTGGCGACTCCCATAAACAGCCTCACTTGAATCATGGTCAAACTTATATTGAACGGCCGTAGCTGGCAATCCTGGTATATTTCATCCATGATAGCTATCCAGGTGATATACATTAAGCCATCAGGGTATAAACAGGAAACAACATGGCCGCCTGCATGGATACGTTTTCCTTGTGAAAGCATTGTCATTATTATAAAATAATAATTTAAACTTGTATATGATAAGTTGCTGTGAGTATTTCCGCTCATTAAACTTTTTGTGTGTGCTTGTGGACATTTTGTTAGGGCGCATTGCATTTTCATGGAGCGTTTTTGTCCAAACGCCCCACTGGGGAGAGCCCTGGATATTTATATATATATATATATATATATATATATATATATATATATATATATATATATATATATATATATATATATATATATATATATATATATATATATATATATATATATATATATATATATATATATATATTGTTGTATTGATGTAAATGTATATATTACATACCCATATATATGTCATATGTTGGTATATATATCGTTGCATTGATGTATTTACTAAATACAAACACACCCACATAAATCAACCCCAGAGAAACAATAAACTTGGTTATGGAATGCCACAGTTAAGGTCCCATCTTTTAAAGGGCTTAGGACGGGCTTTTTAGACGCACTTTGTGTGTAGAGTTGTTTTCTCATCAAGCATTGTAAAACTATTGAAAAAACTTACTCGCGTCAACAAAACACCAATAGGTATCATCTAGGTCTATGGAGGTCTATGACAATGCGTTCGGCAGAAGGGACTATCTGCATTATGATATTATATAGTATATTACTGCAAGTAGTTTGTACCATTTTTGTTACTTTTTCAGTTCCAAACTACTTTTCAAAAATCTTAATTATTATTATTTAGTGCTTTTGAAGTTTTTTCTTGGAAAGATGGCCGGCAGTTGTTGTAAAAAAACAACAACGCCGGAAATACAATTTCGGCAATGTTTTTTTTTCACCTAGTATTATCATGAAAGTATACTAATGTTATTGCTTGATTAATTTTTCACATGAAAATTATTGTTTTGATAAAAAAATTTCATTATTGCTTTTGATTTTGATGACAAACACTATCACGTAAACGCCAGTGTATACATAATAGCGAGCTTACCAAAGATAAAACAAATTGCTGACTTGAGAAAAATAGCTCCAAAAAAATTAAAATTTGTTGCAATATCATTTTTTGCAATCAAAAGAGTCTCTGCACAAAACTAATATCTAGGTTGCCCTATTTCTATGCGAACAAGCCAAATTTTTGGAAACTCGCTTTATAGCTCTATATAACTTGGTGCGTCTTCGAGAAAAAAAGGCGTCTTGGCAAGTGCTGACTACGTCTATAGGAATAGTCGTACTGGTGAGAGGGCAACTCCAGATAGTTTTTCTGAACACATTTCAACCTCAGAAAGTTTAAATTAAATCAAATCCTCTTCAAATTAGGCGTCATAGGCCCTTTAACCATTGACAATGGCTTCACAAAAGTCGATATTGTCAACGCTAGTTCAATTGAGTATTTTAACTTTTGTAATTTTGCTAACTAGTTTTTGGCAAGATCTTTGAAAAGCCTTAGAAAAACATGACGTTTGCGAACAAAAATTGTTCCAAGAATTTTGTCAACCGTCGATTGCTCGCTACTAAAATCATATAATCAAAGAGTCATTTTTTCTTGTGACTGTCAGAAGTTTTTTAAATGCATTCACTGCAGTGCCCAAGCAACTTCAACTCATGCATTTTTATTACTGAAATGTGTTCAATCGTGAAATGTAACAGAGATCCAATGTTATCTAAAAACTATCAACCGTAGATAATAACAAATCAATACTGTCTAAACGGTTGTTCAACTAGATGAAAAAAAAATGGAGCTGGTATCGGTGAATTAGTAATTATTATTGGTTATTTTTTTAATCATCGCCATGAATTAATAAAACATTACACTAAATGCCAATGGTTTTAAGAGTTTAACGAAGCAAATTTACTTCTTTATTATCACTTATTATTGTTATAGTAAGCATCAAAAGAACAAACTGTTAAATTAGTACTATTACTATCCATTCAACGTCCCAGTCAAGTGAAAGAAATGTCTGGAATCCATATTATTATCATATTATTAGATGCAATGCCATTACATATTATCATTATTGTACCTATAAAGACAGGGCATCAAATTTACGTGCTAAAAGATAGATTAATATTTTGAATCAATTATTATGTTTATTGTTCGCCAGACTCGTCGTTGTTATGGCCATTATTATATATATTTTTTTATGGATATTATCAAAATTATTTTTTACTCTTTTTTATAATTGTTTATAATTGTTGTGTGAGTAAATGTTATTATTATAAGCATTCATTCCTGGTTATTTTTTGTTAGTATTGTTACTATGATAATTATTTATATTATTAATCATTATTGTTATACTTAATAAAATCAAATATAATTAGAAGTATTATGATAATTATGATAATTGTGTTTCTTATTAATCATTACTTTTAAAATTTGATTCAACTTATAATTTTCTTTGTTCTTTATGATAATAGTGGGCCAATTGTATAGTTATTTAATTAATGATGTTTTTTGTATTATTCCCTCACCCCCCCACAGACACCGGATAGCACATTTACACACAAGCAGTGCGTTTATTGTGAAAATCATTGGCGTATGCAGCCCAGGATTTACCGTGCCATCAGCCATCATCGTTGCTGACATATATACTGTATTCAGTACGATGTCAACTATTGTATATAATCGCTGGCCACATTTATTAACTTTCCATGTAGCGCCACATTATGGTGTCATGGCTCAGTGCTTCTCAATAGCGATAAAGCATCACTGATAAAGCATCACGCTTTTCCATGAGCCAGCAATACGGTAAGACCAAAGGTCATGACCCCTAATTAGCGAGTCAACGGCAACTTTGAGCTAATGAGTCAAGGAGTGAAAGTATGAAGGAAAATTGTTTCAACCAACAATTAGTTTTAAATGCTTTTCTTGTGTTTGTTTCATTTTAATACTACATACTCCACAGGTAAAATTTTGGAGCAGCAGTGCTTGGCTAATGTGTAATTTATTTATTAAATTTAAAACAATTATTTATTATTATTATTTAACCACGGCCAATTGATTATTTATTATTCTTTTTTAATTATTATTATTAAATTCTGAAATAGGGAGAGAAAGAACAAATAATAGAAAATAAAACACATAAATATATTTGTGATCACTTTTTCTGCATCATTTTTAATTAATATAAATGGTCTTGAAAGGCAACTGTCTCATATCACTGAAATTTCTGTCCAAATTATTTAATTCTTCTGACCGCTGTAATGCTGGAAATGCAATACACGCATGTGCAAACCCGTAGCGCCTCGGCATTTCCTTCCCATATCGCTTCAGTGGTCTGGCGCTATTATAAGTCGCTACTCAGTAGCGACTTTCAATAGCGCCACATCATCACGACTGCAGTAGCGATATAGCCATTTCCAAGAGGGGAAAACCCGTTCGTGTCATAGAAAGTCACTAATTGTGTTTATATAATAATTATCCTCTATAGCTAGCTACACTAATGTGATTATAAGCTTCATTAAATGTAATCTGCTATATCCCTGTGAACTTTGTTGCTTGTCAAGTTATATCAGTTGCATTGCAATCGCCTGTTTAATCTAGTTGAAGCATCACAACTCCATATTTGTGCATTGTACTCTATATAAAGCTGTTAGCATTTTCTGGTTGGATGTACATCGGCGCCCTCTATAACGGGGGATAACTCCAGTCACAACCCCATTGTTACCAAAAACAATTTGATTTAATTGTTTCAAGTTTAGTAGAATCACAAATGCACCATGATATTTTAATGAAATACAAGTCTTGTATAAAATGGTATAGTGTGGCACAGTTATCTCAGATTTAAATTGCATTATTGTTAGCAGAATTCAAATAGCAGGTTTGGCATCATCTTTTATTTTTCATCCAATAGTAATTGACTGTTAGGGAATAACTCGAGATTCCTAATTTTGAGAATTTCTATTTTTGCTAGAAATGAAGTTAGAAGTATTCTGATTTTATCATTTCAATAGTTCCGGTCCTGATATTATTAAGTTAATTTTGGGGGCAATTGGTTCTGCTCTGTTATCTCCCAAATTCTTGAATGTGTGAAATAGTAGTCAGAAGAAAATCACCAAGTCAAGGCCCTTTAATTATTCTACGCAAAAAAAAATTATTTTTACAATCATGTTGATTAGTTTGGTTTGATTTGTTATTACCCAAATGAAATCAATGCCATAGACTGTTTTTCTTACAGACCACAAATCACTGACAATTAAAATATTTTAGAACCCCTGCTTGATGATTTGGCTGGAGAGTGTTCAGAAGTGGCTGTTGAAAGTTTGAACACAGAATTGAGTACCATGCAACCAACTGCTTACAAGTTGGGCCCATCTGCGTTAGTAAGTTTTAAACAAAACCATTTCTGTATTTGTGTTTGCCACCACTCTTCTAGTGCCTATGGCACTATTAATACTTCAATCTATTATTGTTGCTATTTTTACTCTTTGGTTTTTTTATGTTCTATTAAGTGCACTCTTTGTGACAATTAGTAGATCAGTTATCTGTTTTTTATGCAATATGCATTTTGGATTTGCCTTTTCCTCTTGTATTATAACACATTATTAGTCAATGCCAAAGTACGTTATGTTTTTGAAAAATGTTATTTACTGTTATTCTACGCTCATCTAACCTATTATCTGTTAAACTACTTGCAATTAAGACTTGATAATCTATTGTTGTTGTTGATGTTGGGCAAATATGCCAAAAACAAAAGTTTTGCGATTCATTTTTCCTCGCAAATACATTTTTAAATATTTTCTCTCAATCTTTTCATAATTCTGTTCATAAACATTGTATTTTAAACTAAAAGTTTGATTGAAATTTTTAAGCATCTCACATGTTATAGACATCTAGCATGATTTATCAACAATAAGCGAAAATGCTGAGAAAAACAGTTTAGAATCAAATTTTTTTCATCATGTTTGAAGGTTCATAATTGCTTTATTAAGGAAGCTTTCCATTTATGTAGAGAGCCAATTTCACATGCAAGCAGATCAGTCATCTAAAACATACATCGCTGTTGCGTATCAGAAAAAAAATTGCATACATATCAGCATTTACTTGGGTGTAGATTATATATGAAAGTAGCGAGAGCACAACTCCGCTCCAATTTTTTCAACAGAAAGTTACTTGATCCATTAGGTTGGATTCGATAAAAAGCCTTTCGCAAACCACCAAGAAGTGGAGCAACCATACTGTGTTCTAAATTGTTTTGTTGTTTGCAGGTTTGTTCACTTGACTACCCTGATCCAACATATAAAACTGGTTCGTTATTCAACATGCTTTTGTTTCGTATACTAACTAAATAGCTTGTTGATATGTTGATGTATTTCTATCGAAGTGATCTCTGAAGCTAGCATTATACAAAGTTTTCAATTTCAACGAAGAGCGATAATTAAAACTTGTGAAATTTTGTTTTTCAAGTTGGTTATACTTGCCTGTTGTGAGATAATTTTGTTGTAAAATTTCACACAATTTTCTATTTCCTGCTATGTTTAAAAAAGCTACTTTAGCATCGTTGATTCTTTGAATATGACAGCTGAAGTGATCGAAGCTCTCAGACTGTTTGCTCAAGTACAGCAAAGTGATTTGTTTTCAACTGTTTTGCCATTTCCTACCTCTTTTGCACAAGTACAAAAAAACGCATTTTTGATTTGTGATACATATGTATGTATGATACATATGTCTGTGTGATACACATTTCTGTGTGATACACATGTCTGTGTGATACACATGTCTGTGTGATACATATGTCTGTATGATACATATGTCTGTATGATATACATGTCTGTATGATACATATGTCTGTATGATACACATGTCTGTATGATACATATGTCTGTATGATACACATGTCTGTGTGATACACATGTCTGTATGATACACATGTCTGTGTGATACACATGTCTGTGTGATACATATGTCTGTATGATACATATGTCTGTATGATATACATGTCTGTATGATACATATGTCTGTATGATACATATGTCTGTGTGATACACATGTCTGTATGATACATATGTCTGTGTGATACACATGTCTGTGTGATACACATGTCTGTGTGATACACATGTCTGTGTGATACATATGTCTGTGTCTCTTTAGGTCGCTTAAGTTCTCTCCTGAAACCCTGGAATTTATCGAATGTAAGTGACATACACTTCAACGTGGAATTATATATCTTGAATTTATATATTGCATATACGCTATATATATTATATATTTTAGTATTTTGTGTCTTTCTTTTCCTACAAACACCTTATACTGTTTGTGTCGGTGTGAAGGTGGCAGGTGTAATTTGTATATTTTAGCAGTTAGTAAAATTTTTGTTTACTTTGGAAATATGTTTATGTGCGCATTATTGTAGGAAGACATCAAGTCCCACTATGAAAAGCTGAAGGAGATGTCTAGATGTCTACACGATGTCACGCCTGAGGAGAGATTTGAGTTGCTGAAGAAAAAGTACAGCTGTGGTAGTACTGTCCTACATGCGGCAGCGAGGAGAGGTGACACAGATATGCTGAGATGTGTGCTGGAGTCTGTTGCACCAAAGGAGAGCTACCAGCTGTTGAGGATGCAGGATCAGTTTGGTCAAACCATTCTACACTCTGCAGCAAGCGATGCAGAGACATTGAGGACCTTGTTGGAGGTGGTTGCACCAGAAAAGTGGTACCAGCTGTTGAGGATGCAGGATGTGTTTGGTAAAACAGTTCTACACTCTGCAGCAGGCAATGGAGAGGCCTTGATGGGCTTGTTGGAGTTGTTTGAACCAGAGGAAAGGTATCTGCTGTTGAAGATGCAGGATCGGTTTGGTAAAACAGTTCTACACTCTGCAGTAGAGAATGTTGAGCCAGCCACAGTGGACCTGGTGAATTTCATGTTGGAGACTTTCAGATCTTCAGAACGATTAGGTTTGTCATTTAAAACTTTAACCCCATCTGATAAGTGAAAATTGTTTAAACAAACAAATGTGAGCAATTTTTGAGTTTTGTAAAGCGTATGACTCTGATTGGTGGTACGTAGATATCAGTGTGAAAATTTTTGTGTAAGTGCTGTCACCATTGATTTGACCTTGAAACTAAGCACTCATTTAAGAGATGGATGCTCTCACATTGGCGTATGATCGCCATCTCCTTGTATGACTTTGCGCATATCTTTTGTGTCTCGGTTCTTGTTAAAACCCACATATCTAAGGATTCTTAAATAAAATTTCTAAATCGTTATAACTGACTTCCATTCACGACATTAGTCTTACCAAAACACGTGCACCTTGTTTCATTATTCATTTATTTTGGCTATGTGATCTACTTATTTTAACTTTATAAAGTTGTCTGGTGTGAAGGTAGCACAAGCTGGATTTTACAACTCTGGTGAATAACCGATGCTTTGTTTTATGTCGTTTACTTGGTTTGTCTCTAATATGGCTTTGTCGATGGTATTGGGCTTCACTGCATTCTATATATCTGTTGTTATACATAGCTGTTATCGTTTTTATATGGCTATGACAAAGTGCAGTGTGTGTTCTGTCATGGAAGTATTAGCAATTGGGCACCAGATGATGATCCGATGGCAAAACATGCTGAATATTGTCCATGCTGTCCATCTGTTGAAGGTCTCACATTTAGAGCTAGTGAGTACAAGATCAGTACAGATTCTGATGTCGTTAACCACTGCGATGCAGGCGACATTCCAAAGAACACTTATGGTAGATGGCCTGCTACAAATGTCTTACGTCCTGAACCACTTTGTGATGCAGGTATGCGTGATAGAGTCAGTTGTAGCAGTTAGTAATAGTTGGCAGATCCACTGTGGTAGAATATACCAGTAAGGGTAACTTTGTTAGTAATAGATTTATAGTAGTAGTGGTCACTTTCCCCTCACCCACCCCTCACCCACCCCTCTTTCCCCTCACCTTCCCTTGCCTATGAGAAAAAAAAACAAATCTTAAACATTGGAAAATTTTTGTTTTGAAAAACAAAATAATTTGATAATATCGCACAACGGTTTGTTGAAAAATTTTATGTGCAGTGAGAATAATCCAATAGGACCATATCTTTATATCAACATTGAGGTGCAGTTGGGACCTGGTAGGAGTTATCTCCTTTAACTAATACAACCACTTATACTAATCATGTGATGTATCAATAGAAACCCCGTATATGTAACAACCCTGAGTTTACTGTGGTGTACACAAGTTTGTCGTAATACATTGGTTTTAGTAGTAAGAAAATTGGTGACGGAAACAATTATTCTCATTCTTTTGTTAAATAGAGTGATTAGAAAATCATTAGATCAGTATTATAAAACTGGTAACTCCTTGCATATTATATTTCTATTGGTAACCTAAAATTGAACAACTATTTTTAATTATCAATTAATAAATTGCATGTTTACAAATAAACTTTTGTTTTATATTACTTCATTAGTTTTAGTATGTGTCATTTTGTCGGAATGAATTTTTATTTTTGTATTTTTAAATTATTTTGTCAAGTTTCCATTACTAATGAAGTTTTTACTGCGAAAATCTATTTTTAATAGTTATCCGCCGCACAATAATTTCAGGGCTGTCAAGTAAACACGCCCCACAATGTACGCACTAAATAAGTTTTCAGTGGAGTGGTACATTTATGATAGTTAATGTGTACCCTGCGTATAAATTGTTACTATATACTACTGTTGGGTTATGAATGCAGGCCGCTGTGATTTGTATGCAAATCACATCATTAATGATTTATGTTGGCAAAATTAAACAAACCTGCAGTGAGAAATTATAGTATCACCACAGTATTGATTCGTGTAAAACATTTGGTTTTTTAAGTCAGAATTAATCTGTGATAAAAATCCCAAAGGCCATGTTGATCCATTGAACCTTTCTCTATAAAATTAATTTTGCTGTATTAGCCTCTGTAATGCAACAAGATAAGATGCTAGTTTATCTAGTATTGATTTCTTGTAATAAATTACAGAAGCAATAAAGTACTGTTGGTCATATTAGTTGGAAGAGATAACTCCTGCCAGCTGCGCAAGAACTCTTGTAGTTGCAAAAAATGAAAATGCAACAGTTTTATGTTTTAGTGCTGTTTTTTGCAAGTCAACAATTTTATCATCGTTGGTGAAGCCGCCCGTATGTTTACACTAGGGTTTGAAAAATTTTGTGTTGGGATCGCAAAATCAAATACTTGAGCTGCGTTCACGCTAATGCAATTTTCGTACTAGTGGGCGGAGCCTACAATCGTCTCGCAAGTGTGAACAGTGCACATATTAATGATTTCTCAATTGATGGCAGGTTTTAGCATCGGGCAGTGATGAAGTTCTGTCAGATTATTGTCCTGTCTAGCCAATCAGCATCCACATCACATCTTGTCAATTTAATGCTTTTCAAGACACTTGCAGCTACTTGAAATTTATATTTAACCAATTTTAGATTATTTTTTAATATTTCCCGATCAATTGAAAACCTTGTTTATAAGTAAAATAAACAAGTGGGTATACTAATTATTATCAATGTAATGTAAACAACTACATGCTCCGTGATTATAATGAATAATTATATTTAAGAAAGTTATTATCATTTATTCATTATTATAATAATTATTATAAACAATTATCCTTACAATTATTTATTATTATTTGTAATTTAGTTTTTGTTAATGATGATAATTTATTGAAACCTCTGGTAAGCTATATTATTAATAATGATTAATAATTTGATGATATGTATTTATCAATAAAATGTGGTGTCTTGACAACTGTCGAGTCCATGCGATATCGGGCCGAACAAATCACGAGTGTAAACTGTTGGAAATAATCGAGAGAGCAACTCCCGATTCCTCCCGATAATTGCATTACCAAGACTTGTATAGTGTGAACGTAAGTTTATTTATCTTTTTGGAGAAAATTTATTTTTTTCAGATTTATAATTAGTGAAATCATGTGATTAGTATGGTGGCTCATACTGTTAGACGATTTTGTTTTCTAAGCGTATGAATGGATTTAAAATAGTCCAGGAGATTTGCAAAGCGTCTTTTACATTGAAACTAATTGGGTAATTGTTGTAAAATAGCCCAAGAAACTATGTTAAAAACGGGCTTGTTAGTTATAATAAATTAATGTTCGGCCTCAGCAGTTGCGGGATTCATGCTATAAAACTGTTTTTCCTGTCTAACAATCATGAATTCTGCAAACCGTATAGTTCTCTTGCAAATAATTCAGACGCCTTAGAAATTATTCAAATGATTTAGAAAATTACAAACCGTATGAACGCTTTAGAAAGAGTATGAACTATTACAAACTGTATGAACTATTTTGAATTAGTCTGAACTGTTTTAAAATAGTCTAAACTATTTTGAAGTGGTTGGAAAAGTTTGCAAAGCACATGGCTTTCGAACTAAAAGCAATTGTCATCATTTTATTTGTAGCCTTTATGCAACTTTATCAACCTAGACTAAAAGACATCGAGCAAATTGATTAACTGTAGAAAAATCTTGTTGAATATAATCTCTAAAATTAATTTTTACATTTATAGTTAGGTTGTATTTATTATTTAAAATAATTTAAAACAATTGATATTTAATAACTAAAAACATTTATTTATTTAAGGAAAATTCAACTGTACGGTGTTTAGGAAAAACATTATCAATCATAGATATACTGTAGATCTATGATCAATAGAGCAAACCAGCAAATCGGCTCAGATTTTTAAAACCCGTGAACGATTTCACAATGCGTTTAGAAGATTTGCAAAAGCTCCAACTATTTCGAATTCGTTCCGACGGTTTGGAAAGTGTCCAGACGTTTTAAAACGTTCTGAGCCACCATTGATTAGTGTACGGTTACAAATTTATTTTTTTCAGAGCCAAGATTATCGATATTGTGTTGGAATTGGTTTTCTAAAAATATAGAAAGATTAAACCATCAGTTTTGAAACAATTGCTTGTCGCAAACAGTGTCTGAAGATTTCAAATTTAACTTAGTGAATAATTATTCTCAGCCTAAGATGGCAAAATCAAAATTATCTCCCCAATACTATCACTCTATTGATTAGCTTTATTCTAAAACTGATTTTTTATTGGATAGTTGCTCATTGGTGTCTTGTTTGTGTATTAAAGGCATTAGCTGCATGTAACGGGAGATAACTCAATAGTATTTGAATAACTACACGCATTTTAATCCTATTCCAGGCGTGTATGCTTACTAGCTCATTAATAACTTGGCTGACTGTCATTAACTTTGTTGTACGTTTTCTTATGTTAAAAAGTTTAGTTAGACACTGTGTAAAACAAAGTTCTGTTTTCTACAGACAGAGTAATAGTAGTAATATATGAGCAGATCTCCCTACCAAGTGTTTTTTTGTGGGGTTAAAATCTGGGGTGATGCAATGGGTTACGGCGTTGGATGGATTCGCCGAGTTTATATTGTATTTTACTTGAGGGGTACTTGAGTGGCATTTGAGTGGCATTTAAGTGGCATTCGAGTTTTGATTATTATTTTACTTAATTTGAACTTATATGATATATACATTTTGAATGTATGGTATTTAAGTTTTGATAATTTCTTTTCATAACTCGAGCTCATATAGCATCTTGAGAGAGAGGAGAGAGGAGATGTATCTACCTTGAATAAATTCATTGATTAAAAGCGAATCAATGTATGGCTATATACATTTATTACATAATAAGTAGGGGTAAAATCTCCTCATATAATATAGCTAGATACATAATTCGAACTCATATATACATTGAATGCTATAAAATATATCAGATGATAAAGTTAAATATTCATCTATTCTTTATCGATATTTATAAGGATGATGAAAGATTTTTTGTATTTTATATACATATATATATAGCTATAGTAACTGTGGTAAAAGAAGTCTATTATGAAGGTTTTTATTTAAGCCAAAGTAGGCTCGGTAGATACTCCATCAGAACACACTCGTCTTTTAGCATAAAAATATGTGAGACCTCGTTTTATTTGGTTGTATGTCAACATTTTTTGATCCTTTACTACAAATCCTCGATTTTTACCCATAAACGACTTTTTTGTGTTCAATACATTTAGATAACTGTCTTTGTTCAATTGATTAATTCGTTTGTTCAAACCTTTTGAGCTAAACTTGTTTCCTTTTTCTCCCCAACAGTAATAGGATTTAGAGTTAAGTGCAACAATTCCATCTCCGGTAAATTCTTCTTTAAACAGTCCAGGTGTTCTTTTTCCGTGTTTTAGTACTTTTTCACAACAGTCTTGCAGGCTCCATTCTAAACCCATTGTTTTGGTTCTTAAAAACTCATCCCTATGTTTGTCACAGTATGGGCGTGGAAACCAATCACCATATTCATTGTAAAACTCTTTTTTCATACTTGGTTTTACCAGTGTTTCTAATGTTCCGCTCAATGCCATGTACGCGCTATCTGTATCCATTTCAACATATTGGAAATCACTTCTGTCAATATATCTATAAATAAAAAGTTTGTTTCGATTTCAATTATTTGGAAGTTTTACTTACTTACACATAATAATGGTAGGGAATTAGGTTTCACTTACTTATCCATAAAGTCGTAGTAAAACTGTAGCATTCTCAGTTTAGCATACTGTAGCACGGAGAAACCCAAGTGTACTGGAACATTCATCGTTAGCTGAAATGATGGTGATACTGATTAGCAAAGTAAACTTGTGGAATATAAATTTTGAATTGCAAAATAATTGTTTTAAAACTTACTAGCTGTTTACAGGTTATGATTTCATAAAAATCATCTGCTATCTCTTCCATGGCGATAAATTTGTTTCCTCTGATACGAAATGAAGCTTTTCTGGCGCCTTCGATGAACTTGATGGTGGTATGTTTTTCTTTATCAGTGATTGTTTTTCCATAAGCTGCATTTCCTACCAACTTGCTAGTAGTAGCGAGTAATTCTTGACTAGGGTCTACATCTCCCATTCTCCTAGCGTCTGAAACCGATGTTCCAAAAGCTTCAAAAGCTTTTCTAGGAATATATTCTATTAGCTGATAAACTTTGGTGACTTTCAATCCTTGTTTCAAGTACCATTTCAACAAAGGGCTCATTAGCAATATCTTATCTCCGTACATACTTCCAACTAATGAGCGTTGAGGAGTCTTTAAAAACCCTTCGGCTTCAGCAAAGACTTTCATTTCATCGCTCAAGTGTTCTCTGGTTAACATCGTATTTTTAAAAATCGGAGGCATTTCGGAGAACTTTTCTTCCTCTTCCTCAGGAACTTCGATGTCACATTCAACAAATCCGAAGAATTCTTCTGATTGAACTCTCTCCAACACTTCTTCTTGATTCAGCTTTTTTTCAAGTATTTTAGGGTAGAAAGAATTGTAAAACGTGTTGACAAATTTTTGTAAATTTGTATGAGTTTTTACACGCTTCATCCAGTCACACTCCCAAATCGAGATTACAGTGTAACCTAATGCTCGAAGATATTCTTCATTTTCCATCGTAGTTTTAAACAGATCTGCTTTTGATTTTCTTCCAGTAGCTTGAAGCTCTTGTTCTTTAGCGTTGTTATAAGAGCAGTCGTGTCCATGCCAAAAACATCCGTGGAATTGAAAGACATGACGATTTTCAACACAGAAACCATCAACTGGTAATCCTCGCTGTCCGAGAGTAACTTCTCCTCCATTGAGCTGATGTCTGATATTGATTTTTTTTGAGAACATTTGGAACTGTAACCAGCTATGAGCTATCTTGCTAAATTTTACTGGTTCAGCGACAAAGGAGTTTTCGATTTTTCTTCTTCGAGGATAGCCAGTAGGCATTGATTGCATCATACACCATAAATAGAGCGCATTTGCATCAACTCCATAGATTCTATCACAAATCTTTGCTTCTTTTCCCAACCAATGTTCTCTAATTTTAGTTATACCTTTTTCGTGATATCTATGCATCACTAGACTTGGTCCACCAACTATATTTTTCTTTATTAGAGGATAAAGTTCTGCATTGCAGTTGTCAAGCAGACAAATTGGGAGAGTCTGACGAAACGAGTTACCAAGTTCATCAAAATTCAAGTATGTAGAGAGGTATGGAGGGGGTGGTTGAGGTGCTTTGTTAAACATCCATCGAATCGCTAATCCTGGTAAAGATATACCATCTTTTAACATATCAATCCCATGCTCTCTGTAGATTGATCTTTGTCTTTCCAACGCTTGAACAAATGGTTTTACATCCAAGTTGTTGTACCATTTTAAAAAATCCCTCATTGTCTTCATGTCGTTATTTTTCCATGCTTCTTGACAAATTATGTACTCTTCTTCACTGATATTCTTTTGTTTTAAAGAACTGTAAAAAGCTTCTCTTGGAGGTAGATGTTCTTGATTAAGTTGTTCCAAGTCTTTCATCCATTCATAAGGAAAAAATCCTTTTCCGGCTTCACATTTGTATGCTTTGAGATACATTTCATAGCTATATCCAGGAGCGATGAAGTTTGTACAATCTAAAAACAAAAAAGATCCTATTCCGATAACAGGCATCTTGGTTCCTTTTTTTATAACAAAATCAAAATCTGTGTCGGAGACATCTTTCAATTTTTGAAGCAGTTTTCCTTTCATCACATTGACATCGTAAGTCTGTGAATTGAAACCTAGAATAGGGAGTTTTTTCATATAGCTGTACAAATCATCCAGTACTTTTTCAGCTCCTGTTCTACGTCTGAAACGATTTTTTTCAAAATCACTACGAAACTTTTCTTCAGCTTCTTCCAGTCGTTGTAATTCACCTTCTATCTGTTTTATGATTCGCGAAAATTGTTTTTCCAATCGGCTATATGATTCTTCACTAATATCATCCAAGTATTCAATGAACTTTCCAACGCATTCATCATCATCCCCATTATTGACAATACAACGCGGGTTGTTGAAGCCTGGTACATTTGAACAAATTGAAATACTTAAAAGTTTATGCTCATTCGTGTAAATGGTTGTGTCTGTATCTCGATCTTTTTCGCAATTAGGTAACAAACACTCTATGTCAAATGTTGCAAAAAATGGATAGTATCTCAAGGAATCATCTGACCCGATATCTATCCCGAATTGAACCTTCAATTTGTCGAATATTGTAGCAGTAGGGCTGTATTGTCCTCCAGAAAACTGCATAGTTGTTGCCTCTGAGATTGAACATCTGTGTCTTTTCAGATTCCCCAATCTATCATAACAAGTAGAACAGGTTGGACATCTGTAGGCTTTGACATATCCTTCCAAGTTTGTAATAAGACTGAAGTGATTGATATAAAGATCCAAATATAGTTTCTCCTTATAACTGGAGTTTGAATTCCAAATAACTGTTGAAGTCATATCATCATTTAAAGAAAACACTGTTATCTTCAGTTGAAATGCTCGCTCCAAAAGCAATAAATCAGCTTCTGTCACTCCTTTCCCATCACACCTTTTACCACTATCACCATAGATGAAACTATGATATTGTTGTTGGTACTCCTTCACCTCCTTAATTATCGGATCTTTTGCAATTCCACAGTTTTTTTGTAGTTCTTTGTGTAATGCTAGACATCTAAAAAAACAAAGATTGTCGGTAATTCGTTTTCCTTTTGTGTTTTTTAACATGGTTCGTATGTGTCTGTTGTTAAGGAGGTGAGAGGGTAAATGCTCTGGTGGTGATCCAACCTTTCCCATTCCGAGTAGTTTGTAGAAATAAAACGAAATGTTTGTGATCAACATCAATCTCCAAGTCGTATTTGGTCTCCGTCTCAAGCTATTTGTACGATGATCAGTCTCCATAACATCAACAAAGAAGTCATCAAGATCCCCTTCAGTTTCAATCAGTTTAGCTTTTGGATATACAGTAGCATTGTTTGATGATGAGTGAAAGTATCGGAGTTCACCATCATTTTTATTTTCTAGTATACAACCTACGCTACAGTTGACTTTTGCTCTCGAGCTCAATTGTCTCCAAACTTTTTTTAGCAATTCTAACACTCTTGAATCATGATAGTCATTTTGGTAGGTATCAGCTTGGTCTCTTGGAATCCCATCCCAAAGTCTTACATTTAAAAGTTCTATGACTTTTCCAGCTCTATGTTTCGTTTTCATAGCTCCCCAATATCTAGCTATCAAATCATCCCATTCTTCATCTTGAAAAGTTGGAGCTGTGCTATCATCAACAATACCTAGGGTTGATGCTCGGGTAGGTCTTTCAAAATTTAAATCTTCCATTTCTTCTTCTTGTTCTTCCTCTTGTGCTTCTTCCTCTTCTTCTTCTTCTTCTTCTTCATTTTCTATCATTGGATCATTCTCATTTTCTTCAACTATCTCCTCCACAACCGGCTCTATATCTTGAGCTATTATGCTAGTCTTTGGTGGTGAAGGCTCAGCACCAAATCCTATTTGATTGATTGTTTCATCGGGTAAACGAAAACAAATGAGATTTTCTTCTAACCATTTCCAATTGGGGGAAATTTCAGGGTTTTTTTCTTCTACATTCTCCTCCTGATAATTTAAACTTTGTCTACAATAGAAATGTTAACACATAATAGTTGTTCTATAAAACATTCACATACATTTTATATAAAATGTAACAGAAGAAAAAAATGACTTAAACACCATTATCAATTAATTTTTAAAATGGAATTAGGAAAAAAGACTCAAACATTATTATTAGTTAAGTTTTTAAAAACTTACTGTGTACTATGGTATGAATTCCCAACTCCCTCTTTTACATTAATTCTCTGATATTCTGAGTCCTGTCTACAATAAAGAGATAACGCATTATTTTTGCTGATTCATGAGATGAGTATAAGAAAAAAGCAAAAAATTACTCTACTAATGTTATTAATTTATGATTTTAAAAACTTACTGCTTATCAAAGGCTATTGTATTTTCAGTAGTTGCTGAAACTTGAAAAGTCGAAGGTTTGTCTTGAAAAGCATTTTCAAGTTCCGTCTCCATTTCATTTTCATATTCAGCATTGCATTCATCATTCATGTATTCATTATCAGCGTTTGAAAAACCGATATCATTTTGATTTTTCATGAGCCATTCCCATTCCTTATGTATGTCTACATCAGTATCATCCTCTTCTGTTTCCATAGCACTATAATAACAATAAAATCATTACTTTTTAATAGAAGTGACAATAGCTCATAAAAAGGTAAGTTAAATGACTCAGCTAATAAATTTTACCTTGTGAATAAAACTCCTAGTAGTCAGTTGGTATATTATATAGTAGATGTTGAGGCTTCAGTTACTGTTGTTAGAACGAGTGATTTATTATGTGAAAGCATTACTTTTTAAGTAGTCAAAAACTTAAGTGAGATAATTAAGACAGATAATTAAGACTTAGCTTCAATGAAAATTTTCAAATTCACACAGAAAAACTTTTAATAGTCAGTGGATGTAGTAGTAGATGTTGCTCCTCCAATCACTGTTGTAGAACTGGATGCTTTCTGTGTGAAAACAGTGGCTCTTAAATAGGTAAAGCTGCACTGGTTGAACTCTATGAATACCAACCTTCTTTATAATATAACTATGAATCAGAATTTTGTCCACGCGAAAACCAATGCTTTCGCGGGAATAAATAATTTATTTTCACGCGAATAGAAACTGTTGCTTTCGCGGGAATACAAATTTTATTTTCACGCGGATACAAACCAATGCTTTCGCGGGAATAAAAACTTTATTTTCACGCGAATGGAAACAATTGTTTTCGCGGGAATAAACACTTTATTTTCACGCGAATGGAAACCGTTGCTTTCGCGGGAATAAATAATTTATTTTCACGCGAATAGAAACTGTTGCTTTCGCGGGAACACAAATTTTATTTTCACGCGGATACAAACCAATGTTTTCGCGGGAATAAAGACTTTATTTTCACGCGAATGGAAATAGTTGTTTTCGCGGGAATAAATAATTTATTTTCACGCGAATAGAAACTGTTGCTTTCGCGGGAATACAAATTTTATTTTCACGCGGATACAAACCAATGCTTTCGCGGGAATAAATACTTTATTTTCACACGAATGGAAACTGTTGTTTTCGCGGGAATAAATACTTTCATGCAAAAGCATTGGTTTGTTTGTATCCGCGTGAAAATAAAATTTGTATTCCCGCGAAAGCAACAGTTTGTATTCGTGTGAAAATAAATTATTTATTCCCGCGAAAACAACTGTTTCCATTCGCGTGAAAATAAAGTCTTTATTCCCGCGAAAGCGTTGGATTGTATCCGCGTGAAAATAAAATTTGTATTCCCGCGAAAGCAACAGTTTCTATTCGCGTGAAAATAAAGTCTTTATTCCCGCGAAAGCATTGGTTTGTATCCGCGTGAAAATAAAATTTGTATTCCCGCGAAAGCAACAGTTTGTATTCGCGTGAAAATAAATTATTTATTCCCGCGAAAACAACCGTTTCCATTCGCGTGAAAATAAAGTATTTATTCCCGCGAAAGCATTGGTTTGTATCCGCGTGAAAATAAAATTTGTATTCCCGCGAAAGCAACAGTTTGTATTCGCGTGAAAATAAATTATTTATTCCCGCGAAAACAACTATTTCCATTCGCGTGAAAATAAAGTATTTATTCCCGCGAAAGCATTGGTTTGTATCCGCGTGAAAATAAAATTTGTATTCCCGCGAAAGCAACAGTTTCTATTCGCGTGAAAATAAATTATTTATTCCCGCGAAAACAACGGTTTCCATTCGTGTGAAAATAAAGTATTTATTCCCGCGAAAGCATTGGTTTGTATCCGCGTGAAAATAAAATTTGTATTCCCGCGAAAGCAACAGTTTCTATTCGCGTGAAAATAAATTATTTATTCCCGCGAAAACAACTGTTTCCATTCGCGTGAAAATAAAGTTTTTATTCCCGCGAAAGCATTGGTTTGTATCCGCGTGAAAATAAAATTTGTATTCCCGCGAAAGCAACAGTTTCTATTCGCGTGAAAATAAATTATTTATTCCCGCGAAAGCATTGGTTTTCGCGTGGACAAAATTCTGAATCATAGTTATATTATAAAGAAGGTTGGTATTCATAGAGTTCAACCAGTGCAACTTTAGCTATTTAAGAGCCACTGTTTTCACACAGAAAGCATCCAGTTCTACAACAGTGATCAGAGGAGCAACATCTACTACACTTTCCATTGCAACTACTAGAAACTTTCTCTTTATAAAAGGTAAAATTTAAAACTTATTATTCCCTACCTAACAAAGATCAAAATTAGTTTAGCTATAATGTAAAGTATGAAATAAATAATCTTTTAGTTCCACATGAAAAGCTGAATTATATGTTATTTCTTTCTTTTTTAGAACACTATGGAGGATTTTTCTGCTTCTTACACGAATTTAAAGCCAATCGAAAACAAACAAAAAACGTTCAAAACACCCAAAAGAAAAAACTCTAACTCTGTCACAAAAGAAGCAGCGATAAAGAAACGAGCTCTTCCAAAACTGGTTTTACCCACAACATCAAACAATATGGAACAAAAAGAATTGCTCACTGATGCTGACAGAGCTCTCCAGATGGCCAAATCTCTCCAAAAATGGAAGACATGTGATTTGAAAAAGATTGGAGGGTTTCTTACACTAGCATCACTTCCTGTTCCATCAGTTTTGCAAATCGTTTCTATTGAGCAGAGTACTGGTGCATACGGAAACTACTACATTCTCACTTATCTTGATAATTCAACTGGAGCGAATTTTCAGAAAGTCGTTTGTCCAAGTAGAGTAGTTGAAAGCTTCAATGTTGATAACTACCCATTACCTTTCAACATTTTGTACTTGGGTGAGATGGAAAACTCAAAAAAACCGGAGACTACTTACTACAATGTCAAACGTATCAGTACAAAACGATTAACCACAATGGAAGCTACTGCTGAAGCTGAAAAACTGAGAAAAATGAGTGAAGAAGAACTCAAACTCGCTTACGACATCGATTATCTCAGTAATTTCAAAGATTGTTCCATTTTTGCTTACATCGAAGTTGTAGAAAGATTCATTCCTTTCCGATTCAATGGAGAAGAATCCATTGTAAATTGCATTCGCTATGTCACTGAAAAGAATGGAAAAAGAGAGACGAGAACGCTTTTACTACCAATCAGATATAACGAGGAAGCTAAAAGATGTGCACCTGGTGTGATGATTTACAAAGGAAAAAAACAGAGTAAGAATGGAAATCCTATTCCATACCACAATGTTGTCTTCATTTCTTCAACCAACGCTAGTGATTGGGAGCAATATTGCACACAAACAAGTTCCAATGAGGTGCTAACAAAAACGAATAATGAGGATGAAGTTCTTAAGGAATTCCTAGAAAACGAATTGCAAGATTTTGATGAACCACTTGGTGTTGATGGTATGTAAACTCAATATCAAATGCTGACAACTGGTAGTCTCAAGCGGATAATGAATGAATAAAAAAAAGCCTGTGTATTCATTGACATTACAAGTTGTACTGTTTTGTATTACTTACTATTTACCGACTTTAACTATATTATATGGAAAGATTTTCCCTACTTATTATACAATAAGTCTATATAATCATATAATAATTCATAGAAAAGTCTAAAGGTTCTCAGGTGATTAACTCACCAAAAGCTCCGGTTTTGCAAAACATTTGAAGATCTTCGGTTTTGCAAAACATTTGAAGATCTTCCTATCCTAAGCATTATACGAGTGACTGTACTTTTTTATCCAGTTGAAATATCTAAAAACTTCAGTAACTTAGTATTTACTGACTCTAGCTATATTATATGAGATTTTCCCTACTTATTACACAATAAATGTATATATTCACATATTCTTTCATTTTTAATCACTGTATTTATTCAATGTAGATATATTTCCTCTCTCTCCTCTCTCTCAAGATATCGTATGACTCGGAATTACAAAAAATTATCAAACCTTAAATGCCTCACATTCAAAATCTAGACATCCTATGAGTTATAATTATGTATACAATTATGTAAAAAATTATCATAACTTAAATGCCATACATTCAAAATCTATATACCATATAAGTTCAAATTAGGTAAAATAATAATCAAAACTCGAATGCCACTTAAATGCCATTCAAATGTCGCTCAAGTACCCCTCAAGTAAAATACAATATAAACTCGGCGAATTCATCCAACGTCGTAACTCATTGCATAACCCCAGATAATGACCCCACAAAAAAACACTTGGTAGGGAGATCTGCTCATATATTACTACTAGTAATTTCTAATGGAGGACGATCCAGCTATAGTATAGCATTAGAATTAATACTATTGGTTTGTATTTCACAGGACAGATCCAGATGAATACTCTGAGGGAAAGCTGTGTACCAGATGATGTGAACTGGATATTTCATCCAGCTCTCCATGGAATATCCAGTGCTGCTATAAATCCTCCGTCGTACTTTACAGATATCACTTGTAATGTGTGCTGTCGCCTTACTAATTGCCAAAACCGATTGCTGCCAGATTCCCTCCTACGGATGTTAGGTGTGGCTACATTCATTCTTGTTGCTGACTTGCTTATCTGACTGTCCTAGACCTTGTACAAAGTTTTTAAAATTGTATCAGGTTTGTGGTCTGTGGGGAGTTTTCATTGCAGAAATTGTGATTATTTTTATGATGATAGAATATAATGGCGAGGTGAATTATGCTGATGCTTTTTTTATCAAGGATAAACTGAGAGAAAAAATGAGGAATCAGTAATAATCATTCAAGACCGGGTACTTTGGGGGGGGGGGGGGGGGTAAGGGGGAAGGAAATGAGTTGAAAGAGGATGGGTGAGAGGCTGGTTGAATGGTTGTTAAAGCATCCCAGCATTGAACATTTTTTTGTTGAATTTGTGAATATTCAAGTCTTAAGCAGCAGATTGGTGTATTGAACAACCCTCTCAGCCTACTCAGTGCTGATCTACAAGCCTGCAAAATACCCCTCTTCCAGAAATGCTTGCCAATTTTTACACTGTTTAAAATTGACGTCATCTTCAGATATTTACTTCTTTGTTGCGGAGTATTTATTTGACCAATCAGATCTCGTTATTTAATTTTACTATTATTTTTTTCATTATTATTCTACCTACATACTACTGTTCATTCTTGTATGAATACCATTTATTGTTCCCTTACTCACCATAAAAAGCACAATTTTTTCTATCCTATTGGTGGAAAGAGTATAAGATGATCCGTTTGACTGTGATCACGTTGGACAACATGACAAATCCCGCAATCGTCTCTTGTTGCCATTTCACATATAAAATTTGCTTAATAAACTAGCGTTGATTTTGTTTACTATGTGTGTGCACTAATTGCATCCATATTGAGAGAAACCACTAATTCCGATTTTATGCGTGCAGCGGCAATTTCAAGCTAGATGAAAAATGGCGCGTAACAGTAAATGCCAACATTAATTCTTAGAACCAATTTTTGATGGGGTGTCTTCGTAAGGATTCTTTATTCCTATTGCAATGGCCTTCAGTAGACCTAAGACTAAATGAATTGCCCAATCAGATTTCATTTTAAATGCAGACTATGTAACTTCATTTATAAAAGTTTGCAATTGTTAAACCATGGGTATAAGGGTTTGTTTTTATAGCTGTTACAGGCTAATGAAAATGTCAGCTATCTAAATCTTACAAGTATAATTGTATTTTATGTGTAGAACAATGAGAAATTCATCCGTATTTATTGGCAATATTTACTTCATTGAAAAACGGAGTTGCTCTACAGCGCCATTAAAATGCTAGAAATGTGACGTCATTGATAAAATAAGCTTTCGCGAATCCAAGTAGGAAACGTTACTTTTATAGAAAAGGTGCCTGTATTAATCGGAAGATATTTCAGTTTTTATTGGGTTCTGTGACATCTCACCCAACCCAGTCAAATAAAACATATTGATAATTCATTTCAACACCTGCTAAGAAACTTACTCCCATGGATTTTGTCAAATTTATCATCAAAAAGTGTATAAAATATAAAACAATTCCATCGGACCTTTTGTTAGCAAGATTCTGATTGGCTGAAGTTGTTGTTGGCTTTAGCACCAGATATTCTAGTATTTCTAGTAGACCTACAATAAAACATTTTATATCATCGTGTAGAGCAGAATCTCCTCTATTTTCTGGTCTTTATTTGAGGTAAATCTGCCAGTCGAAACAGAAACCGCTCCATGAGAACCGCACCCCGTTCCTTGTCGGGCAAAAAATATTTTTTCTTGCTGAGATAGTTTGAAATAATATTTTTTGCAGAGAACCTCCACGGATGAGATTTGTTCTGATAAATGGTTAGATTATATTTATTTAGGCATGCTGGAGTTGTTTAGAAGTGGAAATGACAGGTAGTATGCTAGAAATTAATTATTTGGATGACGACGATGTTGTTGACTAGTAATTTTTTATTATTTTTCATTTTTTTTTTTCAAAGTGTTGATTATTATGGTTCTTTATATCAGAAGATAGCGCTTGAAATTCTCTATTCAGTGGTGTAAAAAGTCAGGTGCTAGCTTGAATAGAAAAAAAAAATTAATATTATTCTTTGAAAAAATGTCCGGGATTTTTGCAAAAACAAGGCCAACTTTGATTGACGTGTTATGGCTAATGTGGTGGCCCATTAATTCTTCAAAATTATCTACATGCATCAGAATTGAATTTTCTTTCTATCTGTTGCCTCAGTTTTTTGTTTGGAGCTTTACTTTTGGTGTTTTTTCAAAGCAAAAATGTCAATTTTCAGAAATTCTTTCGTCTGATTAATGAAACGCGCAACCTAATTGGCTAACAATTTTATACTATCCGATAACTTCAGTGTGTGAGAAAAGGTCTATAAATCTTGGACGGGCACAGTTTTTTTATTAATGACGTCACATATCTTGGAGTTGTCCCAGCAAGTGTGTTTTTGGGTGTCTCAAAATTTAGCTGAATTATTTTGTTTTTTTTAGCATGTTCATGGGATATTTATAATATATAAAGCTAATAAAGCTTAATTATAAGGTTACATCAGCCTATAACTGCTGTAAAAAGCAACCATTATACCCATGGTTTAATTATAATTGACCACTCCCACAATCCGAAGATGACGTACAAGGTAATCAATGGAAATTATAGTAAGCTAACTTTTGGCTGATGCAATGAGCATTTGAGGCCAATGGCTTTTTGGCAAGCTTGTAAATCAGGACTGAGTAGGCCTAGAGGGTTATTTAATACATCAATCTGCTGCTCAAGACTTGAATATTCAGAAACTCAACAAAAAATTGTTTAATGCTGTGATGCTTTAAGGGCAGTGTTCACTCTGTCTAGTAAATGATCGCAACTGTTTTTAGCTTTGCATTTTTTTTATTGATTTGATTAAATTTTAGAGGCTATGTCCCCGTCTGACTTCCTGAACCATGTAACCTACAACCTCACAGACAGTCAGCGATTCTATTTGATGAGTCAAGAGAACTTTAGAGAGAAATCTTTTCTGGCCAATTGGCCCCACAGGGAAACCCAAAACCTTTCTTGCTCAAAAATGGCTCAGGCTGGTTTATACCGAACAGGTTTGTTAAATTTTATCCAACTAATACCTTAAAGTCTCCGTTTTACATTCAGCTTTGTATTTTAGCCATGATGAATACATAATCAGTGTTAAGTTGAAAGTTGAGTGAAAGACTAAAGGTCCGGTCACACTTTGATGATATTGCAATGAAACACATAACTGCACCAACACAGTAACTGAGATACTAGTCTACTACACACACAGAAAAAAGTGGAACATTTGGGATTAAACAGGTGATTAAACACTGTAATGATTAATATAAGAGTACAATCCGGCATGATTAGGGGTGATATCTGGTATTTCAGTAGAAAATTTGGGAGTGTTTGCTGGAAGGAGTAATTAAGGATTAAAATCAGACAATAACTTTGCCAGAAATTGTGGGTAGGTCAATAAATCACTCTCAGGGGATTAAACTCTGGTTTTAATCAGCTAGTAAGAACTTTACTCCTCAAGCGATTACAATGTGGTTCTACAGTGTTGTTATTCTACAAGTCCTTAATTGTTAGCTTTACTGACCCAGTAAGAACTTTAATCCCGAAATGATTGAACTCTGGCTCTTATCTTCAAGTTGGATTTTACTCCTGATATGATTAAAATGGAGAAAAGCCTTGGCATTTATAGTATGATTACCTAATAGCAAGTGGGGGTATCAATGATCGCCTAAGCATACAGTCTTATTGTCCCTGAATAGGCTATTATTTTCCCGCTTCAATCACTAACAAAGGAGAGCACACGAGGATGATGAAGGCTTACACAGCTGTCTCAAAACTCTAAGTTAATGATGACACAGAAGCAGGTAAATAAGATATACTATGAATACACAATTGTTTGTGTATTGATTAGTAACTAAGTTAAAATACTAAACCGAACAAATGATGTTGAATGTTGTTTAGTAACTAATTGATTGTTTGCTTTTTTGTCACATTCAAAACTTTTTAACTTGAAGTGGCTGCAAATAAAAGTTGCTACTATATCATAATTGTGCATTTTAGAACAGTCAACAACTAGAGATGTCCTTCTTTATAAACGAAAATTGAATATACATGAAGTCAAGAGCTCACAGGTGATGAACAAATAGCTGTGATGTTGCCCAATCTTCACTTTCAACTTCTGAAGGTTTGTTGGATTCGGTATATTTTTTATTTTGGGATACCTTCTTATTGTAAAATGTGCCTAATGATGTCACTCTTATTTTAGGAGCTTGAAGATCAAAATCAGCCATCATCTCTCAGTTTCAACTCGGAATCTATTGCATGTACGCGAAGTGTACCCCAGTGGATCTATGTCCTAATAGACTATACTATACTAATCATCATTCAATCGAGCCAGTTATTTTTATCGAATTCTTTTCTATCTTCTTAGTTGGTTTTATGTTGTAATCGCTGTATTTCCTTTTTAATGGTGTTGTACTGATCTCAGTTTCCTTGTTCAATACAAGTTGCCATTACATTCTGAAATAAGCTTTGTCATTTTCTACCAGCTAGATTCAATACAGAAAAATTACCTCCAATTCAAATCGCTTCCAATATTTAATCGCTCTCAAAGAAAAACCGTACAGACATAGCACTCAAGGAAGATTAATATTGATCCTAACTTTAATCAATGACTGGACTAGCAATGTTCCAAATACAATCATCATGCGATTAACAATATGCATATACAGTGATCAGAAATGCTCTTGTTTTTAATCCTTGGGAGACTAACTCAATCCAAATTTTAATCCTAAAGTGATTGAATACGGACCATTAACCAGTGCATTGGCTGTGGTAATAAATCACTCCCTGTTTAATCACATTTCAATCGCTCAGGTGATTGCGTTCGTGGATAGTAAGAATTGATTGAAATAGGATTAAAACTCCTCCACGTTTTTCTGTGTGTGTAGCGAGTGAATGTTAGTGTGTCTTCATTCGTGTGCGAGGATTGCTACTGACAAAGCACTCGGCGAGTGGTCAATAGCATTGCGAAATTCTTGAGTTGACCAATAGTATGCTGCCGATATAGTTAGCAATTTAGTGCTGCCAGGTCTTGACGAACCGTCAACGAGAGCCCTTACTAAAGAAAATACTGTATAATTTATACGTTTCGGTATTTGTTTTACTGCAACAATGTCAAAGTGTGACCGCACCTATCTACGAAATGCGTACTGTGGTTCTTTAGCCTGTGTTTGTTCATAGGCTCCTCTGATGGAGTGATGTGTAATTTTTGTGGGGCAGAATGGTTTAAGTGGAATGTAGATGATGACCCAATGACAAAACACAGAGAAGCCGTACCCAAGTGCCTATTTTTTGTCCTTGAAATGGAAAACAGGGAATGCATGACAGGTAAGAGGACTGATCAGTTTTGCTTCATTCATTTTTTTTAATTTCAGCTATTACTGCTGTCCAGTTTTTCACAGCTAAATTTTATGGTAAATTGTTGCTAATCAGTTTTTTCTACTTTCAAAATTATATAGCCGATAGCGCGATGAAATCAGTAGTAGTTGTGCTGTGATCAGAAATTTAATAGTCTCAAATATAGTTACTGTTAAATAAAACGGCCATAAAACAAACTGTTTTAGTCCTTCTACATGAAACTATTTTGGCTCCCTGTGTCAAAATTTTGATAGCTACATTACAAGTCCGTTAATGAAGTGCTTCAGCAATCGTGAATGTTACTTTCCATTTGTAGTTCCACCAGCGGAAGAGGCACTTCCAGTGCCGGTGGAGGAGACTCAACCACCTGGTGCTGTTGCTGCCATGTAGCTCTCTACTGGCTTGCATATATAAGAGACTCCTGCTAGGGAATGCTGCTTTCGCCGAATCTCAAAAACCGTATTCAACAGATTTTTTACAGTTCTCTTAGACACAGACTTGAAAGCTGCATTTGACGCTGCAGCTTCCATATAATCCCACTTGGATTTCCTATTGTGATGTATGCAGTATAAAATCATTCCATATAAGATAATATAAAAATTGGGAATTGAAATTGATAAAAAATTAAAAAAAATTTAAATCAATTGACAGATCATTAAAAAAACATTCTATTTTTTCTATTATATTTGATGTTGTGCAATCAAAAATGGTTTTATATCAAAAAGACATGAAACAAGTTGGGAACTAAAATATGAAAAAACAACAAAATTTCGTTGAAAAATCTGTTCATCGAAACGTTAAAAAAATTCCCGTTTCACACTGGCTTCGCCTTCGTCCTATACGTTTTTTCTTTTACTATGTTGTGTTCATATACCCAAATATATTTATACATTCTATACACCTAGTGTCTGGTGATCATCCATTACCTCATTAATTTAAGATACTGTTTGCTAACTATTTGACTTCAGAGTACTTGTTGTCATCATCTATTATGTTTTATACAAGTCTTCCAGTCAGTCTAATTATTGCCTTCACTTTTTCTGCAACTCATTTTCATCTACTTTCATCCCTTCAGCTACATGTCTCATTTTTGGAGTTGTTGGGCCTTGGTAGTGAGTCATTTTGCGAAAACTAGTTTTCGAGGGATAATCAGGACTAAATTTTTCGTTAAGTGGCGTTAACTATGCAGGTTGAACGCTATTGATTGTAGGGTTAATGATTTTCAGTGCTGCTCACTATACTATCTAACCCTTCCACGCTAACTATGAGTGAAAAATGGTGCACAGCTGAGTTTCATCGCCCAGGTGTTTTTACCTGTAAAAGTTTATGCAGCGCCAATGGAGAAAAGTATTATATCAGCTTAACAAGATCGCAGGTATCATAATGATGGTATGCTAGTCACATCAGTTTTATAAAATAGTTTCATGCATGGCATGTTAGACACATTAGCTATATAAAATATTAGTATAAATGGCATGTTGGTCACATTATCTCTATGAAATACTGGTGCATATTGTATGTTAGTCACAATCGCTATAAAAGCAGTTGTATAGATGGTATTCTAGTCGCATTAGTTTTTTAGAATATTGTATTTTCGGTATGTTAGTCACATTAGTTTCTTAAAACGGTTGTTAGTCACGTTAGCTAAGTAAATTATATGTATACATGGTATGTTAGTTGCATTATACCAAATAGTAAATAAATGGCGCGATAACTATATTGATTGTAGCTTTATACTACTTACTGTAAAGAGGTCAGAATTGTACAAAAGATGGCCGCTCCGATTTTTAAATTCCTAATAAGTCATATTACCCATATAGTACACGAGCTGAGACATAATTAGGGGCTTAGTTTTTTTCGTCAAAAAACATAAAGCAGAGCAAGGTTTCTTTGTTTCATATTGCAGATATGGTGTTGGAGAATGTATATCCGAGTGGCGGACGAGCCAATCCAATGCAAACATGGTGTAGCGGCATCACCGCTGCCGAACCCGAATCACCGAATACGGAACAAGTGTGAAATAAAGATTATATGGATAGTCTATTACTTGATTACCTCCTATTATAATTTTAGCTTGTCGCACCAGAACATGTGAATAGAGATGGCAGTGACAAAAGAATAGTATTATTTTATTGCCGTGAGTGTCTGTTTTCCACTTTGCATACTTACATGGGAAAACAACTCCTAAAAAACACTATTTATTTTTATTTTTCTCTTATCTATAATTTAAATGTCCAAAATAGATAACTTAAACATTTCTATATGTCACAGTGTGGAGTTTAATAAAAAATATAATAGCTAATATAAATAAGGTATGAATAAGGGTTTTTATAGCTGAAGCATGACTGGTATATTAGATCGGCATATTGGCTCTGCGGAGTTCATCTGATATGTATATAATAGGCTTCAAGTTCTGTATTCTCTGAAGTCTAAAATAGATGCAAGCATGAAGGATATTTAATAATTGAAGCTACCATCTAGTATATACCCTAAGTAGACTCATACCGCAGAGTTATACCATAGACTTATACAAAATACAAGAAGGAAAAGCCCACCAATAAAAATTATAAAAAAAAAGCCGAAGCCGATTTAAGCTAGCCCAAAATCCTAAGCTGATAGCTTTCAAAGCCATGCTGCTGATGAGGCCCCACACATCTCAGGAACTGGAAGTTTCTCTTTGCATCAAGGTTGAAGGTAATTTTTTCACAATGCCGACGCAAGATTGATAGAAAACCATAACAGAAATAAAACTCATCACGCCGATAACTACTACATACCTTGGTCTAATCAGAGTCCTCATCATCATCATCTGGTGCAACGTGCTGGTCTTTGTTAGCAATATCAAAATTTACTTGACGACCAACATGATATAGCGATCGAGATTGGGATTCACTGGTGATGCCGAGGCATTCTGAAATGTCTATATCATTGTTGTCTGTATTGTCTGTATCTTCATCTTCTGGCTGATTCACTGTATTGTCATAGGAAATAACCTCACTAACGTCTAGATCCCTGGAGAAGAGCAACATTGATCCCTGTTTGTAGGCAGAGGACTTCACGGCAATTTCAGGCACATCCCGGAGTAGTCTCTCTCTCAGTCGGTTTGGCCTGAATAGAAGATGAAATGAAATAATGTTTGTATTCCTTAGTTAAAGGAACTCGCCCAACGGTTTCGGGTGGGCGGTAGTGGCATTCCATTATCATTGATAGAAGCATACCACCGCCGCCTATCCCTAACAGTTAGATAGACCTATAATTAATTAATTTGAGGATAAAAAATAGCATAGTCTTAGGCATACAAAATAGCATAGTCTTAGGCATACAAAATAGCATAGTCTTAGGCATACAAAATAGCATAGTCTTAGGCATACAAAATAGCATAGTCTTAGGCATACAAAATAGCATAGTCTTAGGCATACAAAATAGCATAGTCTTAGGCATACAAAATTTGATAAAAAGTCTACTATATTACATGTATATTTTCAAGATCTATACCGAAAGTTGCCACACACGAAAACACCTAACCTACTTCAAAACTTAAAAAATAATAATACAATGTATTAATTAATCATATATGATAACATAATATAATTAATTATATACAATAATATAATATAATTCATAATATAGTTAAATTGAATAATATTAGCGACTTTTCACTCACATTTGCTTGAGCTCGTTTGGATAGCCAGCCATAATTTCTGTGTAGGTACGGTATACGTCAGAATACTTTACCGTCTGCCGCAGGCTGACAACAGTCGACTTCACTGAGTCTTTGAATATCTGATACCCATCTGACAGAGGTACAGCTGCTGCCTCCTCGAAGGTTGGGGTCACGGTCACCTCCCTATAAGACCAGTAACACAATGCAAACAACAGAGAAAATAACAACCCGCTTGCAGTGGCTCAGTTGTAAGTTTGCACTAGATTACCGTGTGTTATCAATTTAAAATTAAGACTACCTTGCTACCGCTGCAATGTGTTATTGTACAAAGCCAGGTTGATAATAACTTCGACATCAGTGAGTTGGAAGTGCAAGCTGCTGAAGGTCCTTTGGATTGAAATGCTTAGTTTAGGTTAGTCCAAGCTTACACATAGCACAGCACATTACACATGGTGCCAAGAAATCATATTGTGTTATGATTATTATTCATTATTAGTCTACCACCTCACAATCACTGCGACACCACATCTGGCTATGCCCACACAATCGTTTTTACTTACCAAAGCTAGATCAAGGAAATGGAAGCAGATGTAGGATAATTGCAAATGCAAATTTTATAATTATTTTGAAGTCCATAATGATGTGCAATTGTTCTATCTCTCCTGAGTAGCCTATATGCATCGACTAATCAAGTGATTAATAATTGTTCAGTCGAAACAGACTGGATAGAATTCACAGCGTTCTCCTGCCACGCTATTCTTACCTGCAGTACGCGTCATAGCAAGACTTGTGATACCGAACCTCCCTAGCAACAGCGTCACTCCATGCCAACTCTCTCGATATAGAATTATCTCCCTTTGACAGAGCAGTAGGCAGTAACTTTCCTAAAATGATGAGAACAGAATATGCCTCATAATGACAGCCATGCTAGCAGCAAACAGCGATCACACATATGTACCGGTACATTCCTTCAATGCGCTTCAGCAAATCACGGGATTGATAGAAGGGTATCATGCTTTTGCACACAACACTACTCTATTGTTTGGAATATAACAATAGGTCAAATGGGAAGTTATATGTGATTGATCCTTGCATCAATCATACATATATATACATGTATACCAAAGTAGATCGAGTAGCAGTGGTCATAACCATTCCATAATTGTCATTACGGTATATCACAAAGCATTGATTATCTTGCGGTAGGTATGTGGATGCAATGTGTTAGTTAGCTATTTACGTGAATGGATCAGGTGTGTACCCCTACTTGTCACAGTGGCTACTTACCTGCGGTTTTAGACTGTGTTAGTGAGAGCTTTTCATGAATCCATTTACCTCCCTTCTTAACTCTTTTCGTGTCCTTCTTACAGATAATACACTGGGGCGGCAACACCGTCGCGGACTTTCCTCTCCGCACTCGTGGCCGCTCTTCTTGGTCACCATGCTTATCTGGCTCATCATCAGATGATGTTGATGCCTTCACAAACAGATTATATTATTCATACAAACACAGCACAAATCAATAGTGGATGAGAGCGATGATGAGAGGTAGCTAAACTATGTAAAACAAAATTCTACTGAATATTGTTGGCGGGTTTTCTTAATAGTATAATAAACACACAGGACAGGTCCTTTGGGCTTATGCAAATTGAAAATATTAACTGCCTTCTATCAAGGACTCCATGCTTCTATCCACTATCATTGGATCATAATTTGCTGTACAAGTTCCAAGGGATAAGGTGGTTTGTCACTCACTCACACACTAGTGACTAGTTGTGAGTGACAGTGCACACATACAAAAAACCTACCTTTCTTTTCCTAGCTTGTATCAGCGTTTACTTGTGACAAAACTTCTTGTAGCACTGTAAGTGGCAGACAATATCAGGGATGACAGGTATATCTGCTGCAGATGATGTGGATGGAGTTGAACTCAGTGGTGGTACTGCTGCTGGTGGTTGTACTAGTAGATCATCATTATTATTATCATGATGAGAGAAGTGATAGTCATTAATTAAATGTTTAAGAGAGTCTGATATGCTGTTATATGGTTGAAGATTTAGTGTTATGTACTTAGAAATATACTCAATAGTTGTGGAAATGCAGGAAGGTGATAGACTGATTAAACTAGGATTATTATTAAGAAGAGGAACACAATGCAGCATGCATCTGTTCACCGCAGCCATGATGATTACTAATCACGTGGTATTATTGCCGAATCACAGCCTTTGTCAACAAACATTTCCAATGAAAATTATAATGGCGCATTAATTACTACTCAGTAGAATATAATGATTAGCTTTGATAAGTTTTGACATAGACTGCAACAATATTGATGATCCGACATAACTGATTATGATAAAGCAAAAAATTTAGAACATATCTGCTGCTTCAGATTTTCCTCTAGTTTCGGTTTTTTGAACCTGAACAAAAAACTGTCTCAGCTCATGTACTATGATCCTGACCATCAATGTTATTTATTTGTTGGTACTAATTTGTCTTTGCCGGCACTTACAGTTTTGGTTCATTTTGATGTTATCAGCACATTGTCCAATTTGTTTTAAACACATTGATTTTTACATGTATAAACAATTCTAAATTCTCTTCAATCCCAAGTTTCCAAACAGTGACTTGATGCACTGACAAAAATTTTGGCTATTCTTTTTAGAATATTTTCTGGATAACTACTACAAACCATTATAAATTGACTGAAATAAAATTTTATTTTTCAGGTATCCTTCATTTGAAAATTTTGTACCTTAGAGTCTTAGTAACCACCTGATTACCCAACTTTTCGTTTCACGTAATCATTATGCACAAATATACAAAAAAAAATTTTCCAACGACAAAGAGCTGAAAGCGATTTTTCATTTGTGATTTTGGTAAGTATTTATATCAGAAATAAATTTGACTCATGCAAAAGTTTTTATTGTGGCATCCGGGAGCAAAATTTTGCCAGTCAAATAATTTTGAGCAAATGGAAGTTCGATTTTTTCAGTGAGTTTCCAACTCCATTACTATGTGCCGAAAGATTCAAACCAGTAAACGACTTTTTCAAGATCGTTTCTGAGTCGGCATAAAAGTGCTTTTGAGCTAAAGTATGAAGAGAAAAACTATTTTACTTAAGATTTGTGTTTAAGATTTATGAGTTGTGCCATTCAAAGTATAGAGTAGCATCACACGCTTCTCAATCAATGATGATATTGTCAAAATCACACATTTTACATTTATTTGCTGGTAACTGTTACAACTTGCCAGAATAAATCGTAGCCTACAAAACACTGTCAAAGTTGGAACCAATCTGCAAGGTTCACACACTTTAGGTGATTAGATGAAGTGATGGAGTTTAGACGACAAACAGTTGCTTGCTTTTTCATAGCAGGCGCTATGGGCTCTATAGAGCACTTTAAACAACATCAGGGGTTGTTGGAGGGGGCTCTCAAGAGCACCCTCAAATATTGTCAATTTGTGCTTTCAGCCAGCTTAGTTAGTTTTGCATGCACTTCAACTACAACACCCTGATTTTCTATTTTCCACTTTAAATGCTAATGTTAAAAAAATTGGTTAGATGTAGGAAAAATACTTCCCCCTAACACAGCAGCATGCAGCACCATCATACTCGTATCTGCAGAAATGAGAAAAAATCTTACCCGGTTTGTCTCTAATCAAAACGTAAAATCTCAGTCATGTTGGACGAGAGTACACTCTCCACTACATCAGAACTATAATCAATTAATCCCAAATCACCTTTTTCTCGGTGTGGTTGATCTAAAAAAAGGTGGACTGCTGAAGCTATCAAGAATCGTCTAATGAAATGCATGAGTTGACATGACCTTTTTACATGAAATCCTAGTGGATAGGTGGGTTGGAGTTACAATGGGGTCCCGGCAGAGTACTTTCACTTTAGTGATACAACCGGAAGTTGCTTAGTCGATCGTTGAACTTATCATTAGAAGCCACGACTTGCTGACTATTATTCTGATGTGAGGAAATTTGAGCAAATAATATGACAAAAATGATGTTGTTGAGAAAGCTCAAAGAATCAATAAAGCTTTTGAAAGTTGTTTTTTGAAAAAAAATTGGTTTATCAAGTTAAAAAAAATATTTGAATGTCATGTTCACGGCTAGAACCATAGTTTTGTATTTTGGGTTTGATTGAGCTTGCCAACGTAAACTAATGAAAGCGCGCCCTTGAACGATAACTGTGGTTTGCTTGCACAGTGCCGTTGTAGTTTTACAATTTATGTTGATGGCGCATCATCCGTATTATATACCCAAACTTATCAGTTGCCGTGAATAGAAAATGTTTATTTAGTAATTGTTAAAATGAAGTGACTTTCGTTTTAATAGTATTGTTGGTGGAAAGCGGGCTTCCGGTTTATTTAATAACAGCTCCGCACAAAAGTCTGCCGGTACCCCATTGGTGGATGATCTACAACGTTAGGAAAGAGTAGTGGCATATCACTATTGGCTTTGCCTATCGCCTGGCATTGTATTTGAATGATGGCCTGATAGATGTAACAAGGGCAAATCATTTTATTATTTTCCTGTCAGTGTCACATAATGTATTTTCAATTTCGAAAAAACTTAAAGAAAGCTGCAGAATGTTGCATTTAGTCTCAGCGACAGGGTTACGAAAATAGGGGCCATATGCGACATCAGATGGATGGCTTCTAGCTAGAGAACTGGTACAGCTGTGCAAAGTTCATACAATGCCTTGGTCGCTTGGTTTCTGCTGGCAAGTAATGAAACTAACAGAAGATCTGATGCCTGGCACATTCTCTACTTGTACAACCACCTAACATCGGAAGATCTCAAGGCAAACCTTGCTCTAATGTAGGACTGCTGCAATTTGAGCTATCAAGCACATCGTTAGTTGTCCAATCAATTAAAGTCATCATTATTGAGGCTCGCAATAAGGTGGTTTTTGCTCTGCACTTTCTTGGACCCTGACAAACCAAGCAAGAGCTTGAAAGGGCAGAATTCTTACCAAGTTGACAAAACCCAACTTCATGAACGTGTATGTTAGAATTCCATGAGCAGATTCATAGAGGTGGGGGGAGGCTAACTGTAATGGATAACGTAGATCAGGGGTGGGAAACTTTTTCATAGAAGAGCCAAGTTTGAATATTGTGCCATTTTCAAGAGCCACATGTATTAAAGTGTCAGATAGATATATTAATGGATATACTTTCATTTAGATTATATTATATTTTTAATTCTTACAGCATAATAATGTTCTTGCATGCTATTAAAACAGCCAAATATAGAAACACAAAATATAGACACCGCAAATGGGTAAAACCATAAAACTTTATTACAACACTGTCACTTCAATGTCAGCTATGAGATTGTTTGTAGTTGTCCATAATTTTCTTGTAACTAGGCTTTCTGGTAGAGCAGGCAACTCCAAGTTTTATTATAGTTATTAAAATAGCGGACAGTGTAATCTCAATGGTTCTAGTAAAACATCACAAATCCTGTGCTTGCTGATGACAGCATATACAATATCCATGTGCACAGCTCAGCAAGAAGTTATGTAGATGGTTTTGTAAAGATTGTGAGATTTGATGGCCGAGAAATGAAGCATCTAAACATTAGCAATAGCAATCAGCTCTGCAGAATCTTATTACGGTTTTAGAACAATGTATGTGATTCTAATTAGAAGGGAGCCTCTCTTCATTTGGAGATTCTATCAGCTAACCTGTTCCTGTACACAGTTGGTCCATCCTTGGAGATATTCAATCATAGAAATGTTAGATCACGCATCGTTAAGTGGGCGTCACCCACAGCGTGATAGATGAAAATACAAAAGAGGAAAACCTAAACAACATGACAAGGACAACAAATACCGTATTTGTAAAATTTTCAAATGACTGTATTGCATGTAAAGCTCCCTTGCACTGAGATTATGATTTCAGGTGCTACACATATGTATGGTGACTGGAGTAGTAATATATGAGCAGATCTCCCTACCAAGTGTTTTTTTGTGGATTTGATCTGGGGGTTGAGGCAATGGGTTACGGCGTTGGATGAATTCGCCGAGTTTATATTGTATTTTACTTGAGGGGTACTTGAGTGGCATTTGAATGGCATTTAAGTGGCATTCGAGTTTTGATTATTTTTTTACTTAATTTGAACTTATATGGTATCTAAATTTTGAATGTATGGCATTTAGGTTATGATAATTATTACATAACTGTATACATAATTATAACTCATAGGGTATCTAGATTTTGAATGTAAGGCATTTAAGGTTTGATAATTTTCTGTAATTCCGACTCATATGATATCTTGAGAGAGAGGAGATATATCTACATTGAATAAATACAGTGATTAAAAATGAAAGAATATGTGAATATATACATTTATTGTGTAATAAGTAGGGAAAATCTCATATAATATAGCTAGAGTCAGTAAATACTAAGTAATAACAATTAATACATAGTCTTTTTTTACAATGATGTCTTTGATGTAGTGATGTTATATCTTAAGAAGGGAGACTTCTGTTTTATGTGCTTTTGAATTCGTAATGAACTAAAATAAAAAGTTATGTATTAGTATAGAATGATTGAACAAAAATTTAAAATAATTACATGAAATTGAATTATAGCTTTAGTTACATTGGATAGTTTACATTATATAGAAAAGGGAAATAGCTCACCAAGTCACATTGTCCAACTTGTTTTTTGAATTAGAGACTATCCATCGCTAAAACACTCATCATTTTTTTTCAGCAACATATCCTGTCTCAAAATCATCAAAGTCTCCACATAGAAAATCTTCAAGTTCATCATCATCATCAATTTCTAATATTGTTTTGTTGTGCTTTGCTTGATCACAATATTGTTGCCAATACATTCGACCGAGACGGTATGGAGAGCAAAATGAAAGATCGTATTCTGTCTTAAATTTTCCGTGGGTTGTTTTTCCTCTGTAGATCATCACACCTGGAGTATATTTGTTAGCTTCTGAAGTATATTTGTCTGGTATGACGAGCGTCTTCAACAGCGTTTCTCCACATTGTTCAATGCTATAACGGATACAAATTACATTCGACTGCCCTCCTTTAAATCGATGAGGAACGAATCTATCAACAACATCTTGGTAAGGAAAAATAGCGCCGGGTTGAAAACTATTGAGGGTATTGATGTTCAAGAAGCGTTTGAGCTGACATTTAGTCAATGTACTAAAATATAGTGATTCCTCTTCAGCTTTCTTTTTGCTTAGAGGATGTCTGGTAACACGTCTGACATCATACCAAAGAACGTTTTTATTTTTTGGTTTTCCCTTTCTACCCAAATATACAACGTTAAACGGAGGGGGGTAATTATCACAGTTGAAGTTTTTAGCTATTTCAACTGGACAGAGGAGTATTTTGGGTTCGAGTTCATTTATATCTGAAGGATCATGGTAGTGTACTTGAGAATATCTACACTTCTCCTTACTTGATGGATGTATCACACCAGTCACTCGCATAATGCTTGGGATAGGAAGATCTTCAAATGTTTTGCAAATCGGAACTTTTGGTGAGTCAATCACTTGAGAACCTTTAGACTTTTCTAATTCCCTAGCTCTCCTTTCGTTGAGACATTCAACTGTTAAATGAGTTATAGCTGCACTCTCCATTGTTTGCTTATCAACGGAAGTAGTTTGTTTTCTCACTGTTTGTTTTCGTTTCCTTACTATTCGCTTTTTTGGAGCAGTTTTCCTTCTCTTAGGAGTTGTTTTGCCGTTTTTCATTTTATTTTCTGTTGGATATGGATCTGTGCTAAGGAGCTCTTCAGAAAGAGCATCCATAACATTCTAAAAATAAAAGGGTAATATTTGCATGAGTGGCTAAGAGTGTATTTATTACTTAGAGTGTCTTATATATATATATATATGTATTTATGCCAAAAGCAGTTAAGATCATAGAGTTATGGTAGATTGAGAATGTGCTTATTAAACTATTGGGATGTGGAGACAGACAACAAAGGATGCATTCAAATATATATATATATGTATTTACTTAATATCATACCGCTTTTAACATCTCAATTGGTAAGAAATAAAATATAATAGTTTGAACAAAATATTGTAAAATAATAAAAAACAACTAAAAATTTTTCATAAATATGTATGAAACGCTTCTAACATTAGTTCTAAAATACCTACAGAAGAGGATAGAGCTTTATCTATTTGGACATAATTATAAATATGCTTTCTGAATTTATAAAAAGTTTTTTTGTTCCATGTCATGTTGTATAATTTTTTGAAAACTATTTGATTCCAAGCACTTCTTTCAATTTCTTTTAAAAAATTATTAATATTAACGACTTCCACCATTGACAAAACGATTTCGAAACCGTTTTTTATAATGTCATCAAAACGTTCTGTAGATATATCACGTTTCTTACAACACATCCCCATACTCATCATGTGTTGAGTTATACAGAATATTATAACTTGAAATGTCAAACGTTCTACAGCTTTTTCTTCAACAACATCATTATTTATCACATAGTTATGATACATTTCTGGAAGGAAGTCCTTTAAGTAGATTGGATTTGTTGTTGCATTGTTCTAAAATACAAGCGATAATTAGATAACTAAAATAATTAAAGGTGTTCAACAGGTGTTAAATAGTATTTTTTATTAATTCTTACCTTTTCATCAGGCTGAGATTCCGACTTTAGATACAATGGTTGACTTTCTACGACTTGAGTATTCATTCTGAAAAAACAGAAAAAATTGGTTCAATTCTTTATAACCAATTTAAAGATAGATATGTCATAAAGCCTTCAGATAGTTGTGTTAGCTAGCGGAAATATTTGAATTTAAGTTTTACCTTTATGAAGAGAGAACTCTTAGTAGTTGCAATGGAAGATGTAGTAGATAGATGTTGCTCCTTTGCTCACTGTTGTTGAACTGGATGCTTTCTGTCTGAAACCGTTGTCTCTTATATAGGTGAATGTGTGAAAATAAATCTTTCATTCCCGCGAAAGCATTGGTTTGTATTCGCGTGAAAATAAATTGTTTATTCCCGCGAAAGCAATGGGTTCCATTCGCGTGAAAATAAATTATTTATTCCCGCGAAAGCATTGGTTTTTATTCGCCTGAAAAAAAAATGTTTATTCCCGCGAAAGCAACAGTTTCCATTCGCGTGAAAATTAAATGTTTACTCCCGCGAAAGCATTGGTTTGTATTCGCGTGAAAATAAAGTATTCATTCCCGCGAAAGCAACAGTTTCCATTCGCGTGAAAATAAAATGCTTATTCCCGCGAAAGCATTGGTTTGTATTCGCGTGAAAATAAAGTATTCATTCCCGCGAAAGCAACAGTTTCCATTCGCGTGAAAATTAAATGTTTATTCCCGCGAAAGCATTGGTTTGTATTCGCGTGAAAATAAAGTATTCATTCCCGCGAAAGCAACAGTTTCCATTCGCGTGAAAATAAAATGTTTATTCCCGCGAAAGCATTGGTTTGTATTCGCGTGAAAATAAAGTATTCATTCCCGCGAAAGCAACAGTTTCCATTCGCGTGAAAATTAAATGTTTATTCCCGCGAAAGCATTGGTTTGTATTCGCGTGAAAATAAAGTATTCATTCCCGCGAAAGCAACAGTTTCCATTCGCGTGAAAATTAAATGTTTATTCCCGCGAAAGCATTGGTTTGTATTTGCGTGAAAATAAAGTATTCATTCCCGCGAAAGCAACAGTTTCCATTCGCGTGAAAATAAAATGTTTATTCCCGCGAAAGCATTGGTTTGTATTCGCGTGAAAATAAATTATTTATTCCCGCGAAAGCATTGGTGTTCTTCCGTAAAAACAATGTTTCATTAATTTAACCTTATGATAAATGGCATGATTTCAGCTATATAAGAAGCACTGTTTTTACACAGAAAGCAGTCACTTCGACATTAGCAACTGAAGGAGCAAGATCTACTACAACATCATCTACTACAACTGCTAGAAGGACTTTTCTGTTTGGAGGTAAGTCAACTTGATTGAGTATAAATTTAATTTTTATCGATTTAGATACTAACAGCGGTATGATATTGAGTAAATATATGTATATATATGTATATATATCTTCAAATTGGTTTGAAAAAGAAATCATAACATGGATTTTTACTTTATCTTTTAGAATGTCGACACAAGTCAATACAAAACAACTGAAGAATAAAGAACCAAAACCTTCACAAGATAAGGTGATTGATGACAATGTACTTCTTCAACGCACTATGATCCCCTTTCAAAGCGCCAGTCTGAATACTCTGGCAACTCTCATCATCAAAAGCGCCTCTCTGTTAAGTACTCTATCTCCAGCTTCCAGAAGAAACATTGAAAACATAGTCAAAGTTGAAGATTTACCAATACCTACAGTTATGCAGGTGTTAACCGTTGAGCTCCATGATGAAACGAACTGCACCATCATATACAACTATAAAAAGGATGGAAAGGTAGTTAGAGTGAAGAGCACTATTCCATTAGCAGCGGGATTACTTGTCAATGAAGCTTCGCAAATAAGACCACTGGTTTTGATCTACATGGGTGTTGAAAAGACTGGAAAAGCAATTTTTCGTGCTGCTACAGAAACAGGAACTACTTTGAGGTGTAAGAATGTGTTTGATGTATTACCAGAAAAAAGTATGCGACAAATCAATGCTTATTTCGAGGTAGCTAATCTTCAGGATTTCCCAACAGATAGTGTCATATGTTTCCAAAACCCTGAAGTTATAACAAAGTCTGACAGGCGATGGAATGGAAATGAAGAGACTCTTCTAGTTCAATACAGAAGTGTTGTAGATGAAGAATTACTGATCGGAGATATGCGCATTCCTCATCAAATAGCTTCTGCTGTGACATCGGAGAGATTTGGAGTGATTTTGTTCAAGGGTCTGAGTCGAAACGCAGACAATTCAATTTTCTACAACATCAGTGTACTCGCAGCTCATCAAGCCTTCGTCCAAGCCTCGGAACTGGCTGATAATCCAAAATCTGAGGATTTTCTCAACCACTTCGATGATGCTGAAAAAGAAGACTGTGGAGAACAAACTCTCGAGAAGCTAATCTATAACTCAAGGGATTCATATCACTATAGGTAAGTTTTATTAATTTCTACCATAATTTTGAAAAGTTGATTTGTGAAAATTTTGTGTATTCTTACAATGAAAAACCCCTTAAAATGATAAATTTGTGAACATTTTTGTAAAACATTTTTAAGTTATATATATATATATATATTTCGAATTAAAAAAGGATTTTGTTGTGTCATCAGTGTATTTTTTACATAAAAGTTGGAAAAATAACAAAAAGGTGATAATTATTTTACAAAAATGTTCAATTTTTCACATAAATGATCAACTCATAACCTTTTTTTTGTAAAACATTTTTAAATTATATATATTTCGGATTAAAAAAAGGACTTTTTTGTGTAATCAGTGTATTTTTTTACATAAAAGTTTAAAAAATAACAAAAGGTTATAATTATTTTGCAAAAATGTTTAGTTTTTCACATAAATGATCAATTCATAAACATTTTTTGTAAAACATTTTTAAATTATATCTATTTCGGATTAAAAAAAGGATTTTTTTGTGCAATCAGTGTATTTTTTTTACATAAAAGTTTTTAAAAATAACAAAAGGTTATAATTATTTTATAAAAATGTTTAGTTTTTCACATAAATGATCAATTCATAAACATTTTTTGTAAAACATGTTTAAATTATATCTATTTCGGATTAAAAAAAGGACTTTTTTGTGCAATCAGTGTATTTTTTTTACATAAAAGTTTAAAAAATATCAAAAGGTTATAATTATTTTACAAAAATGTTTAGTTTTTCACATAAATGATCAATTCATAAACATTTTTTGTAAAACATTTTTAAATTATATCTATTTCGGATTAAAAAAGGACTTTTTTGTGCAATCAGTGTATTTTTTTACATAAAAGTTTAAAAAATAACAAAAGGTTATAATTATTTTACAAAAATGTTTAGTTTTTCACATAAATGATCAATTCATATACATTTTTTGTAAAACATTTTTAAATTATATATATTTTGGATTAAAAAAAAGGGTTTTTTGTGTAATCAGTGTATTTTTTTAGCTAGAAGTTGAAAAAAAATCACAAAAGGTTATAATTATTTTACAAAAATGCTTAATTTTTCACGTAAATAACACGTTTTATCACATAAATGGCTTATTCATGAGTGTTTGTTGTAAAACATTTTTAAAATTATATGTATATATATATTTATATTTATACATTCCGAATCCAAATGAAAAAAAAGGACTTTTTCGTGTGTAATCAGTGTATTTCTTTTACATAGAAGTTGAAAAAATAACGAAAGTTTATATTTATTTTACATTAATTTTAATCATCCTATACTAATACATCATTTTTTATTTTAGTCCATTTTATCGTAAAAAGAAAACAGAGTAAAGAACTTTCCCTAAGAAATATTGAGCTGAATGATGTAACTCAGTGAGTTATTTTCCTGTTATATATAATGTAAACTATCTAATGTAGCTAAGAGTAAAATTTAAATTCGGTAAAATTTATTTATATAATGAATAACTTTTGTATTTTAGTCAATTATTGGATCACAGAGAATACGGAATACAAGAGTTCCTCCCTGGGTCTAATAATATACCAGAAGAATATCGAGAAAGATATTGTTCAAGAAAAGCGCTTTGTAACCATTGATATCGTAAGCTATAGTAGTTTGTATTACAGAAAATTTACTATAAAACAGTTTTATGAATGTAAAAACTAGATATGGTATTTTCTATTACAATTATTTACTTGTAAATTTTATTCATCTAGAGAGGTAATTTGGTGATTTTTTGACAGTTTTTAAAAAAGTTAAGAAGTACAAAAAAAATCAAAAAATATCGAAAACTATATAATTCAATGATTATTTTTTAAAAAAGTTCAAAAAAATGTAATAAAGCTCTGTTTTGAAGAAAATTTACTATAAAACAGTTTTATGAATGTAAAAACTAGATATGGTATTTTCTATTACAATTATTTACTTGTAAATTTTATTCATCTAGAGAGGTAATTTGGTGATTTTTTGACAGTTTTTAAAAAAGTTAAAAAGTACAAAAAAATCAAAAAATATCGAAAACTATATGTTTCAATGATTATTTTTTAAAAAGTTCAAAAAAATGTAATAAAGCTCTGTTTTGAAACATAAAAAATTTAAAAGGATTGTGTAGGATAAAATTCTCACTCAAAAAATTATTGAAAATTGAATGAAATAAAAAAATATTTTCCCAAATACCAAAGGTTTGTAAATATAAAGTGAAAAACTCTATATATATATATACATTGTTTTTAAAATAATATCGAAAACTATATATTTCAATGAATATTTTTTAAAAAAATAAAAAAATTTAAAAGGAAGGTGTAGGATAAAATCCTCACTCAAAAAATTATTGAAAATTGAATGGAATAAAAGAATATAAAGTGAAAATCTCTATATATATTTATTTTTTTTAAAAAAATATCGAAAACTATATATTATAATGATTATTTTTTTAAAAAGTTGAAAAAACAAAAAAACTTTGTAATAAAACCCTGTTTTAAAACATAAAAAATTAAAAAGGAATGTAATAAAAGAATATTTTACCAAAATACCTCATTTTTCTTGTAAATATCTAGTAAAAATTTCTGAAATATTGTTGGTGAAATTTACTGGAAACTGGTTTCAAGTGTGTCAAAGACTAAATATGATGTTTTCATTGAAATGTTTATTTTCAAAAGATCCAAATAATAACATTGAATCAATTAGTTAAATTTAACAGTCAAATTCTTTTTTATCAAGTAGGCTTAATGTTTCTATTGTGATTAATTCTCAAATATTGTAAACTTGAACTATCTATAGGAGTAATTTGTCGATTTTGATGTGCTTTTTTAAAAAATTATCATGTAATACCACATACTTCAGTTCTAATTCGTTTTGAACAATTTCATGGGAGACAAAGAATAAAAAAGTTACATTGATTTAGTTTTTAGAATTAAAGTTGCTATCAAAAATGGTTTGTTCTTGTTTAAAAAAATTATTACGTAATACCACATACTTCAGTTCTAATTCGTTTTTAGAATTGAAGTCGCCATCGAAAATGGTTTGTTCTTGAATGGGTAAATCCATAGCCTCCTCCTCATCATGACAAAAGCTTTCTGATGATTGCGTTTTGAAAAACAAATTACATGGTTTTAGTTTTCCGAATTGAAATTGCTATCGAAAATGGTTTGTTCTTAAACGGGGAAATCCATAGCCTTCTCATCATCATGTCTAAGTTTTCTACCCCAATATCTCCAACCTCTCAGAGATAGGGATTGTTCTGTTTAAAAAAATAATGGAAATTGTATATATAAATGATTGTTTTTGAAAAAAATGGTAAATTTTTGAAAAAAATTCAAAAGGAAAATGCAGGATAAAACCCTCACTCAAGAAACTAATTTTGTATGATAGGTTGCTCACCTAATAATAAGAAAATAATGAATAATTTATATTTAAGCAATTATTGAAAGAATTAATGAAAATTGAATAGAATAAAGGAAATATTTTACCAAATAGTCTGTTTTTTTTGTAAAGATATACAAACAGATAAAATTTAACCATTTAAAGGATGATTTCTTTTTTGCAAAAAAATAATGAAGATTTAATGAAATGAAAGAATATTTTACCAAATACCTTGTTTTTTTTGTAAATTTGTACAATTAGAATAAGAAAATAGTGAATAATGTATATTTAAGCAATTATTGAAAAAATTAATGAAAATTGAATAGAATAAAGGAAATATTTTACCAAATACCCTGTTTTTTTGTAAAGATATACAAACAGATAAAATTTAACCATTTAAAGGGTGATTTCTTTTTTGCAAAAAAATAATGAACATTTAATGAAATGAAAGAATATTTTACCAAATACCCTGTTTTTTTGTAAATTTGTACAATTAGATGAAATTTAACCATTTAGAGGATGATTTGTTTTTGTAAAAAATTAATGAAAATTGAATAAATCGAAAAAATATTTCACCAAATACCTCTTTTTTGTAGATGTAAACAAATAGATGAATATCTAACTTTATCAATTTTTTTCCATTTGGGATCATGTTTTGAAGGTTTTCAAGATAGTTTTTAGTAAAAGCTTATGCATTGATTGTCATTACAAGTTGTAGTGTTTGGCATTATTTAATATTTACTGACTCTAGCTATATTATATGAAATTTTCCCTACTTATTGCACAATAAATGTATATATTCACATATTGTTTCATTTTTAATTACTGTATTTATTCAATGTAGATATAATGAGTCGAATTACAAAAAAATATCAAAACTTAAATGCCATACATTCAAAATCTAGATGCTCTATGAGTTAAAGTTATGTATATAATTATGTACAAGATTATCAAAACTTGAATGCCATACATTCAAAATTTATAAGTTCAAATTAAGTAAAAAAATAATCAAAACTCAAATGCCACTTAAATGCCATTCAAATGCCACTCAAATACCCCTCAAGTAAAATACAATATAAACTCGGCGAATTCATCCAACGTCGTAACCCATTGCCTAAACTCCAAGATCAAATCCACAAAAAAACACTTGGTAGGGAGATCTGCTCATATATTACTACTAACTGGTGCAACCATCCAAGATATATAGCGCTATATAAATGTTGTACAATATATTTTATATGTATAACTAGCAGTATTTCCTGCTTTATTCAAACATTATTCTGCTGGCCAACTCTTTTCTCCACCCTGTCCTTCGCCTGCTCAACTTCTCACCGTACCTTGCGCTATTTCCCACTGTTCTATTCCCATTCCACTTTACCTTTCCCATCTCTTCCCTCTGATGATACATTAGTGCTGTGTGCTGGTACATTGCAGACTCCAATGAGCTGACAGACTTGCAAAACCAATGTAACAAAAGAATATTGCAATCTGTACGTGGTGGAAGAAAATAATATGTGCCGTCAACAACCACAAAGTTACACTAAACCACCTCATATTGGCAGCATGTAATTGTTTGTGAAGTGTCTTCACCTATTTACATTATTAAAATTATAATAATATTAGGTCTACAAAAGTTTTTTGCTGTGAGAAGAAATGCCAATTCAAGCTCATGCCATCTATCTAATTAGTCCAACAGACGGCTTTTTACCGCAATTTTTATTTTTCGCAGGGTAGCGTTTTATGCCTCTATTGAAATGGAATGTAAAATACAGACACAGGCTGACAAGGAGACGGACACTAGACACGCTGGCAAGGAGATTGATACTTTTATATATGTATAAACATGTGGAAATGTGAAAAAGTTTTAAGAAAATAGTCTAATGTTATGACCAATATAATATTAATAAAATTGTAAAAAATTAATATTGGCCAAGATTTGCATTTACTACAACATTGTTTTACGATAATAAACACAGAATATGCAAGTATGTATATACTACATGTTTTAACTTCATAACAATGAAGGTGTCTGTGTACATATTTTCTTTTAAAGGTGTTGAAACACGAAATTTTAGGATAACCCCTCAACTAATCGTACAAATACAGCACCGCTATTTTCTATCTCCCTCTGGCCGGCTAGTACCCTTCCTCTGTCACCTTTTACCTGCCCCCTTCCCCAACCTTCAATAAACAGTGACTGAGTTGTATGAGTTAATCTTATACATTACACGGCTACTTAGTATAATTCCTTAACTATAGTTTAACAATACGTAATTGTCAGTTTTATATTATAATAGAAACTGCTAATAGAGCTGGCAATCACAATTCTTCAAATAGTAGTGCTGCACAGAATAGTTAACAGACCAAGAAGAGTCGAGCAAACATTTGGAATTTTCCAAAAAAAGTTGCAAATTAATTTGCCAAATAAGGTTTCCAAGGCAATGCTTGCAGGCGCCATTTATTCCAACACCGATGAAATCTGTTCAGTAAAACTCAGTTTGCTCAGCCCCGGCACTAAATCAAACAAAAGCTGTCTCGTGTGGTATTAAAATGGGCTGACATCTCCAAGGAGTTACACTATCCTCTTTAAAGAGAGAACAACTTCTCAAGCAAATGATAAGATTGGACGAAAAATCTGTATTATTTCAACTGTATTCATGACCAAAAGACAGCCAAGGCTTGACACTTTAGTGATGGATGCAAAGATTATTAATACAGCTGCTTATGATGGACCAATGGGAGCACTTTATTTCAACTGCACCTATTTTCTATATAGCTAGGACCAATTTTTTTATATAGTTATGGCCTGGCTACACAGATGTCTTTTGATTGGATCCGGTGCCAGCGGCGTCAAAATGCCATGGTTGTCAAAGTCACGCCGGATGCCGTCCAATCTGAGCGGCACCGTACCCTGCCGGTGAACATGCTGAAGTTTTATGGTTTTTCGATGCCACGGCTATAATGTTTATGGCTAATCTTTTTCCGCACTGGGTCAAGGTGAATTTAAAAAAAATTGCCGCCAACAATACTTGCACTAAGTCGTTGACATAAATATAACTTTCGCTTATTATGATAAATTGTAAGAAAAAACATGTTGATAATCACTCACTATCACGATTGATTGCTTTATTGCGACTTGTTATTTGTGCAATGAATATAATAATAACCAAAGTAAGTAAAATAAGTATTATTACCCTTGAAAAGTTTTTTTATGATACTAATTATAACTGGTATTTTCTAAATACTGAGTAGCAAATAATAAATAAGTAATATTAATAATAATAAATTTCTTTTATTGAAAAAAATTATTATAATTTACTGATTATATTTATCATAATATTATTGTGAATTAAAGTTTAATTATTTTTTTTGCACCCGAGGTGCCAAAGTCACAACTGCCGTCAGCCGGTGTGGCCAGTAGAAATTGTTTCCTGCCATCAGTTCAGGCGCCGTGTCGAGCTGTGAGTGTCGTCGGATCCAATCAAAAGTCGTGTGTGTGGCCAGACCATTAGTCTTGACTTAGCTGTGCAAGTGGACACATAGACTCTGTACTTTTTCTTGTGAGTGATTGATGTCTAGTTAACGTTACCTCTGGTGTAGTTTGTCTGGCAGGTTGCCATTGCTTACATCTGTGTTGGTTGGTGAAAGACTAGGTTGTTGGTTTAGTTGAATCATAAGTTGGTAGAGGTGATGTGGAAGTTTGTTGAGTCAACTCGGAGGTTCAACTGACTTAGATTTTTGTCAAGGGACAAAAAAAAACAGTAGATAAGTGATCTAGGCCAATACAATTACCTTCTGTGGAGTACTGTCCATCCGTTCCCTCGATAATGTTGCGCAACAAGCTAAAAGAGCTACCAAAATCTTTTACAGAATTAATCTATTTCTTGGTGTTTTTTATATTAACCTTTCTTAATCACTGAAGTTTTTGATGAGCAATTTTTATGTAGCATCCTGAAGTCTTCTAACCAGAAATTTTTAAGTAATTGTTCGTTAATTTTTTGCAAATGTGTCTGCAATTTTAATGTTCATTTATTTAACAAGCATTGTGGCAACAAAATTAAAGCAGTCAATTTGGCTGTCGCTGGTTTCCTGGCAGCTGGATGTGGTCTTATCTACTTCTGTGTGATTGGCCAAGGCACTTGCTCTTTCTTTTGAGGAAGTGTTTTTTTCTCTTGGTGATGGTTTGCCCAATAATTGCTCAGTTTTCTACTGTGTTTGGCCTATTATATGTAAAAGACCTGTTATTTGTTGTGGGGAATACATGAGGTAGCTGGCCATATTAAGTTATTCTGATTTGTTAACTTCATGTCATGAAAGCATTTATTTAAGCTGTTCAGTATAAAATCTGTTTCGATTCCTAGCTACTTACTGTCAGTGAGTGACACCCTAACAACATATTAAACAAAAGAGACACGTCTCATTTAGCGTAGTTTCATTGTGCCACATTTCTGTCCATCGAACCATACCCTCAAGGTTTTCTTGCAGCAAACGCAGGTTTTCCAAAATATATCTTTCGGTTTTTCCAAATTTGCTTGTTGTATTTTACAAGTTTAATAACTGACTTTTCAAAGAAAAATTGTTTCTCAATCTTTGACAAAACACGCCACTGTTCAGTGCGGATCTGATTTGAGCTGCTTCAGAAATGTTGGTTAATCTATACAATGTTGCTAACAACAGATCACAAGAAAAAAATATTCAAATTGTTTTGTTTACAAGTAGTATACATTTAGGTAAGTTTGTGGGATATGATACAAAAACAGTTTGTGTTTTAAAAAAGTTAATGTGCATAAAAATATTGTTCAATAATTCATGCACACCTTAGCACAGAAATGTCAACGTGTATGTAGAATAGGTACACAACGAGTGCAGGTAAGCTAAAATGAAATTATCTAAATGTACAACAGAAACATATAATAATTAGGGTGCTTTCGGATACCCTACGTGTAGGACTGAACGATGGGATTAAACGAGACCATTCGGAAACCCTGTCGTTGAGGGCAAAAAAACATGGCGGCAATGGGCAATTTGGGCTCAATGATGGAAGTGACAAACGAGGTAGGTAGCATCGTTGAGGGCATAGACTTGTCTCCACCTAACCAACAACTTTAACGAGTCAACTTATTAATCATTGTTTCTCCAAGTTTTAAGTCACGACAATGCATTGTGTATAAAAAATACATCAGACGATAACATCATAGTAATTAATTTCTGTTTGTAAAGGAACTAAAGTGGGTTTGCATTAGCCACACAGTTTTCATAAACATAGATGGAAATAAAGATGTCTATGGTTTAAGCGCAAACAACTTCCGTTAAACGAGTCACCGACGAAGCCTCAACGACTGTTCAACAACTGCCCTACACGTAGGGTATCCGAAAGCACCCTTAATGACTTGTGAGAAGACTAGACAATGATCAAACCCACAAAGAAAGAAAAGAAAAATTAAAAATTTCAATTCATCACTTTTATATTCAGGAGTAAAAAGTGCCGATTACTTGAATCACCAAAAAATTGGTCATCTGTTTTGTATGGCTCGAAAACCAAACGCTTTACTTAAAAATTCCAAATGTATTTTAGTGTTGTATAGGTGTACTGTGTGCAGAGTCCATTACTGCTTCTGTTGTCTCCAACGGAATGTCATCTACAGGGTTGTCGACCGCTGTTGTACCTGAAGTTTTCACAAATTGGTTATTTTTCCATATAAATTTTTTTGCTTTTAGATATTTAGATAAAAACTTATTGTCATAAGTATAGTATACATTGAAACTTCATCAAATAAACTCCCAATAAACTACAAAATAAATTAAACTAAACGTACCAGCTGTACTTGATGCATCATCCAATCTGTCTTCTACAGTGACAACTCTAGTTTCTAGTGAATCTATCCTAGCATGAGCTGACTCGGCACTTTGTCTGTTGCCTAGCAATACATAAATCAACTGAAAGATAATATTTCCAATTTTCTACTAGAAATGAGTCACAAGATACCTTTGAGCTTTCACTGTATGTAACAGTACTAGTAACAACAGCACAAGATACCTTTGAGCTTTCACTGTATGTAACAGTACTAGTAACAACAGCACAAGATACCTTTGAGCTTTCACTGTCTGTAACAGTACTAGTAACAACAGCACAAGATACCTTTGAGCTTTCACTGTATGTAACAGTACTAGTAACAACAGTATAAGATACCTTTGAGCTTTCACTGTATGTAACAGTACTAGTAACAACAGCACAAGATACCTTTGAGCTTTCACTGTCTGTAACAGTACTAGTAACAACAGCACAAGATACCTTTGAGCTTTCACTGTATGTAACAGTACTAGTAACAACAGTATAAGATACCTTTGAGCTTTCACTGTATGTAACAGTACTAGTAACAACAGCACAAGATACCTTTGAGCTTTCACTGTATGTAACAGTACTAGTAACAACAGTATAAGATACCTTTGAGCTTTCACTGTATGTAACAGTACTAGTAACAACAGCACAAGATACCTTTGAGCCTTCACTGTATGTAACAGTACTAGTAACAACAGTATAAGATACCTTTGAGCTTTCACTGTATGTAACAGTACTAGTAACAACAGCACAAGATACCTTTGAGCTTTCACTGTATGTAACAGTACTAGTAACAACAGCACAAGATACCTTTGAGCCTTCACTGTATGTAACAGTACTAGTAACAACAGTATAAGATACCTTTGAGCCTTCACTGTATGTAACAGTACTAGTAACAACAGCACAAGATATCTTTGAGCCTTCACTGTATGTAACAGTACTAGTAACAACAGCACAAGATACCTTTGAGCCTTCACTGTATGTAACAGTACTAGTAACAACAGCACAAGATACCTTTGAGCTTTCACTGTATGTAACAGTACTAGTAACAACAGTACAAGATACCTTTGAGCCTTCACTGTATGGAACAGTACTAGTAACAACAGCACAAGATACCTTTGAGCCTTCACTGTATGTAACAGTACTAGTAACAACGGTACAAGATACCTTTGAGCCTTCACTGTATGTAACAGTACTAGTAACAACAGCACAAGATACCTTTGAGCCTTCACTGTATGTAACAGTACTAGTAACAGCAGCAAAAGATACCTTTGAGCCTTCACTGTATGTAACAGTACTAGTAACAGCAGCACAAGATACCTTTGAGCCTTCACTGTATGTAACAGTACTAGTAACAACAGCACAAGATACCTTTGAGCCTTCACTGTATGTAACAGTACTAGTAACAGCAGCACAAGATACCTTTGAGCCTTCACTGTATATAACAGTACTAGTAACAGCAGCAAAAGATACCTTTGAGCCTTCACTGTATGTAACAGTACTAGTAACAGCAGCACAAGATACCTTTGAGCCTTCACTGTATGTAACAGTACTAGTAACAACAGCACAAGATACCTTTGAGCCTTCACTGTATGTAACAGTACTAGTAACAGCAGCACAAGATACCTTTGAGCCTTCACTGTATATAACAGTACTAGTAACAACAGTACAAGATACCTTTGAGCCTTCACTGTATATAACAGTACTAGTAACAACAGCATAACATGTAGTTACACACCGCTAAAATAGCCAAAATAAGTATATACTCTTTCCATATTCCTCTTACTTACGACAGGAAAAAATTTCTACTTATATAAAATACATAACTTATAATCATTAAGTAAGGCATGCTAAACTCTCTCTTGGAAGCTCCATAATAGTTCCAGAGATTCCGTAGAGTCAGCGCGGTAAGAACTTGGGACTATTAAAAATTATGGAAAACTATGTGGAGCTTTCCAATAGCACAGCTGGTTGCACTTAGTTCACCAGTTATTGAGATACTATCGATACACTATCTATACACAATGTTTAGACAGAAACCAACACAGGTGAATAAATACTGATGTACTAATTTATGTAATTATAATTCATTGTGAAAGTTTATTGAACTGCGAGTTATGTAATAAAGCTCCACTATAAAGCCCTGGTCACACGAGACTGATAAACGAAACTATAACGAAACTATTTTAGAAAATCGCCGAGGTGCGACGATATTAGTTTCGTTGTACTGGTCACATGAGAACTATAATTAGTTCGTTACGCCTAGCGATCACTAGTTTCATCCAATGACAGAGGATTGTGTTTTGTGCGCGGACCTACTCATACTTTACTGCGTGATGTAAAAGCATGGAAGAATTATTATTATTTTTGATGTTTGGAATAGATTATTTTAATAAATAGCTAAGTTTTACCAGCCAGTACTATTCCAATTGTTTGATTATATTTTATTATTATTATTATCTTTCATTGATTTAAAACTCATTATGAATATAATATAATAAATAATTATTTATTCAAAAAACAAATGTGCTACTACTATGGAAACCATGCGTTCGTTGTGAATGACCCTGACATTGGAGACCAGCCAATAACAGAACATAGAAAATAAACTTATTAATGAGCTTATCTGGTCGAATGGTCCAATCAGATGCAAGCATCGCAACCGAAGATTTTCCCAAACCTAGCATTGCTTGATCACGACGAAACTGAATTATTCGCTCGGTTTGCTGAGCAACGAATTCGCTGGGCCTGAAAAAAATCGTTTCGTTATAGTTTCGTCAGAAATTCGGTCTCGTGTGACCAGGGCATTACTATGTTTCCAAATCAGGACCAATTATCGCCATATCTGTGTGGTTTGCTACCACAAATAATTGGCTACAAGGGCATATGTTTCCATAACGCAAAGTTTATGGCCGTTGTTAAACCACCCCCACAGAGGCAGTTGTAGTCAGTGTATTGTTAAGAGCAATTTAGCCCGGCTAGCGTTGTTAGCCGCTTTTTTTTCATATTATTTTCTTATTTTGTGAAATAAACATATGAAAAAAAAACATCACAGATTTGTTTGCTAGCTCAAAAAGCTGTGTGGTGATAAGTTATTTTAGTAGCGCATTAGCCATCATTCAATAAATGATATTATTTATTATTAGTTCGTAATAAATAATAAAAAAGAACCAAGTGAAGTTTTGTTAAAAAAAATATTACCATTTGTTTTTCATTACTGCAATAATTAATTACCAGCAGTTAAGATTCGTTCGTTTCAAATCAGTGGTATTGTTTCATAAATAACGATGCAATCAACCACAAATGATTATCGTTAGTTAGATACAAACACACGGGATAGGGGAGTTTGTGGAAACCGGAAAGATTACAGAAGGATTACGGAATTGGGATTTTGCGGAAAATGGCCTAGGCACTTTTTAATACAAAAGTTGCCCTGTCCTTTTCACATGTTTTTGATTGTGTACACCTACGAAACTGTGTCTGTGATTTCTATGACAACTTCTTGCAGCAATTCAATTATTTTCTCAGCGATTTGGTGTTGTTTTCAGCTAGTTCAACATCATCTATGTTTTGGAGTAATGAAAATCAACCTTTCATGCTCCATTTACAATTAGTTAGATAAAAAACAGTAATATATCCGTAAGTTTTCCGGTTTCCGCAAACTCCCCAATCCGATAGACACACACACAAGCTGGCGATGCCATATGGCTACAAAGAAAAATTTGTGGCTTCCTTTTTTCTTACGCATGCCTGGTTTTATCGCCTTTGGAGACATTAGTGTTTCCAACAGCAATAAACATGTAGAATTTGGCTCATTGCCAACTTTCGCTTTCAGAGAGCGACAAATTTTTTCCAACAATGGTATTTCCGACAGAAATTTCCCGTCAGTACCACCAATTTGTCATGGTATGGAAACCTAGTAATATCATGATTAGAGAATGGAAAAGTGTGATGATTTCGTTAAACTGCGGAAAACTTTTTAAAATCCATGCAATGCTTGCCACCAAAAAGTGAAAAACTTGTGTACTTTTCATTGAGTCACGTCTTTTTGGTCATCTCTATTTGTTGGCATCTAGTCTTTCCCGTGAATGAAATGCAGCAAGAGCTAAAGTTGGTTTTAAAGTCTCACTTGGTTTAAAAGTTGAAATTTGATCACTAACTATAAACTTCCAAATGCATTTAAAGTTGGTGAGTGAAACAGATTTTTATGGTCTAATCTAATTACACCTATCTGATTGTAGTTGACGCCCCAATCCTCGATTTTAAATTTAAAAATGTCATGTTTAGGTTTTTCTTAGAAAAAGAAATGAGAGAAATTTTCATTTTTCCAAAATCATTTGATATATTTAAAACAATCGATATCAGCGCATATTGTCGAATTAGATAATTTCCACCGCTCGTTTGGCAATGAATTTCTTAAGAAATAGTTTAGAAGGAAGCGGCTAGTGATACAGCTTCATAGTACACTGTACCTGCTTGGTTTGTAAACTCTCTTTTCAGTGAAACTATAGTTTGCTTGTCCTTAGCCTTCTCTGCCTCCAAACTATCAATTGTTTGTTTTGACTCGCTCAACTCTCCTGTAAGTAAGTACACATTGTAATCATACTGATTAGAGGCAACGTTACTTGAAGTGAAGTAAGTCATTGCTTACAGAACTTTTGTTAACTAAGTTTTATATTAATGTAGCCTGTGCTCTACACTTTCCCATCCACTAAAAGTTATCACAAGTAAAGTTCATTTGATTCATTACTGTAGCAAATCTGAAGTAACTATAAATTTGAGAACTGTGATCATGGAAAAATTTAAGCTAAGTTTCATAGACAAAAAGATATCTATTGTATTGTTGAGCTAGCATAAAATTACCAAATATGTTTGTAACTGTAAGCTACTTTACCTTCTCGTCTTTTCAGTTTAACTTTCAGTTTAGCGTTTTCCTGTTCCAGTTTTGCAATTTTTATTTCACTTTCTGCAAGCTTAGCTGTAATTAAAATAATCAAAACAATAGCTGATAGGCATATAAAATGCAGGCCAAATCTAGATTATGCTTCAACTCAGTAAGTGCAAGACTGTATGGCTACAATTCCACCAAAAAGTGCTGACTCATCGTATTCTCAGCATAACCCAATTTCTGGATAACCCAATTTCCCCAGTACTTGGTGGATAAGCAGTCTTGTGGAAAACTCCAGGAAGTTAAATAAAGTTTGATTAGGTAGTTTGCTCACTGAGAAGTTCTTGCTCCTTATTTTCTGTACTCTCTGGGCTTTGAGTTCTTCTCCTGTATCCTGGGAGAAACAGACTCTTTGAAAACAACCGACAAAAATATTTTGGTCAATTTTCCAACCAACTAATTACTAGGCATTCCATTTTGCTCTGGTTCATTTACAAACACATAATGTTGTAGTTCTTCTATGCAAGTATTTTTGCAGGCACCAGCGAGTTTCATAGAAAGCCAACAAGCTATTGTAATTGGTTTATTGATAAATGCAGATCAAGCACAAATTTATTCATTTGCAATGCAGCTGACAAAGCCAGTCACCAACACAATACCAATGGACACAAACCTTTGAACCAGCTCTCTATAGCCGAACATTGTACCTGTATGCTTACCAGAGAGAGCAGATTTAATGATTCTTTTCATGTCACGATGTTCAGACTCTTCTGCCAAGTCCAATGCTGTTACATTGTTCACATTTTGTTTACGCAACAGTAGCAACTGAGATTCTGTTGTTAGAAAGTCCAGGATACACGTAAGAGTTCGTACGCTGCCTTCTTGTACGGCGCAGTGAACTGCTGTGTTCCCATCATTATTTTGAGCTTTGATTACATCCAACCTTTGTGACAGGGAGAGCCTCGTCAACAGGATCTTAATTGTCTCCACTTGACTTTGACGCGATGCTTTATGTAGAGCTGTGCAACCAGCTACATTTTTCATCATCAAAAGATCATAGACGTTATCTGGAGAAAGCGAACCAAGCGCGTCATCCAAGATGTCTGCTCTACCTTCCCAAGCCGCTACGTGGATGCATGTGTGATTTTTGTCACTGCAAATCTTCAACAGATCGAAGGCTTCCTCTTCATTCAGTCGTTCCATGATGCATGTAAATATCTTCTGATGATTTTTTCTCATAGCTTTGTGCAATGCGCTACAACAATGCTGATTTCTTACTTTTTGAATCACATTATAGATGTCGGATTTCAGTGCGGATTTTATCGAATGGAGTAGGGAGTGTGTCTCCTCCTCTCCCCCGAGTACATAACTTGTGATCTCCTCTTCTAGCTTGTCAGCATTTACCACATCGCTGAAATATAATGCAGCTGCATAAACTTGTTGCTTTGAGGTTTTTTAAAGCCAACTTATTAAATAAATACACCTCACGCTAATCTGAAGCATACTGTACAACAAATAATACACACTCACCTCATGATGAAACCGTTACTGTGGTTGAGCTTGCTTTGTACTAGACTTTGATTATAACTGCATTGCCAGTACATTTATATGTTCAAGAGTTTAATTGATTAATTCTATTATACGCTAACATAACTTTTAATAAAAAAGTCTATTGTTTGCGCAAATTTATTGAAAACATAGAATTTAATTGGTTAAAACAATGCTGGGACAACAAAACTTCCCCTACTGGACAAAAACTTACAAACTGATTTATTAAACCTTGAGTTTCCCAGTAAATTGATTTAATAAAAAAGCTAAATGGCAGTTTTAAAAACCTTGAAGACTTTTATCAATACCCAGGTTATGATAATACAAGAAAATTTCATGGGTTTCAGGCCCAAGTAGCTCAGAATGGATGGATTGTGATAGGCAATCCTTGGGTTCTGGTCTCAAAAGAGCAGTCGGTGGTGTGAGAAGCATCCTACCTTAAGCTGTTCCTGTGCTCCATTGCCTTATTCTGTATTAGTACTTACCTCTAGTTTTGATTCCTTGTACAAGTATTTGTCTCCACTTGTGAACTAGTAGTGTTATTTAAAAGGTGATTTCATTTATGAGAAATTATATCTAAAACTATGTAATATGTCTGTTGCTTTGGTAAAGGGTGCGAATGCTGAGCTGGCAGAGGCAATTGGTTGTAACTGTGTTATAGCCAACTAGGTAGGAGCTCTGGAAGAACGGCAGCTGTCTAAGGCTGACATAGTTAACCAGTCTAATGGTGACTCGAAAGTTACCTTTGTAGAGAGAGGAAATAGCTCTAGGAAGTGTAAGCTGTAGCAATCATTGCTTGTTTGATTGAAGACCGAAAATTTGTTACAAGTACAGTACATATGGGTAGTTACTAGCATGCCTTATCGTAGTGAGTGCTTATTAAACCAAACCAGGCAGTTGGTAACGGATGGTAGTTTTTCTGTCAGTCTACAAGTTTAGTACTCAAATGCGTGGCCATAAACAACAATCATAACTTTTCTTTGTTTGTGAGACCTAGAGAAGTTGAAACAACAAAAGTTATACTATACAGTAACCAATGCTATAAAATATTCCTTGGTCTGGTGTTCAGCAGGTTCATGTTTGTGAACCATTGAGTGAATTTATTTGGTATTAAAATCATGAAAATTTTTTTTGTGTAGCACTTGTACTGCAGTCATATAACTAACATCAATAGAGAAATTTATCAAAATGATTTTTTTTTGTTTGTTCTCTTAACTGTAAAGGCCTAGCTACACGATCGCAAACTCCATGCGTTATTGCACAAGAGTTTTGACCAGTCAAAACATTTCTATAATTGCCTTGAATTTCCTCGGTTTTGCAGACTTTTAACATGTTTAAATTATGCGGTGTGCTCTGTCCAGTGGGCCATTGCAAGGGCGGATCTAGCAGTGGTGCCACTGGTGCCATGGCACCAACTCAAATTATTTAAAGGAGGCCTTCCACGCTTTCTTTAACTATTACCATTGGATTCAGCACATAATTTTACCCCTGAATACATGTTTTCATGTCATCAAACATAACAAGTGCTGAGATTTTTTATCATTTGTTGAAAATCTAATATAGCAACTGAACTCAGAAATCATGACGTCACAACAGGCAATCAATCATAGGCAGCCCAATAACAGACGCTATGGCTTTCGGTAGCAATGCTGCAGCTGCCAGCTGATAAGTGAAATGTGATTGGACAATCAATATGCATGATAATTAGTTAGTGCAGGAGTACTATTAGCACTTGCACAGTACTGCTACCACGCTCAAGGCTGGCACATCATTGCATAATATTATTATAAAGAGATTATTTATTTTATTTATTTATTTATTATTATTTATTTTATTTATTTATTATTATTATAAAGAAATACTGGCATTGCTTCACAAGGCCTACTTTTACGGCCTTTAGTTGTACTAGCAGATTCCATAGTAGTTATAACTTACAAGTAATAAGTAATCAGTAATCAGTAATGTCAAATTAGTAACACACTGCACAACGGTGAGTGACACAGGTCAATGTACTAATCAACTTCTCAAATTCCCAACACTGAGACCGCGAGTCTAATTTGATTTAAATCGCATGCGCAATATTGCCTACTACTCCCCTTCATGTCTGTAATATAAACATCATCTAGTGAACCGAATGTATGATTTATATTTCAATGCTGTTTTATACAATTTCTAAGAGACTATGAGTATTCCAACTCCTGTGAATGACAGTCTATGATCTTAGGTTAAATTTGATTCAAGCTTGAATCATATTTGCTGCTATTGGCTGAGTTCAGGAGCCTTTAACTTTCTCTTTGTCTTATATGTAAATTGACTAATCGCTCGTTGTGACGTCATATTTTTTCAGTGAGCTAACATTTTCAGTTTGATTATATGGTGAGGAAAAAAGAACAATATCTAGTAAAATATACCATTTGAAGAGATGAAAATTTGCACTTAGGGGTAAAATCATGTGCTGAATTTAATGGTATCATTTAAAAAAGTGTGGGAGGCCTCCTTTAAGTAAATAAAAAAATTTCAGTTAAAAACGATTTATTTTGACTACGGAACAAACTTCTTGTCTATTGTTGTTAAATGGGAACAAAGTTCATGCAGCTGTTAGCAACATACATAGAAGTATCACCCTGAAAGAGCTTGGATGTGATCTATTCTATCATCAGCTAGCAGCAGTATTTACTTCTGTGGAAATTCCGGATTTTCTTTTCCGGTACAAGTCACAAGCATGCAAGCAATTCTCCCCCACCAGCAAAGAAAAGATAGCGCACATTATTGATTTATTGGCAACAAAAGAATGTTTCAAAGTAAGTATCTTGTCGTTGATCGAGTTTTCCATGTGGATCTTCACTTTTTGCACCATATTTTGGTTGTTTATGATTTGTCATAATTAGTATATTACTAATTATTATTTAATAAATAAATAACAATTATTATTATTATTATTATTTTACTACTACAACAATAATTTATTATTTATTACTAATAAAAACTATTAACATAGAGCATTATTACTTACTGGTATCAAATCAGTTTCCACATGATGTTAAAAGTAAAAATGATGATAATCACAGTAAATAATAATTTTTACCAAAAACATTTTTTTAATAATTAGTAACCATTTCCTGAAAAGTGAATGTTGCTCTAACAACGAAAACGCTTACAGTTGGTTTCATAAAATTTATGAGATTTGTCTCAGGTTTTAAGCATCTTAAAAAGTTGATAGACAGATTTTTCATCAATTAAACTGGTGCACACATGCCACTAAAAAATGATTGATACACTTTTTCACTCAGTTCTATCCGTTTTTTTTTCTTTTGGTTATTTAAATGATCATTTATCGTTTACTATATTGTAGACAACAATGATCAATTAATACATATCCGCTTTATGTCTTTTTTTTCATTACAGCTACGAACAAGTGATTGATCGATTTGCTGGCCAAAAAAGCCGAAGGATGATGGTTACCCTTTCAAAATGGCAGTGATTGTTATTTTGTACTGTCAGGCATCAGGATGAGAACTAAACTACAAAATTGATGCCTCATGCACAGCACTTTATATCAGTTACATTCCATGATAGAAATATAAGCTTTGAACATGTTGGATGTACTTTTTCAATAACGCAATTATGTAGCAAAACTGTCAAATACTTCCAGCTTCTTAGAAAACTTGGTGTTTTTATACCACACATTTATCATTTCGGCGCGGGGCTGCGCCCGGCACCCCGCTTGTGGGGGCGCTGCCCCCAGCCCCCGCCAGGGCGCTGCCCTGGACCCGCCAGGGGCCTACCGGCCCCTGGACCCCCGGCCAGATATTGGCACCAACTAACTGTCACCAACTAACTGTCCGCCCCTGCGTTCAATATTGATTGTGATTGGCTAAAGTGGTCTACATTGAATCCAGTTACGGTCGCTTCAGTGATTTTTGATCAAACGGCTGGTAATGAAAACTACCAACAAGATCGGGGCTAACTAACTAGCTATGCTACTACTATTGGTTATCATCTCAGCTAAGATAGTATAACTCCTCAACGCAATGTAATTCAATGCGCAAAACTTGGGTTCTTGTAGCACCTAGCTAATTTATTGCGCCGAAATTGCACAAAGTATAACGCTCGGAAATTGCCATCGTTTATCCGGGCTTTAAGTTTTCTGCTCCTGCCAAACTCTATTCTAATAGTTGTCTTGTCTTGTTGTTTTCGATTTTGGTTATTCCACCTTACTCTAGCAGTGATCTGCTCTTATCACACTTGACTGGTAGTTATCTGCTCTTACCACATACTAACCGAGAAATTGTCTACTCTTTACATCTGCTACCCTTGTAGCGGTTTACTTTACTAAAACACTGCTAAATGTTAGCTAGTTAATGTCACCAACCTCAAGCCCATAAGCAATGTTAGTTTAAATCACTATAATTGTATCTCTGGTACTAATCAGTTTACACTTTTATGGCAAACAGAAGTTGTCTTTCACTCTAATTGATTTTTAAGTTTTTTAACGTAAGATCTTGCTGATCTGAACCTTGACACTTCGCTTACATTAAAAAAAAAGAAATAGTTGTTGTTGTACGGGCGGTTGATTAAATAAAAAGATAGATAAACTAAAATTACTTTTTTCTATACACAATGAGGCATAGAAAATATTGGCATCATGATTTTGGTTGACAATATTTGCTCCCAATAGCCTGCTTTACGCTTTACTTCATACAGGTTGCAGCAGTATCAGGAACAGCTGCATTCATTAACATTAAGTTTATTCTGTAACAAGCTACTAATTATCATGAAAGTGAACATAAATACACGGAGTGGGTTCCTCAGGCATAGAAGGTCTTAAAGGTAGCTGATAGAGTAGCACCACAACCTCTATGTGCACATTTATGTTTGTATGTTGTACCCATTGATCTCTTCATCTCATCTTGGTTACATTTCTCACAGTACAACATGTGGCCACATGGGAGGCCGATGTAGTGTGCCTACAAAAAAAGATAACAATGAACAAGTTACTTCTTAAACGCCAGATACTAAACTTGCCATATTTAGGAGTTGTGCATACTACATTGCACAGACAACTCCAAGACATTTGACAATGACTACTTACATCCACAGATTGAAGAATCTTTTTGTAGCAGGAAATACAGCAGCCTTGTGGAACTGTTAGGTCATCAGTTCTGTCTGTAAGTGATAGTATTTATGATTATGTAATGCAGGACAAACAAAACATACTAATGTTAGATGAAAGAGTTGTCTGACCTTACACACAGCATGTATTATACAATAAATAGTCTGCTTTGAGTAGATAACTACATACTAAGTATCACTCACCACTTGAAGCACTTTCCTGTAGACCAGTTACGCTAGCTGTATTAACTACAGTCACTTCTGGGATGGAGCTGGGCTGTAACAAAAACTATAGTGTGTGGTTTACTGGTAATACTACTGTTATTATTGTTAATACTACTGTTAGTACTACTGTTAGTATCGTTGATGTTACTGCTACTACTGGTAGTACTATTGTTACTACTGGTAGTACTGGTAGTGCAATATCATGACTACTGGTAGTACTATTGTTGGTACTGGTATACTATCACAAATGTTTGATATATAAATCACTTGTAATGCCTACCATAATTATTACTATTATTACTACTCTATCCAAAACACACCAGCCACATCAACAATAATAAAACTTACAGTCTTTTCAGGAGCATTTCCTTCTTCCAACGCATACACAGCCTCTAGATGATCTTTAATAGACTTGAATGGTCCACCATTGATCTCTACAGCTTCTCTTATGATAGCTATATCGTGGCCTAGTTTAGCACAAATCTCTACCATAGCTGTAAAACAATTAAACCAGATTAACTGTCAGCGAAATATTAACTGAATCGAACAACCTTGGGCTGAAACATTTATGCAAAGTTCACTGTCCCAAGGTAAATTTTCATCTTAATCTGACATGGATTTTGATTATTCCTTTTTAACTGCCTCATATGTGTATCCTTGTGTATAAATAGAGGTGCAAGAACAACAATGCTCTGGTTTCCTTTAGCCCTTTGACTGTGAACCCAGGGAGTGGATTGACAAAAAATATACACAAAGTTATGATTATGTGGAGTGACTACGTTGGCTGTTAGCCTAGAAGTTTTATATGTTGGTAACTGTATCCAGCAGAGTTGTTTAAATCTGAGAAAGAAGTTTAGAGTTAAAAGAGTCAAAGAAATTCGACGAGTCTGGACTTTATTGGGTTTAAAGTAAAGTTTGATGGCTGGAAATCTATACAATAGTTGTATACTAGTTGTATACTAGTTGTATACTAGTTGTATACTAGCTGTATACTAGTTGTATACTAGTTGTACACTAGTTGTACACTAGTTGTACACTAGTTGTATACTAGTTGTACACTAGTTGTATACTAGTTGTATACTAGTTGTATACTAGTTGTACACTAGTTGTATACTAGTTGTACACTAGTTGTATACTAGTTGTACACTAGTTGTACACTAGTTGTATACTAGTTGTATACTAGTTGTATACTAGTTGTACACTAGTTGTATACTAGTTGTACACTAGTTGTACACTAGTTGTACACTAGTTGTATACTAGTTGTATACTAGTTGTATACTAGTTGTATACTAGTTATATACTAGTTGTATACTAGTTGTATACTAGTTGTACACTAGTTGTACACTAGTTGTATACTAGTTGTACACTAGTTATATACTAGTTATATACTAGTTGTATACTAGTTGTATACTAGTTGTATACTAGTTGTACACTAGTTGTATACTAGTTGTATACTAGCTGTATACTAGTTGTACACTAGTTGTATACTAGTTGTATACTAGTTGTATACTAGTTGTACACTAGTTGTATACTAGCTGTACACTAGTTGTACACTAGTTGTATACTAGTTGTACACTAGTTGTACACTAGTTGTATACTAGTTGTATACTAGTTGTACACTAGTTGTACACTAGTTGTACACTAGTTGTACACTAGTTGTATACTAGTTGTATACTAGTTGTATACTAGTTGTACACTAGTTGTATACTAGTTGTATACTAGCTGTATACTAGTTGTACACTAGTTGTATACTAGTTGTATACTAGTTGTATACTAGTTGTACACTAGTTGTATACTAGCTGTACACTAGTTGTACACTAGTTGTATACTAGTTGTACACTAGTTGTACACTAGTTGTATACTAGTTGTATACTAGTTGTATACTAGTTGTACACTAGTTGTACACTAGTTGTATACTAGTTGTACACTAGTTGTACACTAGTTGTATACTAGTTGTATACTAGTTGTACACTAGTTGTACACTAGTTGTACACTAGTTGTACACTAGTTGTATACTAGTTGTACACTAGTTGTATACTAGTTGTATACTAGTTGTACACTAGTTGTATACTAGTTGTACACTAGTTGTACACTAGTTGTATACTAGTTGTATACTAGTTGTACACTAGTTGTACACTAGTTGTATACTAGTTGTACACTAGTTGTACACTAGTTGTATACTAGTTGTATACTAGTTGTACACTAGTTGTACACTAGTTGTACACTAGTTGTATACTAGTTGTATACTAGTTGTACACTAGTTGTATACTAGTTGTATACTAGTTGTACACTAGTTGTATACTAGCTGTATACTAGTTGTACACTAGTTGTATACTAGTTGTACACTAGTTGTATACTAGTTGTATACTAGTTGTACACTAGCTGTATACTAGCTGTATACTAGTTGTATACTAGTTCTACACTAGTTGTACACTAGTTATATACTAGTTGTATACTAGTTGTACACTAGTTGTATACTAGTTGTACACTAGTTGTATACTAGTTGTATACTAGTTGTACACTAGTTGTATACTAGTTGTATACTAGTTGTACACTAGTTGTATACTAGTTGTATACTAGTTGTACACTAGTTGTATACTAGTTGTATACTAGTTGTATACTAGTTGTACACTAGTTGTATACTAGCTGTATACTAGTTGTATACTAGTTGTATACTAGTTATATACTAGTTATGTACTTTCAATGTAAAATGAAAGTCAAAATCTGAGTTCGTAGAAGTTATTATCAATCTAACTGATTTTACCTTCATCTAAAGACTGTTGAAGTCTCCGGTCCTTTGATTTTAGTACATCTAGAGTTGTCTCTCTCTTGCACTAAACGATTAAATATTCGATTGAGGGTTAATATAATCGTACAAAGTGGTGACAACCGCAGCATTTGCAATGTTGTAAGTTTTGCCAGCTGTAGACAGACAACACAAAATATTTAAATAGATGGTTATGAATGGAGACCAAAACTGCGTCTAACAAAGCACTTGGAACATTTTTTACCAACTTATGATGCATTAAAAGAATTAAATAGTAAGTAACTACAATACAGAAAACGTTTGTTTCAGACAATCTTGCAGTAACAATTACCTTTTTACTTTCTTCAGTTCTGGCATGTACCTCATCAACATAACTCTCTCCCTTTAGTTGTAGAAGGTATGAACAGTCAGGGAACCACCTATTGATAGATAAAGTATCCAACACACACGTAAATACCCACCATTCAGTATAGATATATATACATAGCATACAATGTAATATATCAGTGCTTTACCTTGCATGTTCATCAAAAGGTTCATCTCCAGACTTCCATTCTTTAAGTGATCCTGAGCAGTAAAAGCATCTGACCTGATCATCAAACCCAGTGTAGTAGAACCCTGTACATTAGATACACAGCATTTATGTATGTGGTTACTGTATACACTGCATATACACTACACACATACACTACAGATACACTACACATACACTACACATACACTACATATACACTACATATACACTACACATACACAACACATATACTACACATACACTACACATACACTACAGATACACTACACATACACTACACATACACTACATATACACTACACATATACTACATATACACTACACATACACTACACATACACTACACATACACTACACATACACTACACATTCAACATACATGTAGTACACACACTACACATACACTACACATACAACATACATATAGTACACATACACTACACATGTAGTACACATACACTACACATACACTACACATACACTACATATACACTACACATACACTACATATACACTACATATACACTACACATACACTACACATACACTATACATACACTACACATACACTACACATACACTACATATACACTACACATACACTACACATACACCACATATACACTACACATACACTACACATACACTACACATGTAGTACACATACACTACACATGTAGTACACATGCACTACACATATAGTACATACAAACTACACATACTAACGAAAAAGAACTACCTACCTGCACCACACAAAGTTGTACCATTTATAACATTGTTAGCTGGCCATCTCTGGAATGTTCTTTCTCTGGCAGATTCTGGTGCATACTGAGGTATAGCAGCTCTGTTAGTACTTATTCCTAGTGCATTACTGTCTATAGATTTACTTCCATCTCTGTTCCTTCTGCTCTCTACGTAATGTATATACTACTTAGGTCAGTTCATGAAATGGTACACAACTAAGATTTACTGAAGCTCCACAGCTAAATGATCCAATAATGGAGGACATATAAATGGAATTAATAGAAAGAAAGGAATAAGACAAAACCAGTTAAAGTATACAATATAAACAGGTAAAAAACAAGAATTTAGTGTTCTGGGGAAATCAGTTCTCTGACAGTACTTGAATAAAATTGACTTAAGACAACCTCATTGAGTATATATTGTAATTCTGAATCAAAGTAAACAGAAGTATCAAGTTAAACAAACTGAGTTCATGAAAAGGTGAACCATAAATTGTGTTATAGCAACTCTTCCAGGTGATAGAAACAGTTACCTGTTACCATTTAAGCAAAAGTTAATACTCATAAATAGTTTTGAGTAGCCAAACTACTTGCGCAGAATTAGTACTTTGTAGAAGAAAGAAGCCACTAGGCTTTGGTTTAATGGATAGTTTTAACATTTACTGCCTTTGATCTCTTTTTGCAATACTTGTTATAGTGTTTTCAAAATCAAGGTCAACCATGAGATTTGACAATCAATATTGTCCTGTTTGCCTCTTATTTTGTCATGTTTCCCGAAGTCCTTACTCCCACCATCGATTTGTATAACAAGAAACAAGAGTTGATAACTACACATCTCACCAGAATCACTCACTAACAATTACCAAGATTTGGAAGCGGGAAAAGATGTTTTAGTTCATCTCCAGTCAACATGGTATTTCTATATTCTTTATTTCCACAATCAAGTCCTTTGGTGAATCTACAGAATGTAAATGCTATAGCATGTTGTGTCATGGGGTTGTCTTCTCCACTCCACTTGTGTAGACTTCCTCTACAGAATGTACACTGTACTCTGTCTTCAATACCTAAAGCATATAAATACAGCATATTATTCCCTTTCTACAGAATGTGATTTATGCAGAATATATATTGTTTATAGAATGATTAATTTGTTTAACAATTAGCTTTGTTCTCCTTTCTCTCCCATCTTTTCATGGTTCCACCCCTTCCATTCCAAACCAGACCTTTAGCTCCCTCATCATTTCTCAATGCTTACATCAACCTTTCCGCTAAGGAGCTACATTTATTTTTAGAGAAACCATGGGCAGCAGCTGGCGCATTCAGAGCAAAGGTGAAAACTTTGGAGCTGTTGGCATTGAAACCGCTCTCTTGCAGTTCCACCCCCTCAAATTTTCATGGAAAAACCACCATCTTCCTTTCATCACCTTAGTTTTAGCCATTCCTTTTTAACAGCGTTACAGCTAAACTAATGAGAGAATAATCATTTTGATTAGGAGTTTCCCCATCCTACCTTTGAAGAGTCACCACTGGTACTGAAAGCAACCACAGTCAATCTTTTGACAACGGCCATCTACCGTGTTCAGTAAATCAAAACCTCAAAAATCATTGAATTTCAAAATTACAAGGAACATTTGGTTGACCTTCAATCATAATGAAAAGTAATTGTCACAAATGAGACTCGAGATAGCGACTAAAAGTCACAACCCCAAGGAAATAGAAAAGAGCCGTTGTGATGGTGAATAGTAAGGCAGTGCTTTAGGGCAACAAATGGTGCTTTGGGATTGAAAAACATTGGTTTCTTGTACATAATCCTATTTTATATTGTTGACACTTGATTGCGGTATTTTGCACTGGCTCATTCACATAATACACAATTATATAAACTTCTGCATATGGTAACAGAACTGGAGTCTAGATGAATTTCATTGTTTACATTGCATTTTCTGTAAACCATAGTTGTAAAGTTGAGGTGACAAGCCAACTGCCAAAGCCTGTAGTTGGCATGAGAATAGAGAGCAGTTTTCACTAGGTGGTGGTTTGCTGAGAGTAGTTACCACCGAGTGGTGATCTGTTCAGAGGTGTTAGCACCAGATGGTTGGTTGTTGAGAAGAGTTACTTCCAAGTGGTGGTTTGTTGAGACAAGTTTATACCACTTGGTGGCAGAGAGAAGTCGCCACTTGGTGGTTTGTAGAGAGTTCTGGTGTGTGGTGGTATGCTGAGTTGAGTAGGAGAGTAGAGAGTGACAGAGTTAGCTGTATGGATACATGACCTGGCAGTGTAGGACCAGTCAAAGAGTAGTGCATTCTGTTGGAGCAGGGTAGTTACTAGCAATGCTAGGCAGTGATTGCCTGCATTCTAGCTAGAATTTGTTTGTAGTCAGTATCTTGTGTTCCGATTAGAAGTTTAGTTATATAATTATATTTATAAAACAATGGAGATGACTGCAGTTAAAACGTATGTTCTCTACCCGTCTATCCCCTGCCCTTTCACATACAAGTTTTGATATAACTTGTATCATACTTCTTGATTTTTCTTCCTTATGATTATTTCTTACAACAAACTCTCTACATGTTATACATACTTTTATGCAAAGCTTTTGTACATCAACAAATTTATGACTCAAATCACATTTACCAGTATGGTAGAAACCAGCTTGTGCCATCTTCACTCCAGACAAGCTGCCATCGTGTGGCCAACTTACAAGAAACGTTCTTCTTCTATATTTCTCATCAATCATCAGTGACTCTCGTTCAATCAGAGAAAGGTTGTTTATAATATACATGAGGAACTCCTTAGGACTCATCTGGTCTACAATAAGAATCTATATATACAGCATACATAACTCATTACTAATCAATATATAGTGTCTTCCATTAACTTGGGTAGTACACACAGGCCTACGGCAGAAAATTTGATGGGTTTTGGACCACTTTTTGGACATTCATGTTGCATTTTGTTGTTGGTGTTTGGAAGGTAAGTTCTGATTTGACACACTGTCTTCACGTCTGCTGGCCTGCTGGCTCAAAAATAATTTTGGCATCACCTCACCGAGAAAGTACCAAAAATTAAACCCTCTAGGCTGCTGATACAAAGCTCTTTTATTCCGATCAGATTATTAGCAGAGAAGCAGTAACCACATTTTTCAGAAATTTGTGCTTGCAAATGGCGTGTCACACAAAATTTCTTGTGATCACCCGAGTCTCCTGAACCGGAAATCATGAATTACGGGTGTGATAATAAAAACTGCTCATGACAGTATCTATATTGCGGACGCCTAGTAGTAGCCCGTTGTAAAAGTCGTAAGGATTCTCAACTATTGTATGCAGCCAATCAAATACATTTTGTTCACAGCTACCAATCACTTGCCATCATCAATGAACGTCACTGAAAGTAAAAGCGAAAGCTGAGATCACTTGATTAAATTTTAGCCGATGCTCCTAAAAGTAGTAAACAAATACCAGCTACGTTTACTTAGCAATGAAATTGCTTTGACTGGAAAGATAGTTTGTTTAAAGTTCTGTCAAAGGTTCGCCTTCGCGGAACCTGGCCTCAACTCGAAGGAAGCACGAACAAGCCGTTGTTTATTTGTATACATTTTATCATTTTTATATGATATAACTTTCATTTCATTGTTCTGGAATTTCGGTTTTTTATTTATAACAGCATTAAACCAAGTTTAATCAAAATTCAATTGGTTTACATTCAAAAGAAACAGACAGAAAGTCTTTTTATAGTAACAGCTAAAAAACACTCACCAAGTTTCTTTTGAGTAGACCTCGGGAGATACGGATTGTTGTTATCAGGATATCCTGCTACCACATATACAGATTGAACTCCATTGGACCTGGCAGCAAACTGTATACCAGGTTTTCCCAAGTCTAGTGCTTCATCTAACTCATCCATCTCTAGTGACTTGTTCTTGTCTGAGATGTGGGAACTGTCTGACTTGTTAGTGCGTTCTGTTACTTCTAAAACTTCATCATCTCTCTGGTATTCACCTGTAATATTATATCAACTTATTTAGTAGAGGTGAGAGCATTAAATCATTTTTCATTAGTTAAATGCCCAAGTCTTTTGAGGATTGGGGTCAAGAAATTTAACAGCTTGTTAAAGGTATTTTATCAGCTAAAATGACATAGAAAACAACCAATGAAAAATTTGTTCCTGCAGCATTTTGCACCTTTTGCATACAATCAGTCAGTTATCCAATCCAATCAGTCATTTACGGATGCGCTGGAAATAGTGCATCAAATGATGAAAAACTTCCAGTCGTAGAAAAGTTTATATGAGAAATTTAAATATCCAAAAATTTTTTCATGGATAAAAAATGTTGTACTTCATATAGCACTATATGTTTTTGTTGCTATTCAAAGTTTCCATTCCTGGTATACGCAGGTTCAAAATAATGAGCACAATACATTTCTTTCTACAACAATATCAACTTTACTGATTTTCTGATTAGCATATAAAAAGTGCATCAGGACGTTATTTAAGGAATTGTTTTCTCTTGCAATAACACTATTTTTATGGTGAAGATAACATCTAGCAGCACAGAAAATCAGTTATTATTGAAATTGACGGAGAGAAACATTTATGTGTCTCAGCCAGCGCATGAACTGGTTCGGTTCTTCATTCTTGCAGCTCAAAAACTTTGAGTGCCAGATAAATTTTGAAACCAAATTCAAGCAAAAACACTTTGTTTTAAAATGCTACTTTATTAACTAGCCTTAAAAGGAAAACACGAATTAACCAAGTTTTCCCTCAACAATAGACTCTATTACCATTGTTGAAAATGCTTTCCATTGCATCTAGTGCAGTTGAGCACAAACATTTTGTCATCAAACTGTATTTATGTGTATACAAGTGTGTACATGTACATGTGTGTACAACATAGAATGTATGCAGAAATGGTAACTACCTTCTTTCATTGTTCAGGAGAACGATCTGACAAGGTAAGACAGGAGCTCACTCCGATTAAAGTATATTACAACTTTTACTTCTTCATTTAGCCATTTTTTAGCGTCCACAAACCGATCACGAAATATGACGTCACACGGCAAAAGCATTGATATAAATATTTGTAGCACCTATTTTTTTTTAGTTTCCAAATATTCGGGAATTATCAAATTTTTAATAACTTGGGAACACAGGCTGCTAGAAACAAAATTTTAAAAGGGTTTAATAGGATACACTTTGCCAAACGAGATTAACCAATCATTGCACTTCTTACATATCTGTAGTTTTGGGAAAAATTGTCTGGAAATGACGTTGTAAACGTAACTTTTCCGAGTGCGCCACAGCATCTTATGATTTTAGTTAATTTTATATCACTAGCCTATTAGATTACCGACCTGTTGATATACTATTTGTTATAGATCATTTACATCTGGAGGTAGGAAAATAGATTTAATAATTCCCTTGCCAAATAAAAACGTAATTTATTTTAATATATATTATCATGAAGCAATTAGTAGCTAACAGCAAATTAATTATGCTAGCTTGGTCTTACGTCACGGATTTCACTCTAATGTATCAATAATGAGGCGTAAAACTAACCGCAGTGCGAACATGAAACAAAGTAATTTTGGTGCTGAGAGGGTCGTTTTTAAAACTCATTTTCTCAGTAACTATCAATGAGAGAGACAAAAAATTTTACTACTATTGTGACTGCAAGATATGATTCTACGCCATGATATGTTTTTTAACGTCCCAAGGCTGATTTGAAAAATATATTTGTATTGGCTACATTTTTCATGCTTCATAATATGCCAGATAAAGTGATACTTTGCAATGCTCATTAGTTGGTCCCTGTACAATTTGGACTGCATGGCATCCATACAAAACTTTTATACTTTGTTTCAAGTCAGACTTGGGGAACAAAAAATTGTAAATTCAAATGCTTTCTCATGCACTACCATTTTTTAACACTACAAGAATCAAACTGTTCCCTGGGTTTATTCACCATGAAGTACAAGTCACGTACTAGAATAAATTCTGCTACTAAAATTAACTGGAGATGTTGGTTTTAGTAGCTGATGTGGAAATCAACTCGGAGGAAATACTCACAAAAACATCCTCTACCCACAAAACAAACAAATATTACTCATAAAGTACTTACTGTGAGGAGGCATACTGTAAGATTGTAGAGTTGGTAGTTGTCTTCTCTGGGTAACTCAACTCTACAATAGAAGGTAAAATGTAAAGATTGCATTGATTATAAGAACTTCTTTAGACAAACATATCCCATATTATTTTCCAAAACACAGTTCTAGCTACATAAGTTATGTGATAATGAACTTGGAAATTAGATTTCTTAATTAAAGTCGAACTACCTACTAGTTTTATTGATTAAACTCTGTGCAAAAGATTTTATATAACAATGCAAAGTGTAACTGGATTTTTCAAATAGTTTAACTGATGAAAAGCTCTATTGTAAAAGTTTACCAGTGTACTAGTAATCATCTAGCGTAATAACTCTAAACTTTATTATATACAGTCTATTATGAAGTCAGCATATCAGCATAAGTCAGCGTGTCTAGTATACTGTAACTCTGCCTTTTGCTGTCAAACTCAATAAACTTTCAGCATTTCTAATCAAGCGCACAGAAAATTAAAAAGATAAATGATTATATTTTTATTTCATGTAAAATAACAATATAAAGCACACACACACACATGTACATACTTTACCATGTGTATAAAGTGTCTGAATAAACAAATTCCAACTAACAGTCAGCAACTTTTTGTAGCTCTCTTGTAAACAGAGAAGTAATTATTACTTCCTGAGCAGTAAAAGTACAAATGAGTCAAGTAGTACGCTGATTGATTGACATCCACCATCAGTGCTGGATAGCAGATAACTCCCCTCTGAGTCTTTTATGCTATCGTAAAACAATGTGTTGTTGTTGAGCAGCAGACAAAAAACTATTACTACGCTACTGCTGCTAGCGATATATGTCACAACCTTTTACAATATCATGGAGAGAGCTACAAGCGCACTCATCCAAAACTAGTATTTCTATACTAGTACAGACAATTTAGCTACTACATATATCAATAGTTATGTCGTCATCGACTCCTGCAGTTTTCAATAACAGCAGCAGTAACTGACATGGAATGTAGAGATCTACAGACTTAATACAGGTTCGATGACAAAAACAACAACCCATATATATATTTGTAGGTAAAATCAGGAAATGACATCAATTCAAGGCATCGTTTGGTCTTTTGGTAGTCAATAATTTCTATACTTATGTACAGCCGCTCATTGCTGCTTCCCTAACCATTTATGTTAGATACGCTCCTGTTGTTGCTGCAAGGCAAAGATAATTAGCTAACAAATGGGAATCCCTGTGTAGGGAAGCAAATATTCTGGAAAATACTCCCTACTCTGGTATTGGAAATACCACTACACAAAATTCAGTAAATCCATGCGCTATATCCTGCTTAGGCAACATTATTGATTATGTAATATTGGAAAGAGCAGCAGCAGCAGACTGACTATCATGCCATGCATAACTCATAGAAGTCACAAACCGAACTAGTAGTGGTTAGCTGCAATGTTGAAGTTCTGCTTGCCGTTGAAGGTAGATAGGCATAGGGTTTTTAACGGAACATAAGTTAGTCTATTTATTTTACATCGAGTGTTATTTAGCTAAAAGTTGTTTTGGAGTTAAGCTCTCTTTAGTTTTAATCTACAGTATAGTATGAGTGCGTTAAATGCTGAGCTATTAGCGTTGTTTTTAATACGCAACAAATTTACAAGCTCATAAACAAGGTTTCGAAAATTATCTTGTTACTGGCATCCATATCTCAAGCTACAAGTCCAATATCTTAAATACTGAAGTAAGCTGCCGATGTAAAATACTTTTTATAAGTTTACAGTTTTTGTTTGAAGAATAAAATTGCCACAAATTAGAATTCATTTGCGAAGAAAAACAATTGTTCGACTGCTCTTTTGCTGTTTTGTTTTCAGTTTCAGTCGCTTCAGTTTTTCCCAGTCAAGTAATTTTTAATATAGATTAAAACAAATTTAGTTGTTGCTGTGTTTACCAACCAACAATAGTAATAATTAGTTTTTGACTGAACCAAATAATTTTAGTGAAATCGGCTTAAAATAAAGAATTGCTTTCAAAATCAATAAAAAAAATTATGAGGGAGATCAGGATGATTTTCAGTAACTTGACCTCCACTATGTAGCAAACACTCTTTTTCTTTTAAAAGAGATGGCTAGGAGTTACATAACAAAATCACAGTGTCCACCTTTAAAACAAAAACAAATCTGAGTTAAATAGTCAGTTTGAAGTGGAGAGCTCAATAAGTTTAACAGAAAGAATATAAAACAAGTATTAGAATACCCATCTCAATAGTTTAGCAATATGGCACAAGCAGCCTAACAAAAACTCATGACAGAACAAGTTAACTGTAACCTTGGTTTGGTACAACCATTCAGTATCTGGTCATGCAAGCAATTTAGTAAGTAAATTTGAGTTCACTAAAAATTACTTAAAAATAGAGTTGTTGGGTCGTTTATTAGTTCACTATTAAAAAAATTTATTTAGAGTCACAGCCAGTTAGATAGCAGCGTAATGTCGAGAAATTTGATTTTTTTTACTGATTATTATTATTTGTCAAGAGACGGAGAGAAGCACCTGAAATAATCATTCTCATTAAAGAAAATGTATTGGGTGAAGGTTTTCTACAGTCCCTGAAAAACTGATACCAAAAACACAACATTTATGTTCCCCCAAACAACCGAACTGAATAAGCATCAGTCCTTACTGAGGTTTCATGCGAAGATGAAACAATGGGTTGTTATTGTGCAACAGAAAGAAATGCTAAAAAACTAATAATTTTACTAGCTGTTAGTAATACACTTATAGAGTCCTTACACAACATGATAGACTGAGCTACAGGTGTATAAAGGTATCTCACAAGCCATCAGGTATTAACCAACTTAGCTTTGACAGATAGTCTTAGTCATTTATCGGATGCTGTTGTTGCGCAACTGTGTGTGAAAGTAGCTATTTTATGGTAAGCTATGGCAGATTTCACTAGACACAGCAGCTGCTAGAATGTAGATGAGTCCCAGTTTTGATAGCAACAACACATGTGGTATAAGTTTGTATTAAAAGTGACGTTAACTTAAGACCGGAATTTTTTTAACTTGTTGGTAATAGTCTCACAGCTCTGTGTTAAGGGGCTGTCCGCTGCCAACTATCTGTATTGCATACACTCCTGCTATTCTTTGCATGATAGTCAGCGAACAGATAAAAATCCATGCATGAAGCGGGAAGTTTTTAGCAATTATCAAAGTGTTTTAGGTGTCGGAAATACCAGTTACACATAATAAAGTTGAATTGCATGAATATTTTGGTATTTTCTCGTGCACAATGTGTAATTGATTATGGACCATCAGAGAAGGTAGTGATGTGCGAACTAAGAGCAAGCCATGCATAACGCATACACATCACAAATCTAGCTAGTGTCGGTGCATGCAAGTATTGTAACAGCTCCCCCAGTCAAGTGTGCTGCATTTCATACATGAGCAGTAACTAGTGTATTAGATAACGTTATTTTTACCATTACTATACTTTGGTAGATTTTGGTGAATAATAATAGTAAGCTGGGAGTTTGCTACACAATCTCCACGCCGAGTGCGCTAGAGCTTATCCACCCACAGCCATCGGTAAGATGCTGTGCCGGTGGTAAAGCCTCACTGTGCCAGTAGCACAGTGTGCAGGGCCGGTAGTGACCCCTGCAAGGGCCGGTATTGACCCCTGCCGACCCGGTAAGGTGACTCAGGGCTGGTCAAAGATGGCTGCCACAGCAGAGGACTTCCAAAACTAGTCAGGATCCTGCTCTAAGTCAAGAACCGGAGATGCCCTTCCTTGTATCCTAATTAGCCAAGACCACAAGCTGCCAAAGCCTTGGGACCCTGTAGGACACTCTGATCGGACAATAGGAGATTGGACTCTGTCTCTAGCCACTTGGCGCTTATTTCATTAATCCTTGTACATTGCATGATTGGTTAGTTATTTATATATGTAATCGCATTGGTCTAATTACTTCCTGTGCCTTTAATTTTATATGATTTTATGCTAATTACTTCCTGCCAGTTACCTATAAAAGGGCTGGCATTGTTCTTATCCATTGCATTCATTCTCATGTCTTGCCGATAACCCTAGTGGATTACCACCCAAGGTCTTTGGTTGTTTGTGTAAGCCATGGGCTCTGTCTATACCGGATAATTCGGTTGCATTATTACACAGTTGTCACTGTCGAGCATCACAGTGTCCCCTCTGGAGAGAGGCATAATACTTGAGAATAGTGTATATCCATGGAAACCAGACCGGAATCCATTACAATACCAATAGCCATGAAGCTGCAACAAAATGCACTCGAATACTGAAATTGTAAGTAAAATAGCATTTTAACTGTAAAATATTATAAATCAGATGCAGTCCAGCTGGACATGAATGCTAACAAGCAAAATAAATTAAATCAGTCGATAAAATGGGAAGCAAACTCACCTAGAAGCCGCTATTCAAGACACTGCAAAGTTCTTGATTGCTAGTAGGGGTAGTCTTGTAGTATGTAAGAGAATGTAATGACCTTAAAAGAAGTTACAATATCATATAATCAAAAAAAAGCTGCTAAAGAGCCACATCGTGCTAGCTCAAGCCCTATTGGATAAGGAAATCATCCAATGACACACGAAAAATTTGAAATGAATCACTCTCTGTCGAGCCATTTTTGGCCACGAGACAGCGAAATCATGTAGTGGCAGCAGTTTGTACATATTTGCCTACTGAGGTCGGAATAACTTGGTCAAAGTGATCATTCACCTTTATGTTGCAATGGAGATTTGTAAGGCCAATAAACCACAAGGTGTTTACTGGAGGAGAGTGCAGTTGGCTAGCTGCCAGAAAATAAGGAGACACAATTAAGCTATCAAATTATTAAATTTTACTCGTTTTCAACAAACCTATAATGTCAAATTTAGTGGTCAAATAGTTTTCATTGAAAAAACTGAATAAATGTAAAGATAAATTCCTTCTTTTAAAAATTAAAGCTCATCCAACCAAAAACCGTTATGTGCAAAAAAAATTAAATTTGGAACTTTGTTTCAATACTCCTTTTTAGCATTGACTCAGAGAACAATTTAGTTTGAAAAGCTGAAAGCATAAAAACTGATTGAAGGGTAATTATTTAAGACAAGATAATTTATAGTCTGGTATCCAAATCAGTTGATTATGCTTATGACCAGCATATATCAGCTAAATAATACAAAATATAATTTAATATCAATATCTATGTTACAAGTACATTTCATTCTCAACAGTTGGAGAGGGAAGATTTAAATATCATTATTAATGGAGGTTTTTCGTAAAATAGCTGTAACAGAAGAAAGAGTTTCTGACAAGCTGAGATTATAAATACAACTTTGCCTTTCCAAACAGAAATAAAACTGCAGATCAGTGGGCAGATATCCGTGTTAAAAGACAACAACTTATCCATCATTTATCTCAATACCAACGCATTCTAACTAGTAATGTTTAGTGACTTCTTAGCATTTTCAGATGCCAACTAAATGCTGTCATACCAGATGGCTTTATTTATTTTTTGGCTACATTGATATTTGGACTTTGGTGTTTTGTTGCACAGGTAAACATGCAGCTACCTTTAGTTTTTATCAAAGAAACATTAAGAAAAAATTTTATTTTATGCATTATAGTGTAGTGGATTTTTGGGGCGTAAAATCACTAGCTGAAGTCGGTAGCAATCTGGCGGGTATGCTGCGACCAGTTGTCTTTATTCTCGAGACAACAACAAGTTGGTACTACACCGAAAGAGGTGTGAAGGAGTATACTCAACTCCACATCTAGTAAAGAGCTCTCAGCTCAGACACATAACTCAGTGCTTTTGAGTAGATATGCATTTATTCCATCAGAATACGAACACGAACACAAACTGATTTGCTATGACAAAATTTCTGCCTTTTATAGGCAATTTACAGGAAGTAATATGAGTAATCAACCAATAGTATAAGAGTAACATAGAATGCGCAAATGATCAATCAGATACAAATAGTTAACGAATCAAGGATGCCATATAGGGCTTAAAGAGATATGGCGCCCAGAAGTAGCAGGCGGAGTCACAAGTCAGTGGACCAATCATACGCCTTTCCACTTCCTGCTGTTGGTCTTTCGTCCTTCTATCCTCTGTTCATTGGCTTCCATCAGGGTTACGGACGACTATCTTCTGGATAAGGCCTTTGGCTTCCTTTAGGCTATGTTCTGACTCTCAGTCTATGCTGACTCACTTCCTGCCGGCCCTGCATGGTGCATACAGGGTCGGTACTGACTCATAGAGGGTCAGTACTCGCTTACGCAGGGCCGGTACTGACTCATACACAGGGTCGGTCAATCCTGTTTTGATGATCACACTCATGCTGGCCATCTAATGGCTATAGTGAGGATACCAGAAGGTGCAGATGATGTGTAAGCAGAGGTTAATGACATAAAAATCCACAACAATAGTATTTATCAGTTTATACTTTTTGTTTAAAGAAAAGGTTTGAGAGAAACGTTATACTAGTCAACAGGCGACCAATTCACAGGAGATTTAATGGATTCTTTCTTCACCAAAAGCTCTAATATAGAAAATACCTATTATAAGTAACTGGTTCAGTTGCATAGCTCTTTGTAATTCAAGGTCACCAAAACAAGATGGACGCTCCTTGCGTAACTCACCAGTGTTTTCAGTATCGACTCCCAAGCAGCTGACGGTCTAAAGGAAAATGTTGTGAGACTAGAGAATGTTATCAGCATCAGAGCACCTGAGGTGAAATTATGTAAACTAATACATTGCTAAATACTGGAATTTCCAATACATAGAAGAATTCAAATCGTTAATACTTTTGAAACTAATGCTTCACATCCTCGTGTACATTAAGTAGTCAATCCGCTTCTAGCAATTTTCCTCAGCGATAAGGCAAAACCCAAAAAATTCAGCAACTTTTTATTATTTTCCCTTTTCTAGCGATTCCTCTTAATCTCGTTGTTACAGACTATTAGCCTACCACCTATTATACAATTGTTGTTTGATCGGGGCGATGCATAGGCATGACGAAATTGGACGTTTGAGATTTGATCATTAGGCTATGGTTGGTTGATCAAAAGATCAGATAGCGATTTTCTGATCTTGATAAAAATCTGGCACTGACCACAAATAAAATGCTAGCGATTACCAAGCAATTTCTAGATACCACAGCTCAACCGATAATTATCACGTGATGCGGTAAAAGGATTCATATATGAATTTGTCTCTCACGCAGATTTCAAAGTGTCCAATCACAGTTTTTGTAATAACTTTGCAATTAATCCACTAATCAAAAAGAAACTTGTTCTTCAAACAGCCAATACAATTTCGCATGTGATTATCTGTCAATAGACTTCTGAAATACGCTCTATCTACTGATAACTAGTCATAGAAAAACACAACTTTGGCGCACATGTGGGAATTCCTCCGAACATATTAATAATTTTTGACAATTAAAAATAAAACACCAATGTCTTAGCTACTCACTGACATATTGGGTTGCTGATTCAGTTCAGTATTTCTAATTAATTACAATTTATTTCAAAAAGCTTACCAATAATTTGTGAGCGGTTTATAAATATGCAACAACGTAGCTCAAAATCATAATTCGGTAATTGCGGGTGTTATCACATGCTACCGAATGTTTCGGTCGAATAAAATTGAGGTTTTTGAGGCTATCATTTGCGATAGATTCATAAAAAAAACAAACCGCAATTGTTGTTTCTGTTGAATATTTTTTATTATTAAAATTCAAATTTAGGCATTTAAAAAGTCATTTATAATATTAATAATTTTATATCATAGAGATTACCACGTCTAGCTCTACAAATTAGTACCAAAGTTATTTGCTGAAATTCAAATTGAAAAATTGAGTTGCACTGGCTGGTGCATTTTGACGAGTGGTTAAACACTTTTTGCGGCTTGCGGTTAGACAGGAATGTATAAAAAATTTTTAGCTAAGGGTACATTTTTCAAAAATGTTTTAAAATTCAAAAATATTAGCTATGGAAACAAACTGTGTATCAACAAAATGGCCAAACAATATTCTTTAATTTGATGCTACTTTCGATAGTGTAAGATTTTTTTTGGGTTTTTGTTGCACTACCTACAATTTCTTTCCAAACAGAAGTTGCATAGTCACGCCATCACCGAACTGGCCGCCAAGTGGCTGTTGAGCTGGCCGCCGAGGTGGCTGCCGAGATGGTTGCAGAGATGGCCGCCGTGCTTAAATTACATGTACACATAACGATAGCTCAGCGATTTAATCGCTAAGCTATTGCTATATGTAGATGTAGTTTAAAGATGTTTTTGCTAAAAACTGGCCATATTAATATTAAGAAAAAAAAAAGATCACGGTAATGTGAAGGGTTTTGTTGTGCCTTTACCAGCAGCTACTAGAGAGAGAATATTCAGTTCCACTACAGCAGACAACTAACAAGCTAACAGGAACCTGCCAAACTTGATACAAATAGTTCAGATTATAAAGTAACTTACTTATAGCACACAAAAGCTTGCATAAGTAGCTTCTCATACAAACAACTCTGCCACACAGGACTAATGTCTCAGTATTTATATGATATGCAGCAGTTGAAAATATGCAACTCTAATTGGCTAAAATAAATGAAACACCAATGTCTTATCTGCTCACTGGTATATTGTTTAGCTGATTATGTTTAGTATTTCTAAATTAATTAAAATTTATTTCTAGAGCTCACTAACAATCTGTGAGCGGTTTATAAATACGCGACAAAGTAGCTCAAAAACGTAATTCAGTAATTGCGGGTGCCATCACATACCATGTTTGGCCAAATAAAATTGACGCTTTTTTAGGCCATTATTTGCAATAGATGTTTTAAAAGAACAAACCGCAATTGTTGTTTCTAATAAGCTTTTTATTATTAAAATGTAAATTTAGGCATATAAAAAATCATTTATACCATAGGGATATTGGCTCCTAGCTCTAGAAGTTGATACCAAATTTATTTTCTGAAATTCAAGTTGAAAAGTTGAGCTACATGGCCTACAACTAGGCAGCACAATGGCCACTCTATGTAAAATCTATTACACTTTTACATTTAAGTAATCTGGAACAAACAAACAGATTTTACACTTATCAAGTAGAATTGTACAAAGCTGGAAGTATAAAACAGGGACTTTGTTTAGATGAAAGTGAATCATCGTATTTGAAGATTTATGATGGTGTACTCTCCTTGTAGCTACTGGTGCAATGTTAAGTGTTTGGGGTATTTTAGCCCAATACAGATTTAATTAGATGAGGATGAGCTGTGATGCCAAACAATAGATGTCAGAGATGAAAACAACAGAAATAAATAGTTGAAAATGTAAATACTCCTAGTTGTAAATACCTGGTATGAATCCTACTAGCTGTAGCAACTGCTTTAACTAGTCTTTGCTGTACACAAAGCTGTGTGTTTATTTAAAGCCCTGGGCTATTACATAATGCTCTACAGTTGAATGGAAAGTCTATGGTTTTCCCTCTGTGTAATACTATTTAATACTTTGTATAATAAATAGTAGTTGGTGAATGGTTGATTCAGTTTTAGATAAAATTTCGGCTAATATTTCAGTGCTAGACAAACATATATGTAGAGAGATACGACCATGGTTGATAAGGTAACACACAATGAAGTTACCAACAAATACAGCAAATAACAAGAATTCACTTCATATTGCGTCAACTTTGTAACGGAATGCATAAAATGCAGCAGACAAACTAGCTAGCTGTAAGAATGTGCTGTCTCACTGCTTTATTTGCAAACAAGCAAGAACTATAGCTGATGTAATATCAACAAACTTTTGGACACAGAATATTAAACAGTAAACATATTTCAAATGTTCACAGCTGATGTGAATGAATTGAATGAATTAGTCAAGTTTGATGGCTGCCATGCGTAAGGATTAGTGCATGCCCTCCTTATGCCTGTACAGACAACTCCTAACACACATCGGTCGGTATTGCTCAGAAATAGATAGATTTGAGGCTCGTCAGACAATTTTTAGAGCAAACTAAGACGAAATATGCCCGAGTGTGATGTTTGACAAAAAGTTAACAAAACACGAATAAGCTTTAGTTGGTTCCAACAAAATTGATCGAGGATATTTTCAATTCTAGTAATGTGGAGTTATCTTCTAGTAAGTAAGAGGAGACAACTTCATCAACTGCTGCTTGCTTAAAAGTTTTCTCCTTCATGCTTACAGGAGTTGCTTTTGATAAAGTTGAGGATTTACTTAGGTGTAGAGTCAGTTAATCTGAACAATTGTTAGTAACTGTGCTGAGATTGGATATTCCACATCTACCAGGATGTCATTAGCAAGCTATAGGGGCATTGTACTATGCCTCCAGAAATCTTTTTGGAATTATCGGGAAATAGATGCTCTTATTTAAAGTGGTTACCATAACAACACAACAAAAGTTTAAGACAGCTTGTGATTAAAATATATTCAGTAAATACGTTGAAAAAAACAAGTTTATGTTAAATTAGATCTGTCTTCTTGAACAAGTGGCTGAATGAATACTAGGAACCTAAGCTTTGTTCTCTCTGTACCTCTCCAACAGGCAAAAAAAACAACAAACTACAAACCAAGAGATGAAATGTGAATGTAGGATACAATCATAAAAAGAGGACACAACTCAGAATAACTAGGTAATGTTGCACTCTCCTCTGCGTGTAATTGATTGAAAGGAAAACATAGTTTGTTTATTGATTCCTAGATAAGTTACAACCAGAAGGCTAGTAGATGTTAGTATTACATTTGATGACATCACAGGAAGGAGTCATATTACGATAGGTGTTATGTAAACATGATAGAGTTGAGTACTATCTGTAATAAATAACTGAACAATACTGTCTATTATATAACTGGTGGTGGATTCGGCACAAAAATAAATATGGAGTTGGCTCCTCAGGCATAGAAGGTCTTGAAGGTAGCTGATAGAGTAGCACCACAACCTCTATATGCACATTTATGTTTGTATGTTGTACCCATTGATCTCTTCAGCTCATCTTGATTACATTTCTCACAATACAACATGTGGCCACATGGGAGACCAATGTAGTGTGCCTACAAACAAAGGTAAAGTCTGGTTCACATACATTTGTAGGTGCTCGCAAGCCAGCGGAGTCCGTCGTACAACTCCACGCGATAGATGTTCACATAAATTATGATCGCAAGAACTATAATCACTCTCTTGAGTGGGAAGTAATAAAATCCTGATGCCCACCTTCACTGACCAATGATTATATTTACCAAACGAATAATCGTTGTTCAATGAATCCGATCTATTTATTATTTTTAATTTCATTATATTGCTACTCATATTTTTGTTAAATTTTGTTCCAACATAATTTATAATTATAACCAATGCTTAATGGTGCATTATTATTTTTTTTACCATCTTCCTCATCATTATATAACTTTTGGATCTCAATTTATAATAATATAATTATTATGCTATTATATAAATGTTTACAGAAAGTATATGTATTCATACATTTAAATCAAGTATGATAATATTTCATTCAGAAAATTAATAATGTATAATAATATTTAACATTAATAATTATATTTATAACAATAATAATTTTATTTATTTTAATTTCTTGATGGAACTCATGTTTGAATGAATAGCCTTGACTTAACTGTGGTTTTTGAGAAAGAAAGCAAGAAAATTTTATGCTCTGTCGTACAATGGCGCAGAAAAGTGTGTCTTGATGGACTTTCTTGCGAGCTCCTGCGACAGGGTGTGCTGTTGTATGGGCTGGGTTAATCTGGATTCACATACATTGCAAGCGGTCGTACGCTGATCTGCGTTGGCTTGTGAACACTTGGGTCATGTATGTGAACCACGTTTAGCAGTAAACAAGTAATGCCTTAAACACCAGATACTAAACTTGCCATATTTAGGAGTTGTGCACATTACATTGCACAGACAACTCCAAGACATTTGACAATGACTACTTACATCCACAGATTGGAGAGTCTTTTTGTAGCAGGAAATACAGCAGCCTTGTGGAACTGTTAGGTCATCAGTTCTGTCTGTAAGTGAGAGTATTTATGATTATGTAATGCAGGACAAACAAAACATACTAATGTTAGATGAAAGAGTTGTCTGACCTTACACACAACATGTATTATATAATAAATAGTCTGCTTTGAGTATATATCTACATACTATGTATCACTCACCACTTGAAGCACTTTCCTGTAGACCAGCTACGCTAGCTGCAGTAACTATAGTCACTTCTGGGATGGAGCTGGGCTGTAACAACAATATAGTGTATGGTTTACTGTTAATACTACTGTTATTATTGTTAATACTACTGTTAGTACTACTGTTATTACTGTTATTACTACTGTTAGTACTGTTGATGTTACTGTTGCTACTGTTAGTACTGTTGATATTACTGTTACTACTATTAGTGCTATTGCTAGTAATGGTAGTACTATTGTTGGTACTGGTATACTATCACAAATGTTTTGATATATAAATCACTTGTAATGCCCACTATAATTTTTATTGTTATTATTACCTCTATCCAAAACACACAATCCACATCAACAATAATAGTTAACTTACAGTCTTTTCAGGAGCATTTCCTTCTTCCAACGCATGCACAGCCTCTAGATGTTCTTTGATAGACTTGAATGGTCCACCATTGATCTCTACAGCTTCTCTTATGATAGCTATATCATGACCGAGTTTAGCACAAATCTCTACCATAGCTGTAAAACAATGGGGTTGTGACATTAAGAGTTATCTCTCTTTGAACTTTCTACATCCAACCGGAAGTTACCATTTTTCGTAGTATAAAATATAGTTACTTCATGCAGACTCGTGACAGTTTTTCCCTGATAGCCTCCATGCTGTCAATTGTATACTATAATGACATGTCGCTAAAAACACTTTGGACTATTTTTAAAGACAGCAGCATCAAATCTACCTGCAGCAACAAAGATTTATATTTTTTTTACAGTTTTTTTAATTATTATTTATTACAGTTGTTATCCACGGAACTCCGGGGCTTGCCAAAAAAATAACAGAGACGATGCGTCCTGTAATAAAAACTATTCGTAGCAATATCCGGTTGCTTGGAAAAAGTTCAATATCACGAACCCAATTGATTGAAACTGAGCGTAAAAGCTAGGTTATTAGTTATTACTAACACATTTAGTACGGGCGCATCGTTTTCCTTCTCTTTTTCGGCAAGCCTCTGATGCCCGTGTTATCATTATTCTAACTATATTTTATATAGTTATTATTAGTGAAATATTTTTTTATTTATTATAATCATTTATAATTATGATTCTACTGTTTATGATTGCTATTGTAATTATTAAGGTTATTATTGAATTGTTATTAGATAATAATAATTATTATAAATGATGCTTCTTATAATTTTATAATAATAATAAATAATAATTATAGTAGTAAGTAACAACTTATTATTATTATTATTTATTATTATTTATAATTATTATTTTAATAAATCAATTATGATAAAAAAATGAATAATTGATTTTATTATTATAAAAAATTGTCACCACATTAAATTCTCATTGTCATTTATAATAATAGTTTCATAGAGGTGTAGATAGATGCTAATGATTAATTACTTGTATTATTATTATTTCCCGCACAGATACCAGACAATTCATTTACACATAAACGTTGCGTTAAATAAGTTAATTATCGTTGGTGTTTCATCGTATTTATTAACTAATGTACCAACGATCATATATAATCGCGGACCGCATCGTGGTTATTTAATGATTATTATGCTCTATAGCTACACTTGTGTAATTAAAAACTTATGTACGTGTAATCTGCTATAGCCCTGTGAGCTCCGTGACTTGTTCAATTATATCAATCGCATTGCAATAGCATGTTTATTCTAGTTTAACATCTCAACTCCGTATTTCTGCATTGTACTCTATATAAAAATTTCGGCATTTTCCGGTTGGACTTACACCAGCGCCCCCTATAAGGGGGGATAACCCCAGTCACAACCCCATTAAACCAGATTAACTTGACAGCAAAATATTAACTGAATCGGACAACCTTGGGCTGAAACATTTATGCAACGTTCACTGTCTCAAGGTAAATTTTCATCTTAATTTAACATGGATTTTGATTATTCTTTTTTAACTGCCTCATCTGTGTACCCTTGTGTATAAATAGAGGTGCAGGAACAACAATGTTCTGGTTCTCCTTTAGCTCTCTGATTATGAACCCAGGGAGTGGATTGACAAAAAATATACACAAAGTTACAAATATGTGGAGTGACTAGGTTGGCTGTTTGCCTAGAAGTTTTATATGTTGGTAACTGAATCCAGCAGAGTCGTTTAAATCTGAGAAAGAAGTTCAGAGTTGAAAGAGTCAAAGAAATTTGATGAGTTTGGACTTTATTGTGTTTAAAGTAAAGTTTGTTGGCTGAAAATCTATACAATAACTGCATACTAGTTGTACGCTAGTTGTACATTAGTTGTACATTAGTTGTATACTAGTTGTATACTAGTTGTATACTAGTTGTACACTAGTTGTACACTAGTTGTACACTAGTTGTACACTAGATGTACACTAGTTGTACACTAGTTGTACACTAGTTGTATACTAGTTGTACACTAGTTGTACACTAGTTGTACACTAGTTGTATACTAGTTGTACACTAGTTGTATACTAGTTGTACACTAGTTGTATACTAGTTGTATACTAGTTGTACACTAGTTGTACACTAGTTGTGCACTAGTTGTATACTAGTTGTACACTAGTTGTACACTAGTTGTATACTAGTTGTACACTAGTTGTATACTAGTTGTACACTAGTTGTACACTAGTTGTACACTAGTTGTACACTAGTTGTATACTAGTTGTATACTAGTTGTACACTAGTTGTGTACTAGTTGTACACTAGTTGTATACTAGTTGTATACTAGTTGTATACTAGTTGTATACTAGTTGTACACTAGTTGTACACTAGTTGTACACTAGTTGTACACTAGTTGTATACTAGTTGTATACTAGTTGTATACTAGTTGTACACTAGTTGTACACTAGTTGTATACTAGTTGTACACTAGTTGTACACTAGTTGTACACTAGTTGTATACTAGTTGTATACTAGTTGTACACTAGTTGTACACTAGTTGTATACTAATTGTATACTAGTTGTATACTAGTTCTATACTAGCTGTATACTAGTTGTACACTAGTTGTACACTAGTTGTACACTAGTTGTATACTAGTTGTATACTAGTTATATACTAGTTGTATACTAGTTGTATACTAGTTGTATACTAGTTGTACACTAGTTGTACACTAGTTGTACACTAGTTGTACACTAGTTGTACACTAGTTGTATACTAGTTGTACACTAGTTGTACACTAGTTGTATACTAGTTGTATACTAGTTGTATACTAGTTGTATACTAGTTGTACACTAGTTGTACACTAGTTGTACACTAGTTGTACACTAGATGTACACTAGTTGTACACTAGTTGTATACTAGTTGTACACTAGTTGTACACTAGTTGTACACTAGTTGTATACTGGTTGTATACTAGTTGTACACTAGTTGTATACTAGTTGTACACTAGTTGTATACTAGTTGTATACTAGTTGTACACTAGTTGTACACTAGTTGTATACTAGTTGTATACTAGTTGTATACTAGTTGTATACTAGTTGTACATTAGTTGTATACTAGTTGTATACTAGTTGTATACTAGTTGTATACTAGTTGTACACTAGTTGTATACTAGTTGTATACTAGTTGTATACTAGTTCTATACTAGCTGTATACTAGCTGTACACTAGTTGTATACTAGTTGTACACTAGTTGTACACTAGTTGTACACTAGTTGTATACTAGTTGTATACTAGTTGTATACTAGTTGTATACTAGTTGTACACTAGTTCTATACTAGCTGTATACTAGTTGTACACTAGTTGTACACTAGTTGTATACTAGTTGTATACTAGTTGTATACTAGTTGTACACTAGTTGTATACTAGTTGTACACTAGTTGTATACTAGTTGTATACTAGTTGTATACTAGTTGTACGCTAGTTGTACACTAGTTGTATACTAGTTGTACACTAGCTGTATACTAGTTGTACACTAGTTGTATACTAGCTGTACACTAGCTGTATACTAGTTGTACACTAGTTGTACACTAGTTGTATACTAGTTGTATACTAGTTGTATACTAGTTGTACACTAGTTGTACACTAGTTGTATACTAGTTGTATACTAGTTATGTACTTTCAATGTAAAATGAAAGTCAAAATCTGCGTTCACAGAAGTTATTATCAATCTAACTGATTTTACCTTCATCTAAAGACTGTTGAAGTTTCCGGTCCTTTGATTTTAGTACATCTAGAGTTGTCTCTCTCTTGCACTAAACAGTTAAATATTCAATTGAGGGTCAACATAATCGTACAAAGTAGTGACAACTCCAGCATTTGCCATGTTGTAAGTTTTCCCAGCTGTAGACAGACAACACAAAATACTTAAATAAATGGTTATGAATTTAGAGCAAAACTGCATCTAACAAGGCGCTTGGAACATTTTTTACCAACTTATGATGCGTAAAAAGAATTAAATACTAAGTAACTATAATACAGACAACGTTTCTTTCAGACAATCTTGCAGTAACAATTACCTTTTTGCTGTCTTCAGTTCTGGCATGTACCTCATCAACATAACCTTCTCCCTTTAGCTGTAGAAGGTATGAACAGTCTGGGAACCACCTATTGATAGATAAAGTATCCAACACACATGTAAATACCCACAAATCAGTAAAGAGATATATACACAGTATGCAATGTGATATATCAGTGCTTTACCTTGCATGTTCCTCAAAAGGTTCATCTCCAGACTTCCATTCTTTAAGTGATCCCGAGCAGTAAAAACATCTGACCTGATCATCAAACCCAGTGTAGTAGAACCCTGTACATTACATACACAACATGTATGTGTGTGGTTACTATATACACTGCTCATACACTACACACATACAACACATATAGCAGACATAAATTAAACGTTAGTACATACAAACTACTTATGATGCACACAAACAAAAACCTACCTGCACCACACAAAGTTGTACCATTTATAACATTGTTAGCAGGCCATCTCTGGAATGTTCTCTCTCTGGCAGATTCTGGTGCATACTGAGGTATAGCAGCTCTGTTAGTACTTATTCCTAGTGCATTACTGTCTATAGACTTACTTCCATCTCTGTTCTTTCTGCTCTCTGCGTAATGTATATACTACTTAGGTCAGTTTATGAAATGGTACACAACTAAGATTTACTGAAGCTCCACAGCTAAATGATCCAATAATGGAGGACATATAAATGGAATTAATAGAAAGAAAGGAATAAGTCACAACCAGTTAAAGTATACAATATAAACAGGTAAAAAATAAGAATTTAGTGTTCTGGGGAAATCATTTCTCTGACAGTACTTGTATAAAATTGACTTAGACAACCTCATTGAGTACATATTATAATTCTAAATCAAAGTAAACAGAAGTATCAAGTTAAACAAACTGAGTTCATGAGAAGGTGGACCATAAATTGTGTTATAGCAACTCTTCCTAAATTGGTAACAAGTAATTGCTTTTATCATCTGTAAAAGTTAGTACTCATAAATATTTTTGAGTAGCCAAACTACTTGTGCAGATTTAGTACTTTGTAGGAGAAAGAAACCACTAGGCTTTGGTTTAATGGATAGTTTTAACATTTACTGCATTTGATCTCTTTTTGCAATACTTGTTATAGTGTTTTCAAAATTAAGGTCAACCATGAGATTCGACAATCAATATTGTCCTGTTAGCCTCTTATCTTGCCATGTTTGCCGAAGCCCTTACTGCCACCATCAATCTGTATAACAAAAAACAAGAGTTGATATCTACGCATCTCACCATAATCACTCACTAACAATTACCAAGATTTGGAAGTGGAAAAAGATGTTTTAGTTCATCTCCAGTCAACATGGTATTTCTATATTCTTTATTTCCACAATCAAGTCCTTTAGTGAATCTACAGAATGTGAATGCTATGGCATGTTGTGCCATGGGGTTGTCTTCTCCACTCCACTTGTGTAGACTGCCTCTACAGAATGTACACTGTACTCTGTCTTCAATACCTAAAGCATATAAATACAGCATATTATTCCCTTTCTACAGAATGTAATCTATGCAGAATATATATTGTTTATTATAGAATGATTGATTTGTTTAGTAACTAGCTTTGTTCTCCTTTCTCTCCCATTTTTTCACGGTTTCATCTCTTCCATTCCAAATCAGACCTTTAGCTCCCTCATCATTTTCAATGCTCACATCAACCTTTCCGCTAAGGAGCTACATTTTATTTTAGAGAAACCACGGGCTTCAGCTGGCACATTCAGAGCAAAGGTGAAATCTTTGGAGCTGTTGGCATTGAAACCGCTCCCTGCTGTTTCACCCTTAACTTTTCATGGAAGAACAACCATCCTCTTTTTATCACCTTAGTTTCACCCATTTCTTTATAACAACCCTATCGCCAAACTTAAAAGCAGTGCTGTATTCTCCACTTTGAAGTTGGGAGGGCAGGCGATGGCGATATTCGGGCGGAAGGCCCGACTGCGGGCCGAAGGCCCGCGCCGGGAAGGGTGCGGGAGGGGCGGCGGAGCGCCCCCCCGCGTGTCGAAAATTTTTAAGACCTAGTAGGTCGAAGGACACAATTTCCAGCTATCTAAATTTATGTATACTGGTAAGACACCTGCCCAAAAACATTTTTTCTATGATTAATTGTAATGTAGTAGATCATGATTAGTAACATTTTCCGGGTTGTAAAAGGAACGATAATGTCATTCTTCCGTCTTTGCACCACGCCTCTGATTATCACCACAGCTGGGAGCTTAGGATGGTGCCCCCAGCTGCCAAGCATAACTATGTCACAGAGAAAAATGGTCGAGTTAACTTAGAAATTGGGATGTGTAGTGTAAGTGTAACTATTTTGCTGAAATAGCAACCCAGCAATATATCATAAAATTGAAATAATTGTTTCTGCAAGATTTACATGATGTATTTCAGCACATGATATTTACTTGTCTTATATAATAGAGTACAAAATTAGGTGTGCTGCTACAATATTGTAATTAAACCGACAGTCTAGGGCACAGACAGTAGGATTTTTGCATTGGTTTATTGGCTTTTCCATTTTAGTATCATTAGAAGCAGGGAAGATATAAAGTATACTAGAAATAGAATAATATACTGAATTAACCTTTCACGATCACATTTATGGAAAGTTTATTCAAGGTATTTTTATTACCAATTTACTTTTGTACATTTCCTGCTGCTATTTTTTCTAAAACAGGATAGCCGATTAACCAATGCAAAAATTTACACAGACACAAATCTTTTCTTTTATGCACCTGCTATTTGAGTAGCCCGGTCAGTGTGGCCTCTCACAAACTCCCTGACAACTTCCTCAACATCAATCTGATCTGTAAGATCTTTGTAGGAATGCAACAGCATGCATGCGTTTAGCCTGGTTTGTGACATGGAGCTTCTCAAATATGTTTTGATGCGTTTCAGTGCTGAAAACCCCCTTTCACTACACGCATTCGTAGCTGGTAAAGTGAGAATGAGTTTTGTCAGATTTTCCACCTGATTCAAGTAGAGCGCAGCCAACTAGCAAATTCCTTCACCGTGGCCACTGCCGTGCCAGCAAGCAAAGAGTGTACAAGCTCCAGCTGCGTCTTCAGGTCAGTCATGTTAATGTCATCTCCATACAGCTTTGCAACGTATTCTTGGATGACGCAAGGCTCATCGGCAATGGCATTTTTGATAAGTGATGTTAATGATTGATACATATCTGTAAAATCCTGTGAGAATCTGTCAGCTATGGTGGAGATAGTGGAGTCCAGAGATAGAAAGTACTCTCTTCATGCAGCATCTTTGGGAGTGCTGATTTGAAACGACAGGTGGCACCACATCTAAAACATTATTGGTTATATATATATACAGCTAATATGTTAGAAACTTTCTTCAGCATTCTCCATCCATCCCATACCGTACGTTACTTAATAAATAAACAGCAAACAGAGCAGAGACATACAAAAATGCATGCAAAAAAGCAGCAGGCAAAGTCATGCAGAGCACTAACTATGTTCTAAATAAATAGTAGTTCAACTAAGCAGAGAGAAAGACAGACACTCTTACCGACAGTGTGTCTAGTAGTCGGAGGCTCTAGGTTTAGAGCATCACTACAAGTAGCACCTGAACCGTGCTGAACTCTAGTTTTAAAAGAACAGGACAAGAAATTTGGGAACATTATAACAAAGAAATAAATAAGACAGCCATCAATTTACAACAACTAACAATTAATATGACAAAAAATAAATGACATGAAAGACAAGCACCAATGGAATTATTATTATCATTGCTGCCTTCTATGAGAGTTTAAAGTTAGTAGTTAGTCTTAGTAGCAGCAGGTGTTTTTATCACAGCGTGTTCATACTCACTACTATTTCTACATGCATCAGTTTAGCAGGGGAAAATAATAGTTTGTAGGTAGGTAGGTAGTAAGTAGTAACTCAAAAAAGTATATAATAATTAACAAATATAATAATATAGGCAATGAAATAAATAATGTCAATAATAATAAATTACGATAATAATGGTAAGCAGACAAATATAGATAATGAATAATAAAATAATGATGACATTGACAGTATTATAACTTAAAAATAGCAAGTATACTACCAAAATAATAAATAATAAGAAAAAAACAACAATAATTAATAGGAAAAAACAATACTAATTATTAATTAACTAGCAAATTATACTAAAAATAAAATAATAATTAGTTAGAAAAAAAATAACCATGAATAATAATTATTAATCAACTAATAAATAACAATAAAAAGAAAAATAATTTATTAAATAATAATAATTAGTTAGAAAAAGATAATATGAATATTAATTTAAACAGATGATACTACTAGATAAGAAGGAAGCTTGTAAGTTGCTGCTAGCATTTATTGAACAGTAGTGCATAAATACTTACCTAACTAGACTGTTATTACTCCTAACAAAAAAGCTTGTCAGTTTTTTCTGGCTCATACCTTCTAGCTAGCTAGTCGTTGGTTGAAAACAACAGAAGCATTGCCGGAAGTCTAATACGACATTGACATAGAACGCATTGCACAAAATGTGAAACGGGAGGTTAAACATAGCCCCCATAATACAGACTATACAGAATTATATGTTAAAACTTGCTGCGAGAACGAGTCTGTTGGATAGCAACAAGAGTTGGGAAATCCAAGATGTTATAATTGATAAGAATTTAATTGGTTGTTGTCATCCCCTGAAGCACATGAAGTTACATAGCCGTTTTTCCGAAAACACAAAAAGTTGGGGCGGCACGGCCGTTCGGCCGGCCCAGAGAATACAGCACTGCTTAAAAGTTTCCCTATCCTACGTTTGAAGGGTCACACTGGCACTGAAAGTAACCACAGCCAGCCCCATGACAATGGCCATCTACAGTGTTCAGCAAATCAAAACTTTAAAAGCCATTCAATTTCAAAGTTACAAGAAACATTTGGTTGAGGTTTAATTATACTAGAAATTAGCTGCCACAAAAGAGACCGGAAAAAGCGGCCCCTGAGAGTCACAACCCCAAGGAAATAGAAAGAAGCCGTTATGATTGGTGAATAATAAGCCAGTGCTTTAGGGCAACAAATGGTGCTTTGGGATTGAGAAACATTGGTTTCCTGGGCATAATCTTTTCTTCATATTGTTGACACTTGATCGTGGTATTTTGCACTAGCTCATTCACATATACACAATTATATAAACTTTTGCATATGGTAACATAAACGGAGTCTCCGTAAATTTGATTGCGTACATTGCATTCTCGGTAAACCATAGTGTAAAGTTAGGGTGACAAATTGTTTTTAGGCATCTGGCCAACTGACAAAACATCTGACTGTTGGTATGATAAGAGAGAAGATTCCACCAGGTGAAGATTTGTAAAAAGGAGGTTCCACCAGTTGGTGCTTTGTTGAGAAGAGTTTCTATCCGGTGATGGTTTGTTGAGAGTAGTTACCATTAGGTGTTCGCTTGTTGAGACGAGTTACCACCAGAGGGTGGTTTGTTGAGAAAATTCCACCAGGTGGTGGTTTGTTCAGATATGTTATTATGAGGTGGTTGCTTGTTGAGAGAAGTTACCTCCAGGTGGTGGTTTGTTGAGAGGAACTTCTACCAGGAATGCAAGGCAGTGATTGCCTGAATTCTAGCTAGAATTTAGTTTGGTGAGTATGTTGTGCCTTCAGTAAAAAATTAGTGAAAAAATTATATTTGTAAAACAACAGATATGTCTGCAGTTAAAAAATATGGTCTCTATTCATCAATTTCCTGCAATTGTACAAACAAGTTTTGCTATAAATTGTATCATCCTTCTTGATTTTCTTCTTTATGATAATTTGTTACAATTCAAACTCTCTACACGTTATACATACTTTTATGCAAAGCTTTGGTACATCAACAAATTTATGACTTAAACCACATTTACCAGTATGGTAGAAACCAGCTTGTGCCATCTTTACACCGGACAAGTTGCCATCGTGAGGCCAACTTACAAGAAATGTTCTTCTTCTATATTTCTCATCAATCAACAGTGATTCTCGTTCAACCAGAGAAAGGTTGTTTATAATGTACATGAGGAACTCTTTAGGACTCATCTGGTCTACAATAAGAATCTATATATACAGTATACATAACTGATTACTAATGACTATATAGTGTCTTCCATCAACTGAGGTAGTATACTTTTGTTAGTTTTATGTACCAAATGGATCAACGATTGCTGTATACAACTATTACAGGTTATACAGATTCACATGAGAGAGATAAAGTCTTTACTAGTACTATAAAGGCAATCACTATAACTATACGTTGTGTCCAAGCTCATCAACTCACACATCAACTTGTGAAAAAAACTGATAAGCTGTCGCTTGTTTGTATATATTGTATTATTTGGTTGAATATATAACTTTCATTTGAGTGTTTTATAGTTACAGTCCTTCATATAATAACTTTAACCAAGTTTAACCAAAGTTAAATTGTTTTACATTCAAAAGAAACAGACAGAGTGTCTTTATAGTAACAGCTAAAAAACAGTTGAGTATTCTTCTACACTCACCAAGTTTCTTTTGAGTAGATCTCGGGAGATACGGATTGTTGTTATCAGGATATCCTGCTACCACATATACAGATTGAACTCCATTTAACCTGGCAGCAAACTGTATACCAGGTTTTCCCAAGTCTAGTGCTTCATCTAACTCATCCATCTCTAGTGACTTGTTCTTGTCTGAGATGTGGGAACTGTCTGACTTGTTAGTGCATTCTGTTACTTCTAAAACTTCATCATCTCTCTGGTATTCACCTGTAATATTATATCAACTTATTTAGTAGAGGTGAAATTATTAAATCAACTTTCATTAGTTAAAAATCTAAGTCTTTTGGCAATTAACGTTAATAAATTTTACAGGTTGTAGAAGGGTCTTTTCTAGCCAAAAAAACATAAAAAACAACCAATCAAAAATTTTTGCCAACAGAAATTAACATCTTTTGCATCTAATCAGTCAGTTACTGATGCACTTGGAACTAGTTTATCAAAAATTGAAAAGCATCCCGGCATAGAAAATGTTTATGAGAAAAACTAAATATACAAAATATTTCCATGAACAAAAAGGTACTTAATAAAGCAATACATGTTTTTGTTGCTACTCAAAGTTTCAACTCCTGGCATATATTCAAATTCAAAAAAGTAAACAAAATACATTTCTGTCGACAACAGTTTCAGCTGTACTGTTTTTTTCAACTTTTAATATAAATAATGTATTTGACCGTAACTTCAGGAATTGTCTTCTCTTGCAATAACACTATTTTTTGGTGAAGATGACTTCTAGGAATACAAAAAAAAATCAGTTTTGGTGAACTTAGCAGCGAGCCACACCTGTCTGTATTAGCCGACGCATGAGCTGGATTGTTTCTAAACTTGAAAAAACTTTAGGGTCATCTAATTTTAGATACACAGTTCAAGCAAAAAACAGTGTTTTAAAACTTTACTTTAATATCTAGTTTTAAAAATAAAACCAGGTTTGGCCAAGTTTGCTCTTAAAAATGGAGTGCGCCACCATTTTTGAAAAGTGTTTCCATCACAATTAAGGCAGTAGAGCACAAACTGTTTGTCAGCAATCTCTACTTATTACTATGTTTCCATGTCATGACAAATTATTGCCAAATCTCCGTAGTAATTGGCGACAACGATATGTATTTCCACAATTAAAAGTTTATCCCCTTTGGTTAAACCACGCCCACGGAAGCAGTTGCGGTCGATGTGTTGTTAAGTGTGATTTAGTCGGTTAGTGTTGCTGACTGCTTTTACTCTAATTTTCTCATATTTAGTAGCACATTGGCTATCATTCAATAAATGATATTATTTAAAATTAGTTAGTAATAATAAAAGCAAAACCAAATGGTTTTTGGTCAAAAAAAACCTATCATTTATTTTTCGTTACTGTAATAAAAAATTACTAGCACCAAAGATTCGTTCGTTTCAAATCAGTTGTATTGTTTCATTAATAATAGTGTAATAAACTGCAAACGATCATTGTTGGTTAAAAATAAAAACAGACACATACACACGCGCACACACACACGCAGCACCCACACAAGCTAACGATGCCATGCGATTGTAATGGATAATTTGTAGCTTCCGGTTTCATGACGCATGCCTGATTTTATGGCCTTTGGCGACATTAGCGTTACCAATAGCAACAAATCTCCGGCATTCATTTGGCTTATTGCCAATTTTTCGCATTCAGAGAGCGACAAACGTTTTTTGACAAGTCTCATCACAAATTTGTCGATCGTGTTTCCAACAGAAATTTTCCTTTATCGTCGTCAGTATCCCTTATTTGTCATGATATGGAAAGTTAAAACATAGTAATTGTGTGTGTGTACAACATAGAAAGTGTACAATAATCTTAACTCTCTTTTGTTATTGCCATGACAAGCGATCTGATTAGATGAGTCAGTAGCTCACGCTGGGTAAAATATATTATAATTTTTATTTATGATTTAGACCACGTCTTTTATCAATCATGTGCCACAAACAGTAGGGGTAAAAAGTACAAAGTATTAATCATGGACCTAGTATTATTATCTCTAATATAATCAGTGGCGGATTCAGGGGGGTAGCCATGGGAGCCATGGCGGCCCCCTCCAGAAGAAAAAGTGAAGAAATTTGCTAAGTTTGGCGCCATTTTTTTTGTGCCCATAATAACAGTTTTCGATTGCACGTCTGTTGGTGAAGTGCCCATTGATAATTGTCATCATAAAACACCTTGTAAAAGTTGATCAATCAAAGTATGGCCGTAGAAAAGCGTAAGGCAGCAACAAGCATTCTATATTTTCTCATTGCACCTCCAGGGTAATAATTATCAATTGTTTCTTTTTGTTTTAATAATTAATTGCTAGATGATGAATGATGATAGATAATAATAATAATAATTAATCAATAATATATATATATAATAAATAATAATAATAATTATTATTATAATAAATAACAATTAATATGTCTAATCTATTATTTTCCTGTCTTTCTCTTCAATGCAATAGCAACAATGCATTATAGTAATGCACTATTATTTTTATTATTACTACTAATTTATTAATAAATCATTGAATTCATTTATTATTATTCATGTTATTGGTGAATGAATATGCGCACAACACTACTAAAAAAGAATCAATTCTACTTCTAAATAACAACTAACTTATTATTATTACTTACTTTATTATTACTACTTACTTACTACTCCTTCTGCTACTACCACTACTTACTACTGCTACTATACTACTACATACTAAAGCTAAATTATTATTATTATTAATTATTACAATTTTTAAAAAGTTATTGTTATTTATTATTGTTCGTTATTATTAATTTATTTAATAGTCTTTTCTTTAGAACAATACTTTATTTTACAAAAGTACGCTGATCTGTTGATTTTTTAGTAATTGATAACAATAATAATGACAACTTGTAAGAAGATGCAGATAGTGGTAGCAACCTTTCTTCTTTTGTGCAGATTTGAGCTCACACGGCCAGCCCCTTTCTATGCAACATACATGCTGGCCCACTTTGAATGAAACATACATGTGTGTATGTGTGTCTGAGGGTGTATGTTTCACAATTACCAACGGTTGTTGATGTTGAATAAAGAATAGTACATACTTTACTATTCTAGCAACCATATTGAAAACACACCACATCATTTATTATGGTTTTGGAGGGGGTGCCAAAGAACACAAAGGGGGAGACATCAAAAATTTTTTCGGGGCTCCGCCCCGAACCCCGGTTGGCTCCCCCCTTTGTGTTTTTCTGAATCCGCCACTGAATATAATAACACTAGGTCTATGGTATTAATAAATAAAAACATGATGCAATACTACCATGATGCTCAGTCAGAGATCCCATACTGCATCGTATGTTTATAAAACTTTTACCCTTTGCTTCAAGTCAAAATGGGGGAACAAGAAAATGTAAACTCACAGAAGTTTTCCCACACACTACCATTTTGTACCACTGCCAGAATGAAGCTGTTCCTGTTTATTCACCAGGAAGTACAAGTCATGCTCCATCACTAAAATACTCATGTTACTAAAAATGACTTGAGATGTTGGTTTTAGTAGCTGATGTTGAAATCAACTCGGAGGAAATACTCACAAAAATATTCTCTTCCCACAAAACAAACAAATATTACTCATAAAGTACTTACTGTGAGGAGGCATACTGTGAGGTGATAGAGTTGGTAGTTGTCTTCTCTGGGTAACTCAGCTCTCTACAATAGAAGTTAAAATGTAAATAATGGGTTGATTGTAAAAGATTTTTATACAAACTACAAGACTAATTTTAGTAACAATGCTTCAACTACAGAAATTCTGTGGAAATCAGATAGCTAAACCGATGTTAGACTGACATGTTAGTTCTATTGATAAAACTCTGTGCTTTTAATGTTATATAAAAATACCAAACATTACAAAAACTTCAAATTGTTTTTTAAATAATTTTACTTAATAAAATCGTTGTTGAAAAAAGAATTAGGCAATTTTTGTGAGTGTACTAATTATAATCCAACATTGTGAATCTGAACAATTCTTACAGACAGGTTATCAAATCAGCGAACCGGAGGCGTTTCGAAAAAAATTTTTTTTAGAAAGGAACCTACCGAAAATGTGTTTTTTTACAGGCAATCATTACTTGCACTTGCTGATACGGACAAATAGCGCTCTCTGACAAGTATAATCCATTATTATAATTTTATCCGTCAACAATCAAAAATTCAGTGCTGTGAAATATTGTCTACTTTTAATGTTTACTTTGTCAAACAATAATTGATAACTTTTTATAGCTTATAAATCGGATTTACAATTTCATAATCTTTTTTAGTACTTTATATTATAATTATATAGTTTTAGTAAAGCTCAAACATGAAAAAACCATTTTGAAAAACGGCCTTTTCCAAGCAATTAACTTTAGTTTACATCCATTTCAAATTGTAACTTGCGAACTGTTTGTACCCCAAAGTCTGCACGTATACTGCAACTCTAGTTTGCACCCCTGAATAACACAGTTGTACCAAAATGCTCACGCGGAAAACAGGGCAAGAAACCTGGAATCACACGAAAAAACAAGTTTTCCATTCATGCAACTGGAAGTAGTTTAGCCGATCGTTGAACTTATCATTAGAAATCGCGACTTGCTCGACTATTATTCCGATGTGAGGAAATTTGAGCAAATAATATGACAGAAATGATGTTGTCGAGAAACCTCAAAGAATCAATAAAACTTTTGAAAGTTTGAAAAAAATAATTAAATATCATGTTCTTGGGTAGAACCATAGTTTCGGATTTCGGGTTTAATTGAGCTGGCCAACGTAAACTAATAAAAGTACATCCTTTTAACGATTACTGTGGTTTGCTTTCACAGTGCCGTTGTAGTTTTACAATTTATGTTGATGTCGCATCGTCAGTATTATATACCTTAAACTTATCAGCTGCCGTGAATAAAAGATTGTTTCTTTAGCAATTGTTAAAATTAAGTGACTTTCACTTTAATCGTATTGTTGGTGGAAAGCGGGCTTCCAGTTTCTTTAATAATAGCTCCGCACAGAAATCTGCTTCTGATTATTTTTTGTTTTCAATTAAAAATTTTCAATTATTTTACTTTTATCCATTATTATTTATTTTAGTAGAAAAGCCCGCTAATTAGATTTATTGTTTGAGTGTTGTTGTTGTTGACCACAATGCGGGAAATGCAACTACGGTAATTTTTTTTTTCCAAATTAACTTTCTAATCAACAAAGTTTATTTTTTTGCAATGTTTTAATCTGTTTCTCAATTAAAGAATTGCTTTAGTGTTTGAGATAATAGCTATGCAACATCATCACACGACGTCTGCATGAACATAAAGCGTAATTTTTTAATTTTTTACGTTATGTTATATATATGTTAACATACTACAATATGTACTTTTTAATTAAAAAGGATATGGATATTATGCTCAATTATTTATATCTTAAAAGCTTTGATTTATAAGCCAAAACAATTTTTTAGTTAACTCCATTAATAACTGTTTTTGAATTTATTTGACATTGACTATATGACACCTTTCACAGAAAAAAATTTTCATAAGTAGACAACTTCAAATATAATGAATTTGTACCCATTTTGGTATAGGCCATACGAAACCATATACCCTACGCAGTACCGTGCCGTCGAAACCCCCACCGCCAATCAAAACCCCATACCTCTTGAATTGTTTTTTCTTAGTGTCAAAGAGTGCTGAATAATCATAACCAAAATACTGAAAAGTAGTCTTAAACTCGCGCATAATTATTTCTTTATTTTGTTTTAAAACTATTATTTATTTACATTCTACGATGTCCGATATTTTCTCAATCAAAAATCCTGTAATTCCGATTTGAAAGCTATTGTTGTTGTTGATTTAAAATGACGATGACAGAAATGCTAACCTGATATTTTTTGTCACAAATAAATTTTGAATTATAATATTAAATCTGTTGATACTACCTGATATGAAAATAATTTTTTAAGATCCAATATTGCTTTAGCTTATGATATTTAAAACTTTAAAACGCACTTTTCGGGGGTTTCAACTAGAGGTAGGGGGTTTGTACAGTAGAGTGCAGCATAGGGGATGGGGTTTCATCTGGCCTTTACCAAAGTGGATACAAATATAATTATGTTTGGAGTTGTCTACTTATGAAGTTCTTGCTGCAAAAGGTGTCATAGACAATGTCAAGAAAAGTTGAAAAAATTGTCAATTATTTTCCGATTACTATTTATTTTTATTTGAAAAAAATTTATTATTTCACTTTTATACATTATCATTTTTTTATAACAAAATAAACTTAACAGTGAGGTTTATTTTTTGCTGTTGTTGACAACAACAACAATACCAGAGATGCAATAACGATTGCATTTAAACATAAAATGTCAGTATAAAGTACATACATACTTTGCATACAAAGAAACAGAATAATTAAACTCAAACTATTGTTCAAGGACCTTTTCCAACTCGTCTGCAAGCACAAAAGTAATTATTACTTACTGAGCAGCTCAAGCACAGCTAAGGCACAGCTAGTCAACTGGTTCACTAGTATGATTGATATCTAACATCAGTGCTGGATAGTGAACAGCTCCCTGCTGAGATTTTACGTCATGATGAAACAATGGGTTGTTATTATGCAACAACAAAAAAACTGCTAAAAAAACCTAATATTTTTATTAGCTGTTACTTCTAGAATTCTTACACAACATAATAGACTGAGCTACAAATGTATAAAGGTTTCCAACTAGTCATCATGTATTACAAACGAACTAAGCTTTGGTAGATAAAATCAGATGCTATCGCTGTGTCAGTACTTCGCATGTAAAACAAGCTGCAACAGCTTCTAGCATGCACAGTAGTGAGCTAAAAAGCTGTCCTACGTTTGATAGAAAAACACATCAAATAAATACAAGTACAAATTGGAAATGACATTAAGTTGAAGCAAGATTTTGTTAACGCCTTCCATCAATTTCTCAACTTTCTCCAAATTGTTCACTACTGTGACCCCTAACCCTTATTGTATGCACTCATGTTTGCTAACAAATGGGAATTTCTTGACATGCAGGGGAAAATTCTAGAAAACAAATTTTTCATGTACTGGAAATACCAAATGGCATATACGCAAAACCAAAGAAACCCGTGTATATTTTGGTTTACACTATGTATTGCTTATGTGTCATCCGATAATAAGCTAGTGTGTGGCAACTATCCAGCCATGCACCAAGCCATCACATGAGCGTATAACGTAAATGTCTAGCAAAGGACCAATATGATGCGAAGAAAAACAAATCCTATGCTTAAAAATTAATATTTAGTTTTCAGTTTAACTAATGTTCAAGAAGTTTTCATTAAAACGAGTACATCATTTTAAGAAATATTACCGTAGCTTATCAACAAAAACATACAGTACACCAACCATAAGAGCAGAATATAAAAAAAGATCAATTGCAGCCAATTCAATTCACACAAACTGCTCAGTACTTGGCCAGAAAAAAATTTTAGTTTTGAAAATTGAAATCATCGATGCCAATGCAAAAATAAATTATGGAGTTGCAAGGCGACACATTAATTTGCTATCCCAATTAATAGCTTAGATTATGGCTAGCAGTGTAGAAGTAACAATATCGTTTTTTAATTCAATTTAGCAATCATCATTATTTCCATCCATTCTCAATGAATCGATGGCGTTTCAAAAATAATGACAGTTCAAAAATAAAGTTCTAAAAACCTGAAAAAAATATAGCCTGTGCCACACAGCAGTATGTATTAGCTAATCATTGCCCAGAAAAGTGGTTTGAAATAAAGATTTTATTCGTGCAAGTTTTAACTCTTTTATGTAATTGATTTGAGAAGTACTTTAATACTCGCTGTTTGCTTTATGCAAAATGAAAGCTGTTATAATTTATATATTTGCATAGCTTGCTGCAACAAACAGAAACAAAAGTCCAATTTCTTGCACAGCTCACCAGTATTTTCAGTATCAATTCCCAAGCAGCTCACAGTCATTCTACAAGGCAGCAGGATGTTGTCAGCAGTGCAACAGCTGAGTCAGCTGACTTGAATCGTGGGTTATTGCATAAATAATTATGCAAGTACGATGGGAAAATCCCATAGAGAGAAGAAAATGTAATCCCAAACGTTGTTAAAACTGTGTTTCGGACTATACACTGCAAACAAAATTCAAAATAACTAAGGACTTTTAAACAACCAATCACCATGACACAAGAGAGTAATTTGAAGGAAAACCAAGTTTGAAATTAATTTAGCAATTTGATTGCAGCAAATCTAAAATATTGTTAAATTACTGCTTTGGTTGAACAATGAGTTGTTTTGATACAGTTTGAATGTAATGTGCTGATGAACTCAAAATAATTTTTGTGCCCCACATCTGCCGGTGCTCTGATAATTGTTTGGTTGTACTTTGAGCAGCGCATCAGCAATAGGAAACAATAAAAATATACAGGTGCATGAGGATGAACTGTGATAACAAATGATCCAATCTGTAGAAGATAGCAGAAATAAATAATTAAAAATGTGACTACTTCTAGTTGTAAGTACCTGGTACAAATCCTACTAGCTGTAGCAGCTGCTTTAACCGGTCTTTGCTGTCCACAAAGCTGTGTGTTTACTGAAAGCGCTGGGCTATTACATAACAGCTCTACAGTTGACTGAACTATCCTTTGTGTAATACTATGTAATATTTGGTACAATAAGTAGTAGTTAGCGCCTCATTTATTCAATTTTAGATAAAATTGCAGCTAATAATTCAGTACTTGACACACATGTGAGGTAGATACTACTGTGGTTGTTATGGTAGCACACAATAAAGTTACCAACCAATAAAGTAAGTAACAAGAGCTCACCTTATTATAATGAGTCATTCAACCACTAATACAGATGTATGGAATACAGCTGGTGAGTGAACTAGCTATATGAGTGAGTGGTCTCATAGCAATAACCACAGCTAGTGTAACCAACTTGTGAACCAAGTTGGTAGAATAAGCAAACCTTCTGAAGGCAAAAATTTTAAAATGATGGGTACGTTCCAGTTGCTCACAGCTGATACATATAAAAAGGAGTAAATTAGTTTACCATGCCCACTGCCATGTTTAGGGTGGTTTAGAATATGTCCAGCATATGCCCATATAAATATTATGCCAACACATCAAACAGTTATGCTCTCATTAGTGAGTACACAAATGAATTAAATACTCAAACCCTAAAAAAGGGGAGACAATACCTGTGATATTTGGGGCGCTTTCAGATACCCTACACATAGGGATTAACAAGAGGATTAAATGCACCATTCAAAACCCCATCGTTGAGTGCCAAAAACAGACGGCAATGGACGTTTGGGCTCAACGATGTGAAGTGACAGCGAGATAGGTCGATGAAGACATAGAACTGTCTCCCTCAACCAGCAATTTCAATGAGTCTAATTATTATCACTGTGTTCTCCCCATTTTAAATAGTGACAATACCTTATAGCGTATATACAAAATATAACAAACGATAATATCGTCGTAATTAATTTCTGTTTGTGAAGAAAGTTAAGAGGGCTCACATTAGCTATAGAGTCTCCATAGACTTTGTTGGAAATGAATATGTCAATAGTTTGAAACATAAAGCACTTCTATTAAACAACACTCATCGATGAGCCATCAACGACTAGGCTACCAGTAGGGTATCCGAAAGCAAGAATTAAAGCTTTGAACTAGGCAAATTCTTTAGTTGAAGTAAGTATGTAATGTTTATGAAAATCTGTAATTTAAACGCGCTGCTTGTAAATGAGAGGACAGTTCCTAAACACACACCGGTAATGTACTAAATAGATAGAATTGAGGCTCAACACAATTTTTTTAATGCAAAGTGAGACAATATATAAACGAGTGTTATGCTTGGCAAAGTACTAACTGAAAATTTATTCATTAGGGATGGGCAGGATAATAATCTCGAAGTCTGTAAGGATATCGTTGGATTTTGGTTGGTATTTAGTTTTTGGTAACCTCCGTTTGTATGAGTTTCGATACGCTTCAGGGGCTGGTATTCATTTTTTCAGTAATTTCAGTATAATATACATTATTATTAGCAAATAATAAAGAAATAAAAATTTTACAAGCATTATGATTAATTTTGTAGTTAGTAATAATATTATTACGAATATCATGCTTAGAATCACAACAAACATGCATTTTTGTACACTGTCATGGAAATGAAATATTATCACATTATCCTCATTATTACCACAAATGAACGTGTTACAATTTATTTTTAATCATACTAATAAACAAAAGGAAAATAATCTCATCATTATTATTAATCAATTATTAGCTATTACGTAAAACTAATAATAAGTAGATATTGATTTGTGTTCACGAGCAAAAACAAAAGTATTTTAGAGAACAAAAATAAAAATTATGCCGAGTGAGATTGAACACCTGTTAACACAGCTTGTTAAACCACACATGTGAGTAACTGCACCACCAAGTTCTCCCTGGCAAGTTACATTGAAAACACCCTTAATATTCTTTAACATTATAACTTTCAGTAGAATTGTATTCGCAAAAAACTTTTACATGAAGACAATTTTCAACACTGGGAATCATAGCTGGACCTTGGGAACAGCGAGTCACAACATCAACCATCGAGCACAAAGACGTGTTACCAATGCAATAGCTAATTTAGTACATACTGACAACTGTTGTTCAATACATTTTGTTTGACAAAAAGCAGCTTTTTCAAGCGCCTAAATGTTTTGGTTTTTTTTGTGCTCGGGACACCCAGGCACATGCTTCACAACTGCCAATATAATCTTTACCCTTGTTAATACATATGCTCATGTTGAACATGTTTATGTGAAACCTCAAGTTTATCAATAAATACATCTTACGGAAAACCACACCTTAGGATTGTACCCAAACTCTGTCAACAGCAGGTAACAGTGTTAACCGTTATGCCATCCAGCAATGTTGAATACAGTTCATAATTCGCTAAAGTTAAAAATAAGGACTATTGGCCTACATACAAAAAATATGTTGGGATGTTAACGCCGCTAAATACTTTTCGACTTTTTTCAAACTTTTTTCGAAGCTGTTTGATTTGCCACCTGAACACTATTTCAGATAATACTTTGAAGGAAAAACTTTGTCGCTGAGAAAATGGCAAATAACAAACATTTTTTCACACAATGATTTCAGTGTGGGCTCTGGCTCTTTCACCAAAGATCAGAAACAAGATGAATGCTCATCTGAAAGACAGTTGCAATGCGATTGCAACCATGCTTAAACTATGCAATTAAGAGTAGCGGTCCAGGAGTTATGGTGAATTTTCTGTTTTGATGACCTCTTTTAAAAATGGAATAGATGTGTACGTGGCATTGCGAGAAACTTGGAATATCAAGTTTTTGAAAAACCAGATGTGAAGCTACATGGTCGAATATTTTACTAGTCACTGACCTGTTCCATTCTAGTCTCAGAAAGCATTAAAGATTGTTGTATTTATTGAGATTTTCAAAATGTAAAATGGAAAACTCGAAACGGTTTTGTGCGATCGCTTTGAAGTTCAAGATAGTACATCGACACACTATTGCGCATCTTTGTTGCGAGTTTCAGCTAAATAAGCATGTTGGTTCTCTGACGGGAAACTGCTTTAGGTCCAAAATTGAGATTTCCTCAACAATCCAAGATGGCCGCTTTCGCATCAAGTTTAAATGTCGATTTATCAATTGATATCGGTAGTTGAGCAAAATACAGCATCTTCAAAAAATTAGTAACTTCGTCAATCGGGCCTAAGTTTTTTCAGCCTTTTGCAGGCTAAAAAACTTAGTTTTTACTTGTTTTCGTACTCAATTTGCTGTGTTCTGGAACGTTCTATTAATTTGTAACCAACTTACCTTAATGCCCGATGCCTTTTGATTGCGTCTCCCAAAAAAATTTGTAGGTCTATCTATAACGGTTTTTGAGAAAGTGGTAACAGTGTTACAGGTCTGCGTAAAATAAGAATAATAACAAAAAAAGAAGCGATACATCTCCAAAATGAATAAATGTTTTTTCGCGTCACTTCCACTTTAACTTATTGATAGAAATCATAACGCCATAAGAAAACTTGAAACATTATTATGATAATCAAATAATATTTACTTTTTGTTATTCAACAATGTTATGATCTAAATCATCAGTTCTTTCCCTGTAGCTTTGATGAAATTGTCCAGCTCAAATTATTGTAGAGATGACAACTCTGTCCTCTTTCATTAACTTTTATAAGTTTGAGTAAATAACTCCTGGTTGCCCCGTGATTTATATCAACCTGACATGCTATCACATCAATTCAGTTAAGTCTAGAGCTAGCAACTGGTCAGTCTACTAATTAGAACTAACTAGAAACACAGATTAAGAATCAACTCTAAAATTCAATAGCAAATAGAATCGATCAACAACATGTAATCGACGTAAAAAGACACTGACTATCAAATCTAACCCAAACATTCATGAGATGGTGAATGGAGAGTGAATGAAGTAGAAGTGAGCGATGATATTCCGTTTGACTAACGTATCTGGAACTAACTCTGAGCTGTTATTGTAGATACGCCACTGATAGCTAACCATGGAGACCAAACCTACTAACAACACAGTAAGCCATGTATAATTGGTAACAAACTGGTTGTAATAAAAAAATCACAATATTAATGTGTTAGTATTATAGATATATTAATATTATTAATATATATTAGGGAAAGTGTGGACACTTGATTCGCATTTCATTACGGAGCTATCTTAATAAATGTCAAAAATATCTTGAAAAACATTGTGAGTCACTCATCTTGCACTAATTTTCTAAGAAAGGACATTAGCTCACTTTGGGTGCATAAGACTTTGCATTCTGATAGGTTTTAGTTTGATACTTTTGATGAAGTTTTGAATTTAATGCCCAATTTTTTCCTCATGGCATATGGCTCCGCCAGGATCCAATACGCTCCTCAATTGCTTGACTGCTACTGGGCAAACTAAAAGTTTCTCACCACTGGCTACAAAATTATATCGCAGTCATGCCAACAATCTTGCAAAATATTGAGACCGACAACGGGCACTTGTGAAAAACCGCTGTCTAAGTGAAGTAATCAAAGGGTGGCCAGCTGCCTTTGTCACAAGAAGCTCTGGAGCCAAATACTTGGGTGACTACACTATAACTTATAAAAAAGGCTCACTTTCAACAGCTCATAACGCAGAAAATTGACATACAAAAGCTTTAAACAACCATTCATCTGAAAGCTCAGAATGGCTCCTAGCCCTCTGGGGAATTTAAACAAAAATTTCCAATTTGAAGAAAAGTAAAAAGGGCTGAACAGTGCTTATATTACCACTTATATTATTATAAATAGTAAGAATTATAAACTATTTATCTTGTATCATTAAACTTTCATATGAAACTTTAAACGACCAACAGGTTATAAATATAAATACTAATAATAGTAACAGTTAGTCATAGAAAAATAATCTTGTAATAGTTTAAATAATAATAACAGATAAATATTCCCAAAAGTAATTATTTTTTATGGTACCAATAAAATCAATCACTTTTTTCAAAATGAGCATACTAATCATTTGACTTTATTCATACCTCACTTTAGAGTAGCCTATTACGGGTTTTTGTTATTCAGTCAGCTGTTTATGAAAAAAGAAAAATATTAATAAATAGTAAGTAAAATAAATAACAAAGCAGATAGATTAGTTTGTTCTCTTTTTCAAATCATGCATTGCTGATTCACATCAGCAGCAACAAACCAACAGCAAACACCAACTTCTAAGAGTAAATACTGCACTTTTAATAATATTAGTTACCAGTATCTCAGTAAGAGTATTCCACTCATTTTATAATTATTTTCATGTTTGCTACAAAACTAAGTGGCACTTCAATATTTCGGGTGTCTGCCATATATATGCTAACTTACGCGACAGTGCAAATACAATTGGAAAAGCTTACGTCAGCTCACTAGCCTGAAAGTGAACATTTTTGCAGTACAGGGCACGTAATCTTTAGCAAATGTATCGGCAAACAATTCTATGTCCGTTACTGCTCAATAGAGAGTTATTCATCCAAAGGGGAGATGACTCTTTGTTTATTCTTGGCTCTAATGACATTTAAAAGTTTTAAACAAAGTTTTGCTGCAAGATTCAGCTTGAGAAAATAAAATTTTAGCTGGATCAAAACAAAAGATGTTCACATAGGTATTAATGCATAAAAGGTTCATTTTATGAAGCAAATATTAAATACATGCATAAAAACAATTTCAGCCAATCATGACTTATTTGAGCCTTTGTGGTATTTGTCTCCAATGGAGTCGTTATTATATAGAATAGCCTTAGAAACGACTGATTACACTTTGATTACTTCACTTAGGCCGCCATCATTACACTTTTTCAGATTCGCGCAACGATTCACAATTTTTTCTCCACAATCAGGGTGAGTGTCGAGAAAACTTCAGTTTGTCCAATAGTAGCTCAGTATTTGTGGAGCAGATTACATCCTGTCGGAGCTATAAGCCATGAGCAAAAACTTCGGGAAAATATCAACACGTCAAAAATTACACACAAAAATTGATCAAAGTGCAATGTTTTATGCACCAAAAGTGTCCTCTGTTGGAAAATTAGCGCAATGTGAGTGATTCACAATGTTTTCAAGATATTTTTGACATTTATTGAGAGAGCGCCGTAATGAAATGCGAACGAAGTGTCCACACTTTCAGTATTATATATACTGTGATTGTAATTTTTTTTGTCATTTTTATTACAATTCCAGCTTGCTACAAATCCTACATGACCCCCATATTATGTAATCAAGCTATTCCCTTTGTGTCAGTGCCTAAGGCTGACAGATTATGTCACAAAGAAATAATTTGAATCTATTTTGTATATAAGCTGGCTGAAGCTACCGGTAAATCAGAGCAGAAGAAGAGCTCAGCTAGGCGTTTATTTCTAAGAAAAGAATACAGAATTTCACTTTACTTTTTCTTGGTCACAAGCCTTGAAAGATGCCTGCTCCGCATTCGCCTAGTGTATGACCTAAGGAGTGCCAGCCTGTAAAGGTCCAATACTCTAGAGAGTCTACTACCCAGCTAGCCTGACGACAGCTATAAGCTGCCTGTGACTATGCTGGGCAGAAATTGCTAGAATTGGTTTAGCAGTTGTGTGCAAGTCAATAACCCACGGGCCTTCGGGGGTTCGCCGTAAAAAATAACAGAGACATTGCGTCCTGTAATAAAATTATTTCTATCAACTTAGCATTTTCAATCAAAACTTTGTATGGAAAATTAATTGAAACGCTAGGTTAGTAGAAATAATATTATTACAGGACGCATTATCTCTGTGGGTTATTTTTAGGCCCATGCAATAACCTGAGGTCTGGTACAGGTGGATGCTACCATCAACTTGCTACCCTACCAAGAAATCCTGTGCAATTATTTATAGCAACAACAATAATTATAACAACATATAATAATGATACTATTGTGACGGACGGCGGCCATAACACTCTATGCTTACGCTCTACCCCTAATCACTCTATGAACACTATATGCATATTTTACCCTTACACTTACACACAATTTTATATGTACCCCATGTGCATGCACCCAGCCGTAGCTGCAAGGCCAGCCCTATTTCTGTACACTTATTTTCTATTTGTCTAGCCTTTCTTAACAGGCGTGCCTTACTACATTTCTTTTGTCATGTCTTGTGTACCAATTTATTATTATGTAACTCCTTTTATAAATAGCCGTGTTAAGGCAGCAATAAATCAGAGTCAGCTTGCCCCACTCTCAGAAGTTTCTTTGTTCTCTAACAATAATAACTTCACTGCGCTAGTACATGCTCGTACACCGAATGCTCTATTACTCGAGTAGTAATATACAAGCAGATCAGCCTGAACCTCTGCTGGCCGAACCTAGCTCTGACTAGTTCGCCTTCAAAGTTCGGTCACTGACTTGCACTCAGCAGAACAGTTCGAACCTCTGCTGGCCGAACCTAGCTTGCCTAGTTCACCTTCAAAGTTCGACCTCTGCCTTGCACACTGAAACAAGCTAACGCAACCGGCAGTTAGACTAGTAAAATAGGAATGGTTACACACCATTCCCAAGGATACTAGTCGACCTGTGGGCGGGTTGTATTGCTCAGCGATAGACATAGTTGCCAACTCAGTTCGGGAAGTTGTGCAGGTAGGCCGAGCTACCAACTCACACAGTGAAATCCTGCACACTATTAATGATAACAAACAATAATAATTAATATTTATTATTAACAACAATGGTGACGACAACGGTAATAATTATAATTATTATTACCACGATTAATTTAATTAGATAAATCAAACTCGATTGACTCAATCATCAACCAATGGGTAAACAATAATATAATAATGAATGAACATTATAAATGAATCATAATTATTATTATTACCATTAATATTACTATTACATTAATATTATTATTATTAATTAATTACTATTTGTTTATTATAATATAAATTTATTTATTTATTATTATTAATTAATTATTATTATTTATTTAATTTATTGTTATAAATTAGTAATAATTAATTAATTTACAGTGTAGTACAATTCACGTTGCACTTTAACAACTGTGAAAACTTCATCTTTGGTTGCATTACCACATTGACTCGGCTGAAAGTTTTTGTGGGGTGATGTGATGTGAAAAATAACAGCATAGCAAAATCCTGAGTCATTACTGTTTTGGCAGAAGGTACGGGTGAAGTTCACGTGACCACCCAACAATGAAAGTGCACTCGCTTCATTTTGTCTTCTCAGACCATAGACCTCTGTATCTTAAACTCTAAAATGGGAGTAATATAATAAGTATAATCAGCATCAGCTGATATCTCAAAAGACCATTTTTACAAGAAGCCGTTTTAGGAGTTCCAGTTTTTTTCATCGCTTTACCCATGGATGGATGAAATATAACAGGATTGCCAGAAACCCGAACGGGGTGTAGCCTATTTTAGCCAATGGGAAGTCATCCATGGCGCCCATATTGAACTGGTTGTTCGGAGCGGAAACATAAACTACTATAGCAGCTCGGGAAAATAATCGTAAATATTTGTATTAACGCGATGTTCTGATTTTCTAGTTTCGGAGCGGAAGCTGCATAAAGTTTGCCACATACCAAAGATTACATATATGTTATCGTTGGCATATACAATTTTGTTCTCGGAGCGGATATGGTATTGTAACTAAAAATAGTTGAATCGTCAAAACTAGTGCAGTACGCCCACGGCGTGAATTGACGTGTAAAAACTCATAAGAAAACAATATTTATTACGAGATCCAAGTGGTCTTGAAAATTTCGGAGCAGTATGGCGGTTCCCACAAACGGCTACATTTGGTTCGTCACAAAATTTCTATTACGCGGCCGCAGCTGGCAATCCTGTTATATTTCATCCATGGCTTTACCAAAGAGAATAGTTGGGCTCATAGAGGTAGGTAAACTATATTTCTATGGTTGGGCTATAAACGCAGTGCTGACGTCAAAAGGTTGGGGTCCATGGGGGTCCGGGGGGGGGGGGGGGGGGGGGGTCCACACGAAGTAATAATCAGAAAACATAAAAAATCAAGCACTAGCACCCCACCCCACAACCACTTATTTTAAAAATGGAAATGAAAATTCTCAAAAAGTACGACATACTTATTGGGATAACCAGATATGCCAAACCCAATAAAGAAAACTTGTAAGTAATAATAATATGGTATGTTATAATTGCGTATACAATGTATTGATTATGAACTGTAGTAGTAATGTTGAAATGACTAACATGCCATGAGCAGGTGTACAATATTCACAAACCCAGCAGGTATGGGTGCCTGCGATTTTTAATGCTGAGGTTTTGCTTACAATGGAAAGCAAAACCAATACTCAAAATTGGAAAAATTATCTCAAATAAAGTGTTCAAAAAATTCTCATTTTGGATTTTTATGACAATGGTAGTTAGAGTATAATAATCAGATAAGGGAAATATTCAGAAGCGGGAGAGAATGATACTAAAGGAAACAATAAATGAGGATGACTGATATGCCTCTATCAGAAGCAGCGAACTAGGATGATTTTATTGTCTGTTGATTCATAAAGGGCCAGGAGCAAAGGTTTGTTGCAGGTATGATGGCTTTGATCTGCTACAGAATTGTAAAAAATAAAAGTGAATGTAGACTTTGGCAGTTGTTCTACACTCAACTGACTCAAATCTGACCAAAAAAACTTTGAAAAAATCATTAAAGTGGTCATTCCAGTTTTGGAAACTGAGTTTTTTACATCAGCTGATCGAAATTTACTTACAAAAGCTGTAATAAATAATGGAGCATATAAGCCCCTCATCAAAATTCTAATACTGCTACTTGGTGTTAATGTTTTGCTGTTTCGTCTAACTGATTTTGTGACTGATATTTTTAAAAGTTGAATCAGAAATAATGTTATATAGTGCTGTATTTTTTTTAAATATCTTTGATGGAAAGCTGTTTTGAGTATGAATCTAAAAAAATATTTAGCTATACAGTTGCTAGTAATGTACTTGTAACATTATCTACCATTCATAATACTTACATACAATGCACATTATACTACAACACCATTATCTATTATCATTTGTGTTGTACATGTTCTTTCTTAAATACTTATGTTTCTGTTTAATAGTTTGTTTCATAGTTTTCTGTGTGTCGCTGCTCACACCCGTTTATATATGTTTTAAATAGCCCATGGTGACGGGCTTTATATTTGTATATACTACTACTAATCTCACGTCATTAAACAACTAACCACCAACCGTCTTTAAATGAATTCATACTAGCAAACACTCAACACCAAACCTAGTATACAATACATAACATTACAGTACATACCGCAAAATGGCTGAACAGTCACACAAACCGAATTACATAGTATCTCTTCTTGGGCAGTACGGACCGAGTGAACGAAAATACAAATCATGTTTAGATAATATGATGTCCCAGCTCACCAATAGAGTACTCCTACCTGGATATCATAATGAATAATAACTATTGCTATTCGCAACACCTACTAAAGCATTCTTCCTTACTTTCAACTACTTCAGAATATTTCTGTGGCTCAGTCAATTTTCATTGTCAATCAGGCATGAGAGTTTCTTGTTACTGCTCAAAATTTCAACAAGACCGGGGCTTGACATTATTGACCATGAAAATTGACGTAGCAACAAAAATACCCATAAAAAAATCAAGGCCAAACAAAAATATCATGTAAATAATATATTTGATAGTAGTATGATTATTATATGAAACATAATAACAATGGTACTACTGTTAGTTACTCATAATAATTATTATCAACAACCATGATTATACCACTAGAAAACTATTATTTTTTCAACATGAAAATTTATCACAGAGTAAATATTAATAAAAAAGGATAACAGCAAAATGAAACTTTTTTTATAATTTTGCATTTCGTCATCAAAATATTAATGAATAGTGTTAATAATAAGAAGTAATTGAAATAATAACAATAATTATTATCTTGTTGTGATGATTACTATTATGTTTTGTTCGTAAAGGCTTTTGTGGTCATTTGGTAGAATGTACAAACCGCCGGTTGTTATTATTTGCCAATCAACTAAAATATTTTATTCAGCAATTATTGGTATTATTAAAAAGTGATACATTTTAAACATTCAGTGTCATAGCTACCTGAAATTGACATCTACAAGTCTGATTTTCTGGAAAATGTTTGACAATGGTTTTTGTAATGATTTTATAGTAGCTCCTAGTCCCCTGGCGCATATTACTGAAATAAAGCTGAGAGAATGTCAGCAGCACAAGAAATGAGTCATATATAATAATTACTGATATATCTTATCACATCTGTTGGAAATTCCAAGTCATAATACTGTAATAGATTTTGTAGTCTCTCTCACTGACACAACGGTGTCCACTCCTTCTCTTCTCCGAACTTCGGGGTCTATCCCGAATAGTTTTTAACAGCTGCACGGGGTCCACGACCGAGACACACTACACAGTGATTTATCAGAGTAATTACTTTATTCCATGAATCTATTTAGTAATATAAAAATGTACTTAGCATAATCAACAAGACTTCTGCCTCTCCATCTGCACAGCAAGTCCTTTTATAGGGAGAGACAGGAACACTCACTCCCTTATTAGGAGTGAGCCAATAATACAACACAGTACAAAAGATTCATGAATTGAAATAAGTGATGCAAAATGCAATAACAATTTGAGCCAAAAAGAAAATTGTGCACATGGCAAAACAGCACTGGGCTGCTTTCCCGCTCTTTTGGGTGTAGTTGAAACTTTCCATTCCTTATAAGGTCCCCTTTGAGTGTAGTGGAAACTTTCCATTCCTTATATGGAGTCCTTGCTTCCTAGTCTTTGCTCTCTTCATCGGAACTGCTCTGGTATCTGTATAACGAAGGGCGTTTTGTTTCTAGGGGGTCAGGCTACCAATATCAATCACATTTGATACTGGCCGGGGTCTGGCCGGGAATACCTGGGGTATTAACCCGGGGTAGGTTCTATAGGCTGAATACTGTGTCTATACTGGCCCGGTATAGCCGGTATCTTTAAATCTGACGAAGCAAGTGTAGGGGACGAGGGAAAAAGGCTTCGGGTCTATCTCAATGTCTTTACTACAGGTAGAGAGGGGAGACATAGGTGGTTTGTAGGGTGGGGGGGGACAGAGGGGTGGGACGGCTAACATCTCATACAAACCTCCCTCAAGACAGTAAATCAATTTGTGCAGGCGCTATGTAACTGAGATAATATCCAATACAATGGCAAAAAGCTGCTAAAGAAACTACAATATGTATAAATTCCATGCTTGAAGTAAACAAAAAAAATGTTATATGCAAAAATAAATACTGCATTCTGATATTATGTAACCAGTTTTGGTAGATATAAGTCTCAGCAAAACAACGACCAAAATCAAAAACCCTGTTTTATGGTTAAAAATATTTCTATCAACGGCAGATTTGATGTTTGACAGATTCACTCCCAACAAATGTATCACAAGTCAAACCAGGTTATACCAAACTGGTTTAGTAGTCAAGTACTAGTTACGGCTGTCACTACATCATATAGTGCATTGATAGATCAAGAAGTATGATACTAACTCCATTTGTTTGTACGCTGAACTGTGGTTGAGCTTCTGATTAAATGACTTGTATTTCAAATGAAATTATTGCAAACTAAAATAAATATAGAATACAAAACAATATAAAGAAAAATAATTAAACCAAAAGATAAATCTCTAACTGAGACACCTACATTATTAATAATAATATTTTATAAAATAAATTGATGAACAATTTCATAAAATAATTTTACTGTTGTAATTCAGGTAACAGTACCTTGATTTAGTCAGTCCAGTTTCACAGCTACTGTACCAAGTCTTTGTTGTACACAAATCTGTTACACAAGGCTTTGCTGAAAGCATTACACTATTACGTAATCATTTTGTGCAGTAGGTCATCTCTGATTGGTCAATAAACTCATAATGCAAATACTTAGCAACTAACCACAACAATCTCCCTCAAATTACTGGTAATTTTCCGAACTTCATTCTACAAAACTTTAGGTTAATGGTTTTGTAAGCATCACTCTTACCACTATTTGTTTAATGTAGGATAAAAATAATACTGGTGCTAGCTACTAAAAATAATGCAGCATCGCGCGAAGTTTTGTTTTACCATTTGTGATTATGCATAAAAACAAGTCGTGAAATTTCTTTTCCAGATATTATGATGAAATACATGCACCAATTTGGTCAGTATTTAGCTCAATTTTTTTAACTTTGGACCAAACCTTTGCTCATGGTATCAACCATTTTTCAACAATTTTGTGTAGCCCCAGAAAGGTACAGCATATATATACTTTATCATTCTATGGTGATTTCGATTAAGTTTTTGGAGACTGTTTGTAATAACTGTGTAAAACAATTATGGCTTGAGAAATGAAGTCAAAGCCTGGTCCAGTATTGTTGTGTCACAAAAATGTGGCTAGAGTTTCTATTTTTAAACAATATGACAAATTTAATGATAAAAAACAACGCCATGACATAGATTGTTAACATATGGCTACGTTCATCTTAGAACAATAGCAGATTCAGAATATATTCTGAGAGGTTTGGTAAAGCTAAACCGTTTTCAAGTGATTAAAATAGTATTACCTAACCAATGACATTTAGAAAGGAAAGTTTATGCAAAAGCAAATAAGCGTAATTTATTCTGTCACTAATATTAACTGAAGATGTTTGTCTTTGTAGCAGTGTTTCACTGCAGCACGGTGGGAAGATAACTCACAAAAAAACGTAAGTTTTATTTTCATAAACCAAGCAGCTACCATTAATAAACTACTTACTGTGACGAGGTAAGTTAGGAGCTGATGGTATTGTCAGTCTCTGGGTAACCCAACTATCTGCTACTGTAAGTGTGCCTGTAAGTAAGGTGTTGATAACTAAAGTATACATGAAGTTGTATAAGTAAACTTCAACTAACTTTTAATATGTCATTTACAGTTTAGTCTAGTTACTACTTCCTCAACAATAAAATAAAAACTTACTTGACTGATTGACAGTAAACAACATAACGGTATAACAGAGAGCTCTTCACTTGGATTTCTATTTGTTTATGAAACAATGCTGTATGGCTAAAAAAATGGTGATATAAAATTTCGTGGATTTTTGGTTTTGTATTGGTCACTACTCCAACAACAAAAAACCTCTTACAATATCCTTGAGTGAGTTACTGGCGCTTACATTTAGAACTAGTTAATGTAGAAGTCAAGAGTGGATTTAATTCGTGAAAGAATGTTGTCAATTTGATGTTGATGGGTTTTCAGCTGTGTGTAAAACTGTTCACTGCCTCTTCCACTTCCTATTTATGTCAATTACACTGATGCCATAAGGCACATGAGTTAACAGTTGGGAATTCCTGCATAGGGAGATGAAAATTTTAAAACATAACAACCTACTTCAGGTATTGGGAATACCAGCTACGCCATGTATATACTCAGCAAGTGCGTTGATGTGTGTGAATGACTAGCATGCCATGCAGAGCCTATACAAGTCATAGATCTAACTAGTCGGGTGTATACAAGTCATAGATCTAACTAGTCGGGTGTATACAAGTCATAGATCTAACTAGTCGGGTGTATACAAGTCATAGATCTAACTAGTCAGGTGTATACAAGTCATAGATCTAACTAGTCGGGTGTATACAAGTCATAGATCTAACTAGTCGGGTGTGTACAAGTCATAGATCTAACTAGTTGGGTGTATACAAGTCATAGATCTAACTAGTCGGGTGTGTACAAGTCATAGATCTAACTAGTCAGGTGTGTACAAGTCATAGATCTAACTAGTCAGGTGTATACAAGTCATAGATCTAACTAGTCGGGTGTGTACAAGTCATAGATCTAACTAGTCGGGTGTATACAAGTCATAGATCTAACTAGTCTGGGTGTATACAAGTAATAGATCTAACTAGTCTAGGTGTATACAAGTAATAGATCTAACTAGTCTAGGTGTGTACAAGTCATAGATCTAACTAGTCTAGGTGTGTACAAGTCATAGATCTAACTAGTCTAGGTGTGTACAAGTCATAGATCTAACTAGTTGGGTGTATACAAGTCATAGATCTAACTAGTCGAGTGTATACAAGTCATAGATCTAACTAGTCGGGTGTGTACAAGTCATAGATCTAACTAGTCGGGTGTGTACAAGTCATAGATCTAACTAGTTGGGTGTATACAAGTCATAGATCTAACTAGTCGAGTGTATACAAGTCATAGATCTAACTAGTCGGGTGTATACAAGTCATAGATCTAACTAGTCGGGTGTATACAAGTCATAGATCTAACTAGTCGAGTGTATACAAGTCATAGATCTAACTAGTTGGGTGTATACAAGTCATAGATCTAACTAGTCTGGGTGTATACAAGTCATAGATCTAACTAGTCGGGTGTATACAAGTCATAGATCTAACTAGTCAGGTGTGTATACAAGTCATAGATCTAACTAGTCGGGTGTATACAAGTCATAGATCTAACTAGTCGGGTGTATACAAGTCATAGATCTAACTAGTCGGGTGTATACAAGTCATAGATCTAACTAGTCGAGTGTATACAAGTCATAGATCTAACTAGTTGGGTGTATACAAGTCATAGATCTAACTAGTCTGGGTGTATACAAGTCATAGATCTAACTAGTCGGGTGTATACAAGTCATAGATCTAACTAGTCAGGTGTGTACAAGTCATAGATCTAACTAGTCGGGTGTACACAAGTCATAGATCTAACTAGTTGGGTGTATACAAGTCATAGATCTAACTAGTCGGATGTATACAAGTCATAGATCTAACTAGTCTATGTGTATACAAGTCATAGATCTAACTAGTCAGGTGTATACAAGTCATATATCTAACTAGTCAGGTATATACAAGTCATAGATCTAACTAGTCGGGTATATACAAGTCATAGATCTAACTAGTCAGGTGTGTACAAGTCATAGATCTAACTAGTCAGGTCTATACAAGTCATAGATCTAACTAGTCAGGTGTATACAAGTCATAGATCTAACTAGTCAGGTGTATACAAGTCATAGATCTAACTAGTCTAGGTGTATACAAGTCATAGATCTAACTAGTCTAGGTGTATACAAGTCACGATGTTAAGGTCCTATTTACAATGGGAAAACAAGACCATTTCTTAAAATTGGAAAATTGAATTTGAAGAAAGTGCTCAAAAGATTCTCATAACTCATTCTCATAACTACAATATAATATTGAGAGAAGGGAAGTATTCAGAAGTTGAAGATAATAATACTGAAGGAAACGATGGATGAAAGTGACTAACATGCTTTTACTGGAAGCAGTGAACTAGGATGATTTTATTGTCTGTTGATTCACAAAGGGCCAGGAGCAAAAGCTTATTGCAGGTACGATGGCTTCAATTAGCTAAAGAGTTGTATAAAATAAAACAATGGCTGCAGAAGAGAACAGACGTGAGTGCACTTTGGCACTACACTGGACTGACTAACTTCTTACTGACAAAATTAAAGAAAATAACAATGCTAATTACCATAATGTAATGGATTTCGGTCTGGTTTTTATGAAATTCCACTAATCTCATGTGTTATACCTCTTTCCAGAGAGGATACTGTGCCGGTATGACAGTGACAACTTGTGATCATCTACTGCCGAATCGGTTGGCAAACACAGAGCCCGTTGCTCAGACAAACTACACAGAGTGTCAGCTAGCTAAATGGCTTTATTAATAAGTAACAAGAGGTAATCCTCTAGAGTGATTGTCTGTACCTGAATGAATGCAAAGAGTACGGTACAAGCCAGCCTTTTATGGATGGGCTGGCAGAAAATTACTTACATATAACATCATATAAGAACACATTGACAGAAAGTAAATCAACTGATACACTATAACATACAAATAGTTAGTCAATCATGTAATGCAATAAGGTTAAAGGTAAATGGAGCTCAGCTAAGTGCAGAAATCAAAGTGTGGCCAACTCCCCTTGTCACGTGTCCCTCTGGAGCCAAATGCTTGAGTGATTACACTATAACTTATAAAGAAAAGGCTCTATTTCAACAGCTAATAACTCTGCAAATTGACAAGGTACAGCTCAAAAAACAACCACTCATCTGAAAGCTCAGGATGTCTCCTAGCCCACTACGAATTTTAAACAAAAACATTTTAATGTAAGCTAAGTAATAAGGGCCGAAATATAGTGCTTATATTAGCACTTGTATTATTAAAAAACAGGAATTATAAAGTATTTTTCTTATACCATTCGACTTTCATATCAAATTTTAAATAAATAAATAAATAACAACTCTAGATACTAGTAATAGCCAAAATTTATTCATATAATTATTATCTCAAAGTAGTTTAAATAATAATAATAACATTAAATACTCCAAAAAAATAATTATTTTTTACTGTACCAATGAAATCAATCATTTTTTTTCAAAATGAGCATACTACTTTTTCACATTGTTTACAGTTCACTTTAGAGTAGTCTACAACGAGTTTTTGTTATTCAGTCAGATATTTATGAATAATAATAATAAATACTAGTTAAAAATAAATAACAAAAATTCCACTAGTTTTATTATTATTTCGTTTTTGCCGCAAAACCAAGTGGCACTTCGGTTGTCTCTCACATGGATGGTAAATAACGCAACTGCGCGCCCTGCATACCATTACAAAAACGCACTGGGATGAAAACGAACGTTTTTGCATTATAGGGCACATAATCATTAGTAAACGTGTCGGCAAACTTATCAATATACGGTACCGCTCGATATAGAGTTCTTCATACGAAGGGGAGATGACTCCTGGCTCCAGTGAAGGCTCCAGTGACGGTTAAAGGTTTTAAACAAAATTTTACTCCAAAACTCCACTGAATAAAATAATTTTTTTTGCTACATTGAAACAAAACATGTTCACAGAGGTATTACTGCAAAAAGAAATTCATTTTACGCCACAAATATTGAACAAATGAGTAAAAACTATTTCAGCCAATGATGACTTATATGACCGTTTGTGAAATTTGGCTCCAGTGGAGTTGTCTTTATATAAAATAGCGCTGGAAACGGCTGACCACACTTTGATTTCTGCACTTAGGAGCTCAGTGGTTAAGAGGAGGAGCCATTTCTTGATTGTCCAATCAGATGTTCTCTGGCCGTCCTGAGGTCATACTTAGCCAAGGGTCGACAGTTACGTGTATCTGAGGATGGGTACTTCCGACTTCAGGGGGGGTGAAGGATCTTGGATTATTCAAAAGTTTCTCCGCTAAGTAAGCCATCTTGTGCCGGCCCAGTATCCGCATACAGGCCCAGCAAGAGGTCAATATCGGCCCAGCAGGTTGTACTACCGGCTCTGCAGGTTGTACTACCGGCCCTGCAGTTTGTGCTACCGGCCCAGCAGGTTGTACTACTGGCCCAGCAGGTTGTACTACCGGCCCTGCAGGTTGTACTACCGGTCCTGCAGGATGTGCCACCAGCACAACACCTTGTTTTAAAGCTGGTGTAGCGCTTCAGCGCATATATGACTGGTGTCTCAGTGGAAAGTATGATTTCTACCAGTAGTGTTCACCATAGTCTACCGCAATACCATCTTTTTTACATCATTGCGTAGTGATTGTTTTACATCAGCTGATCACATATTACAAGCTGTGACAGATAATGGAAACGCCTCATCAGAATTTTAACACCAAAAACAACAGAAACTACTGTGAAAGCTTTAATACTTCAGTGATTATGTGTGTAACTAAATGCGTGTGAGTTCACTTCCTGTGTAGCTAGTGAAAATGTGAATTTGTTCCATTACTCTTTTAAAAGTAGCAGTTTTTTGCACAAAATGTTACTTTTTCAAATGCCAACAAGTTGATTTCGTTTTACAGATTTTCAATGATTTTCAACTAATAAATATATATGGTTACCGATGACTATTTTTTGCCAATTTATTAGTTGGTTTTGTTACTGATGTTCTCAATCAATAAATCAGAACTCATGTTACCTAGCGCTGTAACTTGAAAAACTTTTTTGTGATCAAAATTTGTTTTGAGATTAAAATTAAAAAGAAGTATTATTTTGTCCAAAAGTTATTGGTTCTGACGGAAAACAAACTAATTCAAACATTAAATCTCAAGAGTACCTGAAACTGGCGTTTTCAATATGCTGATTTTCTGGTCAATTCTTGACAGTTGCTAGTCCCCTGATGTATAGAGTACTGAAATGAAGTAGTGATGATGTTAGCAGCACAAGAAATGAGCCAATTATGTTAATTACTTATTATATCACATATTAGAGAAAATCGCGCAACCTGTGCAAAAAAACTATTACTGGGGAATCCCAAAAAATAATTATTGCGGACTTATATAAAACAATGGACAAATTCTGGAAATCCCCGTAATTAATTGGGGCAGTCTGCGCGTTTCTCCCCTATCCCGTCTAGTTTAGCAGTGGAAAGAACCTGTGATAATGTGCAATCCAATGGCAAACAAGTTGCTAGTCAAGTTATAATAACACAGTCATTCCATGTTTAATATCATATAACCAGCCTGGGTAGATATAAGTCTCAGCGAAATAACGGCCAGAATCAAAAACCCTGTTTTACAGTTATAATAGTTTCCATCAACAGCAGATTTGATGTTTGACAGATTCACTCACAACAAATGTATCACAAGTCAAACCAGGTTATACCAAACTGGTTTAGTAGTCAAGTACTAGTTATGGCTGTCACCACATCATATAGTGCATTGATAGATCAAGAAGTATAATACGCTAACTCCATTTGTTTGTACGCTGAACTGTGGTTGAGCTTCTGATTAATGACTTGTATTACAAATTAAATTATTACAAACTAAAGTACATGTAGAATGTAAAACAATAAATGTAAAGAAAAACAAATCAATAAAATTATTAAGATATAAAGCTATAAATGAGACGCCTACATTATTAATAATACAATTTTGTAAAAATTGATAAATAATTTAATGCTATAATTTTATTGCTGTAATTTAGGTAACAGTACCTTAATATAGTCCAGTTTTACTAGCGACTTCACCAAGTCTTTGTCCAAAACCATTACACAAAGCTTTGCTGAAATCATCATGCTATTACGCAAACCCTTTGTGAAGTCACAAAGGGTTGGTCAATGAACTGGTTACATTGCAATTAACCACAAATGATTATGTAATAGTAAGCTCTCCCTCAAATCATTAGTAGCATTCTGAAGCTTGTGCTTGTAAGTATTAGGTCATGGGTTTGACAAACATGCAGGTTTTTGTCCTCGTGGTCAGCATGAACCGTAGTTTACAATAAAGTTGCAAACAGCCGAAGAGGTTAGTGAAATTTTTGACCATCCGTAGGTGACATATTTGATCAAAAAAGTTGCTAGCCCAGAAATACCACAACCATAGTTAATATTTTATTTCACTTCCTACTGCAATCTATTAATATTTTTTCCACAATTAAAGCCAGAGTAATTTTCTCAACTAATGCACAACTCCTGATGTCAATTAAATTACAGTAAAAGACAACTCCTAATCAGAAACTTCAATCGTGTGTGTACACAGCTTATCTCATTACGTTGATTGTGTAAGACAGTGGTGTGTGCATTTTGAGGTGTAATGAAACTTCAACTTTTGAACATTCCTTAATAAAATCTAGTCACAAAATACGCATTTTCTGATGTTGCTACAACCTTTATGATATGAATTACATAATTTTTTTTTGTATTAAACCATTTCTAAATGAAAAACTCACCTTGCATCATATGAACCTGCCAAAGAGCAGAAAAGTATCCAGTATCCATAGTATTTCACACTCTGATGACTATTTTATAATGCTCTGTCATCAAATTCAACTTCCATCACTGACTGTTAACTCTAAAACATTTCAGCCCTTTCATCCCAAGATTATTATTACAGCACACTACTTACTACAGCGAGCCATCACTGTTTTTTCCTACAATTAAGAAGTGAGGGTTACCTCCCCCTATTTGCGCACAACTCCTAATGCTAATTAGAACAAAGTAGAAGACAACTCCTAATCAGCAATTTCAGCAGTTTATACATGTCTGGTTTTATTATATTGATTGTGTAAGAAAGTGGTATGTGTGATTTGAAATGCAAAAAAAACTCAGCCTTCAAATACTTCTTCAATAAAAATAAAACTCCCATAAAACTTGTATCTTGTCATTCTGTAAGGGCTTTTATAATATTCAATGTCATCCAGCCTCAACTTGTGTGAAAAATGTTACTGAAATTTATCTTTAGCGCAGCAGGAAACTTTAATCGTATTTCTCCATTTTTTTTTAAAATGAAAGAAAATAGTACTTGTTATATTGTAATAAAATCTGTTGTCTACCTATTCTTTTTTGCTCCCCTGTATCCTCCACTTCCTGTCCCACACATCTGTTACCTCTTTTCTTCTCTCTCAGCCTCTTAGCCCATCAGTGGTGACCCAATCAGACTCATTTTCCCTATTCCTACAAAAGATGTAGACAGGTAACCCCCTACCTATCCATACATAATCACTACATCCAGACTACACCAATGTACATTTACTCACAAATATAACAATTGATCTATAGGAATGTGATACTAGTTTGAAGAAGCTTGAAGATAAATCAGCCATAAGCTGTCCTCCATATCTCCGAGGTAAACAGATAGAGTTCAGTGAGTTCATTTTGTTGGCTTTGCTGAATAGCAGTTGGTTTACTCTTTTTGTAGAGATTTCCTATATACACCCACCAGCTCATAGCAAAATATTTGCCACAGCTTTTAATTGTGTATGGAAAGAATATTAACAAAAGCATATAACCTGCGTGTAATTCAAAAGTAACAAAGCGGTTCACTGAACTTCACAAAACATATTAAGGAATCAATCCACAATGTGGTTTACACAAAATTCATTCCATACATAGAAAGGAAAACCGTCTAATGCTTTTGTATAGGCAATTATTGTTGTACGCATTGTATAGATTATGAGCTTTTCTTTTTAAATTATTCAGCGATTTAGAAAAATATAATCAATGAAATCAGCCAATGAAGTAATTTATTGATTAAGTATTATCCACTATTATGTAGTGAGCCATCGAACTTTGTTATTCCTTGCTGCGCTTGTTCTCAAATCAAACATTGCCAAGTAACAATAGAGATGCAGCTTGGATGTAATGGATATGGTTATTGGTGGTTATTTCATTTCACAAGCACCTTTGAACACGTTCGGAGACCCCATTGTTCATGTTAAATACAAAAAACCAATACCTATAATATAAAAGTAGCTTTCTTTTTGTAGTCTAGCAGTGTTTGACAAAACCAAGTGCACAATCAATGGCTTCCACAAACAATGCTGTGGCATTTTTTCTTGTGAAATTTTATGATCTTTTTTATATCAGGGGTTAGTTTGGAGCTTTCTATGAATAGTAAAATTTTATGCTGACTCAGAACTACATCTTAGGTAATGGCACTGTGTATGTCAAGTCATACTGTGAGTTCATTAGACCTTGGCTACAGCAACCACACTTATTGTGTCGTTGAAACTTTATGTCTTATTATTGGTTAATGTATTCAGTGAAGCCTGAGTTGCTAGTAAGATACAACATAGGCTAGTTTGTACATATTAGGTACTAGTATTACCCAATGTAACTTTAAATAGTTATACCAACAATTCTTAGTTTATTGTTTGCTTAGTCGATGTAGAGACTTGGTCCCTTTGCTTTCTCGCTTACTCGCCGTGTCTGCTGCTGGCACACAACATTGTTTTGAGGGCTTCTTGTAACATATTGTAATGTATTGTAAACTGTCTCAGGTCCGTACTCACTAGGTCACAATAAAAGATATTAAAGGAGGCCTTCCACGCTTTATTTAACTATTACCATTGGATTCAGCACATAATTTTACCCCTGAATACATGTTTTCATGTCATCAAACATAACAAGTGCTGAGATTTTTTATCATTTGTTGAAAATCTAATATAGCAACTGAACTCAGAAATCATGACGTCACAACAGGCAATCAATCATAGGCAGCCCAATAACAGACGCTATGGCTTTCGGTAGCAATGCTGCAGCTGCCAGCTGATAAGTGAAATGTGATTGGACAATCAATATGCATGATAATTAGTGCAGGAGTACTAACTTATTTATTTATTTTATTTATTTATTATTATTTATTTTATTTATTTATTATTATTATAAAGAAATACTGGCATTGCATTGTTACAGTATGCAGCTTCACAAGGCCTACTTTTACGGCCTTTAGTTGTACTAGCAGATTCCATAGTAGTTATAACTTACAAGTAATAAGTAATCAGTAATCAGTAATGTCAAATTAGTAACACACTGCACAACGGTGAGTGACACAGGTCAATGTACTAATCAACTTCTCAAATTCCCAACACTGAGACCGCGAGTCTAATTTGATTTAAATCGCATGCGCAATATTGCCTACTACTCCCCTTCATGTCTGTAATATAAACATCATCTAGTGAACCGAATGTATGATTTATATTTCAATGCTGTTTTATACAATTTCTAAGAGACTATGAGTATTCCAACTCCTGTGAATGACAGTCTATGATCTTAGGTTAAATTTGATTCAAGCTTGAATCATATTTGCTGCTATTGGCTGAGTTCAGGAGCCTTTAACTTTCTCTTTGTCTTATATGTAAATTGACTAATCGCTCGTTGTGACGTCATATTTTTTCAGTGAGCTAACATTTTCAGTTTGATTATATGGTGAGGAAAAAAGAACAATATCTAGTAAAATATACCATTTGAAGAGATGAAAATTTGCACTTAGGGGTAAAATCATGTGCTGAATTTAATGGTATCATTTAAAAAAGTGTGGGAGGCCTCCTTTAATCAGTTCATATGACTAGTACAGCTTGTTGTCCTCTTCGACTGATGAACAAGTTATTTATCAAATCAATCACCCAAAAGTAATAATGAAACAGTGGAACACAACAAATCTGTATAAGTTATAGTGTAACAGTAGAACACAACATATCTGTATAAGTTATAGTGTAACAGTGGAACACAATATATCTGTATAAGTTATAATGTAACAGTGGAACACAACATACCTGTATAAGTTATAGTGTAACAGTGGAACACAACATATCTGTATAAGTTATAATGTAACAGTGGAACACAACATATCTGTATAAGTTATAGTGTAACAGTAGAACACAACATATCTGTATAAGTTATAGTGTAACAGTGGAACACAACATATCTGTATAAGGTATAATGTAACAGTGGAACACAACATATCTGTATAAGTTATAATGTAACAGTGGAACACAACATATCTGTATAAGTTATAATGTAACAGTAGAACACAACATATCTGTATAAGTTATAGTGTAACAGTGTAACACAACATATCTGTATGAGTTATAATGTAACAGTGGAACACAACATATCTGTATAAGTTATAATGTAACAGTGGAACACAACATATCTGTATAAGGTATAATGTAACAGTGGAACATAACATATCTGTATAAGTTATAATGTAACAGTGGAACACAACATATCTGTATAAGTTATAATGTAACAGTGGAACACAATATATCTGTATAAGTTATAGTGTAACAGTGGAACACAACATATCTGTATAAGTTATAATGTAACAGTGGAACACAATATATCTGCATAAGTTATATTAGCTGAGTGATTTGTTCTTTAACTCGGCTGATACAAACTAACATTACAACAAACTTGAGCAGTTGTGTCCAGGAATATATGTCTGTAGAGCAGCACATACATAAAGTGTGTGTAGTGTGTAGTGTGTTGTGGGTATGCATGGTGTATATGTAGTGTATGTGTGGTGTATTGGTTTATGTGTAGTGTATGTGTATAGCGTATGTGTAGTGTATGTGTAGTGTATATGTAGTATATGTGTAGTGTATGTGTAGTGTATAAGTAGTGTATGTGTAGTGTATATGTAGTGTATGTGTAGTGTATGTGTAGTGTATGTGTAGTATATGTGGTGTATGTGTAGTGTATGTGTAGTGTATGTGTAGTGTATGTGTGGTGTATGTGTGCTGTATGTGTGGTGTATATGCAGTGTATGTGTAGTGTATGTGTTGTGTGTGTGTAGTGTATGCGTAGTGTATGATTAGTCTATGTGTGTTGTATGCGTAGTGTATATGTAGTGTATGTGTAGTGTATGTGTAGTGTATGTGTAGAGTATGTGTAGTATATGTGTAGTGTATGTGTGGTGTATGTGTAGTATATGTGGTGTATGTGTAGTGTATGTGTAGTGTATGTGTTGTGTATATGTAGTATATGTGTAGTGTATGTGTAGTGTATGTATAGTGTATATGTAGTGTATATGTAGTGTATGTGTAGTGTATGCGTAGTGTATGTGTAGTGTATGTGTAGTGTATATGTAGTGTATGTGTGGTGTATGATTGGTGTATGTGTAGTGTGTGTGTAGTGTATGTGTAGTGTATATGTAGTGTATGTGTAGCGTATGTGTAGTGTATGTGTAGTGTGTGTGTAGTGTATGTGTAGTTTATGTGTAGTGTATATGTAGTATATATGTAGTGTATATGTAGTGTATGTGTAGTGTGTGTGCAGTGTGTGTAGTGTATGTGTGGTGTGTGTGTAGTGTACATGTAGTGTATGTGTAGTGAATATGTAGTGTATGTGTAGTGTATGTGTAGTGTATGTATTGTATGCATAGTGTATGTGTAGTGTATGTGTAGTGTATGTGTAGTGTATGTGTGGTGTATGTGTAGTATATGTGGTGTATGTGTAGTGTATATGTAGTGTATGTGTAGTGTATGTGTTGTGTATGTGTAGTGTATGTGTAGTGTATGTGTAGTGTATGTGTAGTGTATGTGTAGTGTATGTGTAGTGTATATGTAGTGTATATGTAGTATATGTGTAGTGTATGTGTAGTGTATGTATAGTGTATGTGTAGTGTATGCGTAGTGTATGTGTAGTGTATATGTAGTGTATGTGTAGCGTATGTGTAGTGTATGTGTAGTGTGTGTGTAGTGTATGTGTAGTTTATGTGTAGTGTATATGTAGTATATATGTAGTGTATATGTAGTGTATGTGTAGTGTGTGTGCAGTGTGTGTAGTGCATGTGTGGTGTGTGTGTAGTGTACATGTAGTGTATGTGTAGTGAATATGTAGTGTATGTGTAGTGTATGTGTAGTGTATGTGTAGTATATGTGGTGTATGTGTAGTGAATGTGTAGTGTATGTGTAGTGTATATGTAGTGTATGTGTAGTGTATGTATAGTGTATGTGTAGTGTATGCGTAGTGTATATGTAGTGTATGTGTAGTGTGTGTGTAGTGTATGTATTGTATGCATGGTGTATGTGTAGTGTATGTGTAGTGTATGTGTAGTGTATGTGTAGTGTATGTGTAGTTTATGTGTAGTGTATGTATAGTGTATATGTAGTGTATGTATTGTATGCATAGTGTATGTGTAGTGTATGTGTAGTGTATGTGTAGTGTATGTGTAGTGTATGTGTAGTGTATGTGTAGTGTATGTGTAGTGTATGTGTAGTGTATGTGTAGTGTATGTGTAGTGTATGTGTAGTGTATGTGTAGTGTATGTAGTGCATGTGTAGCGTATGTGTAGTGTATGTGTAGTGTATATGTAGTGTATGTGTACAGTATGTGTAGCGTATGTGTAGCGTATGTGTAGTGTATGTGTAGTGTATGTGTAGTGTATGCGTAGTGTATGTGTAGTGTATGTGTAGTGTATATGTAGTATATGTGTAGTGTATGTGTAGTGTATGTGTGGTGTATGTGTAGTGTATGTGTAGTGTATGTGTAGTGTATATGTAGTATATGTGTTGTGTATGTGTAGTGTATGTGTAGTATATGTGGTGTATGTGTAGTGTATGTGTAGTGTATGTGTAGTGTATGTGTGGTGTATGTGTGCTGTATGTGTGGTGTATATGCAGTGTATGTGTAGTGTATGTGTTGTGTGTGTGTAGTGTATGTGTAGTGTATGATTAGTCTATGTGTGTTGTATGCGTAGTGTATATGTAGTGTATGTGTAGTGTATGTGTAGTGTATGTGTAGAGTATGTGTAGTATATGTGTAGTGTATGTGTGGTGTATGTGTAGTATATGTGGTGTATGTGTAGTGTATGTGTAGTGTATGTGTTGTGTATATGTAGTATATGTGTAGTGTATGTGTAGTGTATGTATAGTGTATATGTAGTGTATATGTAGTGTATGTGTAGTGTATGCGTAGTGTATGTGTAGTGTATGTGTAGTGTATATGTAGTGTATGTGTGGTGTATGATTGGTGTATGTGTAGTGTGTGTGTAGTGTATGTGTAGTGTATATGTAGTGTATGTGTAGTGTATGTGTAGTGTGTGTGTAGTGTATGTGTAGTTTATGTGTAGTGTATATGTAGTATATATGTAGTGTATATGTAGTGTATGTGTAGTGTGTGTGCAGTGTGTGTAGTGTATGTGTGGTGTGTGTGTAGTGTACATGTAGTGTATGTGTAGTGAATATGTAGTGTATGTGTAGTGTATGTGTAGTGTATGTATTGTATGCATAGTGTATGTGTAGTGTATGTGTAGTGTATGTGTAGTGTATGTGTGGTGTATGTGTAGTATATGTGGTGTATGTGTAGTGGATATGTAGTGTATGTGTGGTGTATGTGTAGTGTATGTGTAGTATATGTGTAGTGTATGTGTAGTGTATGTGTAGTGTATGTGTAGTGTATGTGTAGTGTATGTGTTGTGTATGTGTAGTGTATGTGTAGTGTATGTGTAGTGTATGTGTAGTGTATGTGTAGTGTATGTGTAGTGTATGTGTAGTGTATGTGTAGTGTATATGTAGTGTATGTTTAGTGTATGTGTAGTGTATGTGTAGTGTATGTGTAGTGTATGTGTAGTGTATGTGTAGTGTATGTGTAGTGTATGTGTAGTGTATGTGTAGTGTAAGTGTAGTGTATGTGTAGTGTATATGTAGTGTATGTGTAGTGTATGTGTAGTGTATGTGTAGTGTAAATGTAATGTATGTGTAGTGTATGTGCAGTGTATACAGTAACCACACACATACATATTGTGTACGTAATGTACAGGGTTCTACTACACTGGGTTTGATGATCAGGTCAGATGTTTTTACTGCTCAGGATCACTTAAAGAATGGAAGTCTGGAGATGCACCTTTTGAGGAACACGCAAGGTAAATCACTGATATATCACATTGTATAATGTGTATATATACCTATACTGAATGGTTGGTATTAACATGTTTTGGATACTTTATCTATCAATAGATGGTTCCCAGACTGTTCATACCTTCTACAGCTAAAGGGAGAGAGTTATGTCAGGAGGTACATGCCAGAACTAAACATTATGGAATTATGGAATTTTTGTATAAAATTTTATGGAGAAAGCCATAGTTTCATATTTCGAGTTTGATCGAGCTTGCCAATATAAACTAATGAGGGTGCTGCCTTATTTTGAATAACTGTGGTCTGCTTTCCCAGTAGTGATGTACTCAGATTTAAGCTTTATAAACGGTGCATGGTCATGGTTATACACCCCGTACCTATCTACTGCTCGGGAATAAAAAAAATGATTGTCCAGTTAAAATCAGTTGACTTTCGTTTTAGTATCAGTGGTCTTAGCAATCATACTTTGGGTATCTTTGCTACTAGTGCCATCTACCAGACTGATGGAACCCCATTCATGCACACTTATGAATCAGAAAAAGTTCATTATGCTGAAAAGGATCAAAATTTAAATCAAGCATCATTTCAAACTAGTAACAAACTATTTTCTTTTTATAACCATCATGTTATTTCCAAGATGAGTAATCATGGTATTTCCAAGACGCGTAGTCCATTTACAAAAGAACCAACTGATCTATTGTTTAGTTTAGGACCTGCTCTCACATGCTCTATTGTATTTATAACAATACAATATCATGTGAAAATGATCAAACAAGAATTTTCCGAAATATTCTCTCTAGTCATGCCGATAATTACTGCAGACAATTTTTTGTCCAGCTATCAATTCTTTCAACTGGAAACCAAAGCATTCAAACAGGTTTCAAAACTTGTTATTCGATAGAATTTGTTATATTTGGTGAGTTAAATCGCAATTTTATTTTGTATTCAACTCAAATTACACTAAAATAAATAAATGAGTGATTTTAAGGTTTTGTTGTTTTATTTTCAGGTGGTTCCCTGACTGTTCATACCTTCTACAGCTAAAGGGAGAGAGGTATGTTGATGAGGTACATGCCAGAACTGAAGATAGCAAAAAGGTATTTGCTTATAGATACTTATGGGTTGCAGGGAGCCATTATGGCATTGAAATAAGAAACATTTGCGAGCACTTTTCATATGTATATAGGTTACATATTCTTTTATTCTCACAACAATAGAGCCTTTTTAACTTTACACAAACCATGGATCTAGTGAAAAGAATCATTTTTCATTGGGTTACTTTGACCAATAGAGAACGACCAATTATGATTAACCACTATATATACATGGGCCTAAAGGAATGCGCCACTAGAGACACGTTTAATGAGGTTGCCGGCTGCGCTGCCTAGCTTCAAATAGGAACTTCAGAAAAGTGATTTTTTTCCGTAGCACAAATGTGAGTAAACATTAACTTCATATAACTGGTTATAGTTTGTTGTAGACTCAATATCGACTATTAAAAAGTTTTTAGCGCAACAATAATCACAGTTTTATTATGTATATTTAATTTGGTTTTGTTAATCTGCAAGTTCTCTTATTTGACTGCACAGACTCTTTTTCAGTGCGCTAGTCATTGATCAACCAAATCTTATTGAGAACCCCCACACAATATGAGGTGGTGCTGTGTTATTGCGTATAATTTATTTTACAAAGCAATTTGGTTAATCAAGTTCTGTTCCGTTTCCAGCATTCTCTCGAAACAGTTTATTCTTGCATTTTTTGTTTTCACGGTCATAGAATCCCCAAAAAATAGTTTTCATTAAAGGCAGAGAGCGGGTGAAAATGCTTGCGTCAATAACGTATTTATGTATACTTCATTTCCACAATCAACTCCTTTGATAAATTTACAGAAATGAAATGCTACAGCATATCGATGTCTTTTCAACTCCACCCATTTAGAGAAAACACTCCACGCCCAATAATCACTGTCTAAAATATAGAAACATCTTTCTTGTTTAGAAAGATGTTGGCCTTTGTATGTCAGCAATTAAAGTTCTGTCATGTAAATGTTTTATAGGCACAGCTTTTTGAGATTTCCGAAATTGCATTAGCATAATAGTATAAAAAGTTTGTTTTAGTATTTTGGTTGGCACTCACTCAACTTTTTATCCAAAAGCTCTTTATATCGTGGATACCGTGATACCATGTCAATAAAACCAGCTCATCTACCATCATCGCAAAAGTTAATCTTCTGTTTTCCTGATCATTTTTCATAAGATTATGTTTATTCACAATGAATTAACAAATGCGTGTGTGTTATAGGTGGTATGGAAAGCTTGGAAGTAAACTGATTTGGTATACAAGCAAGACTATTTATGCATAATTTTGTCTGCTATTTACAAACAATCCTGTAGATCGTTCAGCCAGTTTTGCTCCAGAAATGGGAAGAAAATTTTTCATTTAATGCGTGCAGAGAGACTATCGTACAACCAAAGAGAGATGATTGAAAACATAAGTGAGGACAAATCTGGCCTAAAAACCTCATGCTTAAGTATTATTTACAAACAATTGTATATTTCAAATGTATTTAACATCAATATTTGTAGTGCATTTCATACTGCACACACCAAGTAGACATCTGGCATGTCTGCACATCTTCAATGCATTTCTGAGGAACAAGATGTATGTAACAAGGTTTCACTGGCAGATGTAAACTGGATATTCTACCCAAGATCTCGTGGACTACCCAGTGCTTCACCAACTTATCACAGAGTGGTTATATGCTACCCAGTGGTTTACTATCCCGACAACTACAATCTTCTACTGCCTCCAGCTCTCCTAGAGGAACTGGGTATGTGAATGTTTCATTTGCTACTTGCAAAATTTGAATTGATTAGAGGAAAATTGTGTTCAAATTAGGTCGTACAATAAAAAACAGATAGGATAGACGACATTGTGATAAGAAAAGGTAAAAACATACTACTAATTGAAAATTATAGGCTATAAGGCTTTTGGTTGCGAGTTTTCATGGAGTATCAACACTATAACATTCTGTGCAAATATCTTTTACAATTTTTTGACATTCTGTGTTACAAATCTTCTGAACTGACCTTGTTCATCATGATCATCGATGAAACACAGTGAATACAGATGGCGCCGTAATAACAAATGGTTGTAGTTCAAGACTATGAAGTTGAGAAGAAGTGGTAAGAATGGATACGCTACAAAAGGCTAACACCCTCTATCCATAAACAGTTTTTACTCTATTATTAAGCCATTTATTGTTGTAGATGAAATGCATCCGAGAGAGTTTCTGCAGAAAACTCTCCAACTTCCTGTCGAGGTAAAAGAGTGGTTAATGGTAGATGAAACACAACGAAGAAAAACATTTCTGGTTGGATGGCCTCATACTGGTAATTTGTCTGGTACAGAAATGGCCAAAGCTGGTTTGTACCGCATCGGTTGGTATACTTAGTTCTATAATGTTATTTCTGTATTGAACACAGCTAATACAGTCGGTTGCAAAGATTTACTGAAAGTCGGTTTTGTTCGTTGACCAAAATATTACAATGCTGCGCCTACCTACACTGACAATTCAAAATAGTTATTTGTTTTGTTGTTGTAAACTTGATGTTTTTATACTGTTTAACCGCCAAAGCTTAAAGGCCTGGCCGCACGAACCTGTTTGCTCACGAAACGTTATATGCTGTAATTCCTCTTCAAACATTCAACCTGACAAACTATCATTAACATGGATAAACAGTAGCTAATGAATGGCCATTAGTAATTTTGAGCGAGCCTGTTGATTCAATAATAAAAAAAAATACTAATGTTTGACTCGCTGTTAAGTTTGTCACCCAATCACTGAGCAGATAGTTTTTGAACAAAAGATATCAGTCATTGTGGACGATCTACAGTTTAACCGTAGACAAAACACGTTAAACAATGAACGCTCCACCAGCGTGCGTATGCACAAATACAATTCATTTGAAGGTTGATTCAAAAACAAGCTAATATGGCCAAGTCTTCAGTATTTGAGCAAATAGTTGTTCAGTATTAACTCGTTCTCTGTACACTGTTTTATAGATGGATCTGACAGGGTACAGTGTGTATTCTGTGGTGGGAGGCTCAGCAACTGGAAGCAGGATGACAACCCAATGGCTGAACATTGCAAGTACTTTTCTTCCTGTAGGTTTGTGAAAGGAGTGAAGATGGAAACTGAGAGATGGGTGACTGCTGGTGAGTGTTATGGTAATACAGGCATAGAAGAAATGTGTCTTCTTGGAGGGACTTGTAGTTTGTTGTTAAACTTATCATAGATGGTCGTATCAAATCATTAGAGATAAACCATTATGTGTGGATAAAGACAAAATTATTGAAACTACTTAGCTGAATAATATAGTAGTAACACCATATGCAGAGTGCAATGGAACTACCACTTTGTGCTATGCTGGCATCAATGATAATTATGTTAGAGTTTTTACTCTGAAGCTTGCAGAGGTTTGACAAGAGTATCACATAAGGAGCCATTAATACTTGGATTATAAGACTTCATATATAACTATATTGTAGTACAACCAACAGATGCTTTGCCATACCCAGTGGAAGAAGCACAACCTGCAACCACTTGCCCTATGTAGTCATCTGTCCATCAAAAGTCACAAACAACGTTTTACTATTTTATAAATGTCATCAGGCTATATTGCTTAAGAGAAGACAACTCCAGAGATTTTGTGCAATGCATTTTTAATATTATAATTGTATAGAGAGATTGATTTTATTATGTTATATCAACTTAAATATTTATTGTTGAGTTAAACTACTTGTTTTTTACTTGTTATACTCTGTTATTATGGAGGAATGACATCTCTTTGCTTGTTAGCAATATTCAACTTGCCTTTATTTATTTAGTACAATAAATACTCCTTTTTATAGCATGAAATAAAGCAGCCTTGTGGAACTGTTAGGTCATCAGTTCTGTCTGTAAGTGATAGTATTTATGATGATGTAATGCAGGACAAACAAAACATACTAATGTTAGATGAAAGAGTTGTCTGACCTTACACACAGCATGTATTATATAATAATTAGTCTGCTTTGAGTATATAACTACATACTAAGTATCACTCACCACTTGAAACACATTCCTGTAGACCAGCTACGCTAACTGTATTAACTACAGTCACTTCTGGGATGGAGCTGGGCTGTAACAACAATATAGTGTATGGTTTGGCCCAATTGGATGTTTTTTGATCTAAATGCTTGTTTTGTGTGACCTAATTTTTTAATTAACAGAAAAAGTTTACAAGGAAAAAAATGAATAAATAACCAATGAGAGCGCATATAGTGAGACCTCATTTGTTCAGGCGTAAGCGTTGAACATGGATAGTATTGGGTCAAACAACAATAAAGTAGCCCAACCATTTCTCTATCGGAAGAATTTCTTCTTCCAATGCATACACAGCCTCTAGATGTTCTTTGATGGACTTGAATGGTCCACCATTGATCTCTACAACTTCTCTTAAGATAGCTGTATCATGGCCTAGTTCAGCACAAACTTCTACCATAGCTGTAAAACAATACAATCAAAACTGAATACAGTAAAATGATATTATTTAATTATTTTACATCAATACTATGTTTTTAAAGTTTCGCAAAAAACCTTCAGAAGTGAAAAGCTGTTGAAAAACTTAGTTTTTTTTCAGATATCTAATCTTTAAACTTACAACTTCTTACCTTTCTGGATCACTTTGTCTAAAAAGGGCCAAAGTATTACCGTCTTGTTATTATAGGGAAAATTATAGAAAAATTACACACAAACTAAATGCTTGTTTAGACATACAAAGCAAAGCAAAGGTGATATTTAAAAGAACACCAGCCACAAACACAACCAGCTGCAAGATAATGAAGGTGCTACTGCAAGGGAACTCTGTTGCTTTCCATACCAAGTATTGGACAAGATTAGTCAGAACTTAAAGTGTTAATTTTCAAAGCTTAGGTTTTTACTCGTTGTAGTTTAGGTAAATTAATGGAAGCTGTTAGGTTTTTGAAATAAAAAAACCCATATTTAAAACTCAAACTGCTTTGCATCGATTAAACCTGCCAAAGAACACAAAAGTTTGATGCTAAAACCTTTTCTTGCTAAATTTAATATTTTTGCTACATTGGAGTATCAGTATCATAGATCAACAGTCCTGTTGTGGGTAACTCTCATGTTAAATGCTTTGGGGAATCTCCCGACATATTTTAAAAGCAAGATTTGCTCAAACATACTGTCATGTGATAAACATGCTTAATTATAATGTAGATGGTTTTAACCTTAAGTCTATATCAGTATCTACACTATCTCACACTCAGGCTATATCAGTATCTACACTATCTCACACTCGGACTATATCAGTATCTACACTATCTCACACTCAGACTATGTCAGTACCTACACTATCTCACACTCAGGCTATATCAGTATCTACAGTATCTCACACTCAGACTATATCAGTATCTACACTATCTCACACTCAGGCTATATCAGTATCTACACTATCTCACACTCGGGCTATATCAGTACCTACACTATCTCACACTCAGGCTATATCAGTGTCTACACTATCTCACACTCAGTCTATATCAGTATCTACACTATCTCACACTCAGGCTATATCAGTATCTACACTATCTCACACTCGGACTATATCAGTACCTACACTATCTCACACTCAGGCTATATCAGTATCTACACTATCTCACACTCAGGCTATATCAGTACCTACACTATCTCACACTCAGGCTATATCAGTATCTACACTATCTCACACTCAGGCTATATCAGTATCTACACTATCTCACACTCAGACTATATCAGTATCTACACTATCTCACACTCGGACTATATCAGTACCTACACTATCTCACACTCAGGCTATATCAGTATCTACACTATCTCACACTCAGGATATATCAGTATCTACACTATCTCACACTCAGGCTATATCAGTATCTACACTATCTCACACTCAGGCTATATCAGTATCTACACTATCTCACACTCAGGCTATATCAGTATCTACACTATCTCACACTCGGGCTATATCAGTATCTACACTATCTCACACTCAGGCTATATCAGTACCTACACTATCTCACACTCAGGCTATATCAGTATCTACACTATCTCACACTCGGGCTATATCAGTATCTACACTATCTCACACTCGGGCTATATCAGTATCTACACTATCTCACACTCAGGCTATATCAGTATCTACACTATCTCACACTCAGGCTATATCAGTATCTACACTATCTCACACTCAGGCTATATCAGTATCTACACTATCTCACACTCAGGCTATATCAGTATCTAAACTATCTCACACTCAGGCTATATCAGTATCTACACTATCTCACACTCAGTCTATATCAGTGTCTACACTATCTCACACTCAGTCTATATCAGTATCTACACTATCTCACACTCAGGCTATATCAGTATCTACACTATCTCACACTCAGGCTATATCAGTATCTACACTATCTCACACTCAGGCTATATCAGTATCTACACTATCTCACACTCGGGCTATATCAGTATCTACACTATCTCACACTCAGGCTATATCAGTACCTACACTATCTCACACTCAGGCTATATCAGTATCTACACTATCTCACACTCGGGCTATATCAGTATCTACACTATCTCACACTCGGGCTATATCAGTATCTACACTATCTCACACTCAGGCTATATCAGTACCTACACTATCTCACACTCAGGCTATATCAGTACCTACACTATCTCACACTCAGGCTATATCAGTACCTACACTATCTCACACTCAGGCTATATCAGTACCTACACTATCTCACACTCAGGCTATATCAGTACCTACACTATCTCACACTCGGGCTATATCAGTATCTACACTATCTCACACTCAGGCTATATCAGTATCTACACTATCTCACACTCAGGCTATATCAGTATCTACACTATCTCACACTCAGGCTATATCAGTATCTACACTATCTCACACTCAGGCTATATCAGTATCTACACTATCTCACACTCGGGCTATATCAGTATCTACACTATCTCACACTCAGGCTATATCAGTATCTACACTATCTCACACTCAGGCTATATCAGTATCTACACTATCTCACACTCGGGCTATATCAGTATCTACACTATCTCACACTCGGGCTATATCAGTATCTACACTATCTCACACTCAGGCTATATCAGTATCTACACTATCTCACACTCAGGCTATATCAGTATCTACACTATCTCACACTCAGTCTATATCAGTATCTACACTATCTCACACTCAGGCTATATCAGTACCTACACTATCTCACACTCAGGCTATATCAGTACCTACACTATCTCACACTCGGGCTATATCAGTATCTACACTATCTCACACTCAGGCTATATCAGTATCTACACTATCTCACACTCAGGCTATATCAGTATCTACACTATCTCACACTCAGGCTATATCAGTATCTACACTATCTCACACTCAGGCTATATCAGTATCTACACTATCTCACACTCAGGCTATATCAGTACCTACACTATCTCACACTCAGGCTATATCAGTACCTACACTATCTCACACTCGGGCTATATCAGTATCTACACTATCTCACACTCAGGCTATATCAGTATCTACACTATCTCACACTCAGGCTATATCAGTATCTACACTATCTCACACTCAGGCTATATCAGTACCTACACTATCTCACACTCAGGCTATATCAGTATCTACACTATCTCACACTCAGGCTATATCAGTACCTACACTATCTCACACTCAGGCTATATCAGTACCTACACTATCTCACACTCGGGCTATATCAGTATCTACACTATCTCACACTCAGGCTATATCAGTATCAACACTATCTCACACTCAGGCTATATCAGTATCTACACTATCTCACACTCAGGCTATATCAGTATCTACACTATCTCACACTCAGGCTATATCAGTATCTACACTATCTCACACTCGGGCTATATCAGTATCTACACTATCTCACACTCAGGCTATATCAGTACCTACACTATCTCACACTCAGGCTATATCAGTATCTACACTATCTCACACTCGGGCTATATCAGTATCTACACTATCTCACACTCGGGCTATATCAGTATCTACACTATCTCACACTCAGGCTATATCAGTATCTACACTATCTCACACTCAGGCTATATCAGTATCTACACTATCTCACACTCAGTCTATATCAGTATCTACACTATCTCACACTCGGGCTATATCAGTACCTACACTATCTCACACTCAGTCTATATCAGTATCTACACTATCTCACACTCAGTCTATATCAGTATCTACACTATCTCACACTCAGTCTATATCAGTACCTACACTATCTCACACTCAGACTATATCAGTATCTACACTATCTCACACTCAGGCTATATCAGTATCTACACTATCTCACACTCAGACTATATCAGTATCTACACTATCTCACACTCAGGCTATATCAGTATCTACACTATCTCACACTCAGTCTATATCAGTATCTACACTATCTCACACTCAGACTATATCAGTATCTACACTATCTCACACTCAGGCTATATCAGTACCTACACTATCTCACACTCAGTCTATATCAGTATCTACACTATCTCACACTCAGGCTATATCAGTATCTACACTATCTCACACTCGGGCTATATCAGTATCTACACTATCTCACACTCAGGCTATATCAGTATCTACACTATCTCACACTCAGTCTATATCAGTACCTACACTATCTCACACTCGGTCTATATCAGTATCTACACTATCTCACACTCAGTCTATATCAGTATCTACACTATCTCACACTCAGTCTATATCAGTACCTACACTATCTCACACTCAGTCTATATCAGTATCTACACTATCTCACACTCAGTCTATATCAGTACCTACACTATCTCACACTCAGTCTATATCAGTATCTACACTATCTCACACTCAGTCTATATCAGTATCTACACTATCTCACACTCAGTCTATATCAGTATCTACACTATCTCACACTCAGTCTATATCAGTATCTACACTATCTCACACTCAGGCTATATCAGGACCTACACTATCTCACACTCAGGCTATATCAGTATCTACACTATCTCACACTCGGGCTATATCAGTATCTACACTATCTCACACTCAGGCTATATCAGTACCTACACTATCTCACACTCAGGCTATATCAGTATCTACACTATCTCACACTCAGGCTATATCAGTACCTACACTATCTCACACTCAGGCTATATCAGTACCTACACTATCTCACACTCAGTCTATATCAGTATCTACACTATCTCACACTCAGGCTATATCAGTACCTACACTATCTCGCACTCAGTCTATATCAGTGTCTACACTATCTCACACTCAGGCTATATCAGTATCTACACTATCTCACACTCGGACTATATCAGTATCTACACTATCTCACACTCAGTCTATATCAGTATCTACACTATCTCACACTCAGGCTATATCAGTACCTACACTATCTCACACTCAGGCTATATCAGTATCTACACTATCTCACACTCAGGCTATATCAGTATCTACACTATCTCACACTCGGACTATATCAGTATCTACACTATCTCACACTCAGTCTATATCAGTATCTACACTATCTCACACTCAGGCTATATCAGTACCTACACTATCTCACACTCAGGCTATATCAGTATCTACACTATCTCACACTCGGGCTATATCAGTATCTACACTATCTCACACTCAGGCTATATCAGTATCTACACTATCTCACACTCAGTCTATATCAGTATCTACACTATCTCACACTCGGGCTATATCAGTACCTACACTATCTCACACTCAGGCTATATCAGTATCTACACTATCTCACACTCGGGCTATATCAGTACCTACACTATCTCACACTCAGTCTATATCAGTACCTACACTATCTCACACTCGGGCTATATCAGTACCTACACTATCTCACACTCAGTCTATATCAGTATCTACACTATCTCACACTCAGTCTATATCAGTGTCTACACTATCTCACACTCAGGCTATATCAGTATCTACACTATCTCACACACAGTCTATATCAGTACCTACACTATCTCACACTCGGGCTATATCAGTATCTACACTATCTCACACTCAGGCTATATCAGTACCTACACTATCTCACACTCAGGCTATATCAGTATCTACACTATCTCACACTCGGGCTATATCAGTACCTACATTATCTCACACTCAGTCTATATCAGTACCTACACTATCTCACACTCGGGCTATATCAGTACCTACACTATCTCACACTCAGTCTATATCAGTATCTACACTATCTCACACTCAGTCTATATCAGTGTCTACACTATCTCACACTCAGGCTATATCAGTATCTACACTATCTCACACTCAGTCTATATCAGTACCTACACTATCTCACACTCGGGCTATATCAGTATCTACACTATCTCACACTCGGGCTATATCAGTATCTACACTATCTCACACTCGGGCTATATCAGTATCTACACTATCTCACACTCAGGCTATATCAGTATCTACACTATCTCACACTCAGGCTATATCAGTACCTACACTATCTCACACTCAGTCTATATCAGTACCTACACTATCTCGCACTCAGGCTATATCAGTATCTACACTATCTCACACTCAGTCTATATCAGTACCTACACTATCTCACACTCAGGCTATATCAGTATCTACACTATCTCACACTCGGGCTATATCAGTATCTACACTATCTCACACTCAGGCTATATCAGTATCTACACTATCTCACACTCAGGCTATATCAGTATCTACACTATCTCACACTCAGTCTATATCAGTACCTACACTATCTCACACTCGGGCTATATCAGTACCTACACTATCTCACACTCAGGCTATATCAGTATCTACACTATCTCACACTCGGGCTATATCAGTATCTACACTATCTCACACTCGGGCTATATCAGTACCTACACTATCTCACACTCAGTCTATATCAGTATCTACACTATCTCACACTCAGTCTATATCAGTATCTACACTATCTCACACTCAGTCTATATCAGTATCTACACTATCTCACACTCAGTCTATATCAGTGTCTACACTATCTCACACTCAGGCTATATCAGTATCTACACTATCTCACACTCGGGCTATATCAGTATCTACACTATCTCACACTCAGGCTATATCAGTATCTACACTATCTCACACTCAGGCTATATCAGTATCTACACTATCTCACACTCAGGCTATATCAGTATCTACTCTATCTCACACTCAGGCTATATCAGTACCTACACTATCTCACACTCGGGCTATATCAGTACCTACACTATCTCACACTCAGTCTATATCAGTATCTACACTATCTCACACTCAGGCTATATCAGTATCTACACTATCTCACACTCGGGCTATATCAGTATCTACACTATCTCACACTCAGGCTATATCAGTATCTACACTATCTCACACTCAGGCTATATCAGTATCTACACTATCTCACACTCGGGCTATATCAGTATCTACACTATCTCACACTCAGGCTATATCAGTATCTACACTATCTCACACTCAGGCTATATCAGTATCTACACTATCTCACACTCGGGCTATATCAGTATCTACACTATCTCACACTCAGGCTATATCAGTATCTACACTATCTCACACTCGGGCTATATCAGTATCTACACTATCTCACACTCAGGCTATATCAGTATCTACACTATCTCACACTCAGGCTATATCAGTATCTACACTATCTCACACTCAGGCTATATCAGTATCTACACTATCTCACACTCAGACTATATCAGTATCTACACTATCTCACACTCGGGCTATATCAGTATCTACACTATCTCACACTCAGACTATATCAGTATCTACACTATCTCACACTCAGGCTATATCAGTATCTACACTATCTCACACTCGGGCTATATCAGTATCTACACTATCTCACACTCAGGCTATATCAGTATCTACACTATCTCACACTCGGGCTATATCAGTATCTACACTATCTCACACTCAGGCTATATCAGTATCTACTCTATCTCACACTCAGGCTATATCAGTACCTACACTATCTCACACTCAGGCTATATCAGTACCTACACTATCTCACACTCAGGCTATATCAGTATCTACACTATCTCACACTCAGTCTATATCAGTACCTACACTATCTCACACTCGGGCTATATCAGTACCTACACTATCTCACACTCGGGCTATATCAGTATCTACACTATCTCACACTCAGGCTATATCAGTACCTACACTATCTCACACTCAGGCTATATCAGTATCTACACTATCTCACACTCAGGCTATATCAGTACCTACACTATCTCACACTCAGGCTATATCAGTATCTACACTATCTCACACTCGGGCTATATCAGTATCTACACTATCTCACACTCGGGCTATATCAGTATCTACACTATCTCACACTCAGTCTATATCAGTACCTACACTATCTCACACTCAGTCTATATCAGTACCTACACTATCTCACACTCGGGCTAGATCAGTATCTACACTATCTCACACTCAGGCTATATCAGTATCTACACTATCTCACACTCAGTCTATATCAGTACCTACACTATCTCACACTCGGGCTATATCAGTACCTACACTATCTCACACTCAGGCTATATCAGTATCTACACTATCTCACACTCAGTCTATATCAGTACCTACACTATCTCACACTCGGGCTATATCAGTACCTACACTATCTCACACTCGGGCTATATCAGTATCTACACTATCTCACACTCGGGCTATATCAGTATCTACACTATCTCACACTCGGGCTATATCAGTATCTACACTATCTCACACTCGGGCTATATCAGTATCTACACTATCTCACACTCAGGCTATATCAGTACCTACACTATCTCACACTCAGACTATATCAGTACCTACACTATCTCACACTCGGGCTATATCAGTATCTACACTATCTCACACTCAGGCTATATCAGTATCTACACTATCTCACACTCAGTCTATATCAGTACCTACACTATCTCACACTCAGGCTATATCAGTATCTACACTATCTCACACTCAGGCTATATCAGTATCTACACTATCTCACACTCAGGCTATATCAGTATCTACACTATCTCACACTCAGTCTATATCAGTACCTACACTATCTCACACTCAGGCTATATCAGTATCTACACTATCTCACACTCGGGCTATATCAGTATCTGCAGTATCTCACACTCGGGCTATATCAGTACCTACACTATCTCACACTCGGGCTATATCAGTATCTACACTATCTCACACTCAGGCTATATCAGTATCTACACTATCTCACACTCGGGCTATATCAGTATCTACACTATCTCACACTCAGGCTATATCAGTATCTACACTATCTCACACTCAGGCTATATCAGTACCTACACTATCTCACACTCAGTCTATATCAGTATCTACACTATCTCACACTCGGGCTATATCAGTATCTACACTATCTCACACTCGGGCTATATCAGTATCTACACTATCTCACACTCAGACTATATCAGTATCTACACTATCTCACACTCAGTCTATATCAGTATCTACACTATCTCACACTCAGGCTATATCAGTATCTACACTATCTCACACTCGGGCTATATCAGTACCTACACTATCTCACACTCAGGCTATATCAGTATCTACACTATCTCACACTCGGGCTATATCAGTATCTACACTATCTCACACTCAGGCTATATCAGTATCTACACTATCTCACACTCAGGCTATATCAGTACCTACAGTATCTCACACTCAGGCTATATCAGTACCTACACTATCTCACACTCAGGCTATATCAGTATCTACACTATCTCACACTCAGTCTATATCAGTATCTACACTATCTCACACTCGGGCTATATCAGTATCTACACTATCTCACACTCAGTCTATATCAGTACCTACACTATCTCACACTCGGGCTATATCAGTACCTACACTATCTCACACTCAGGCTATATCAGTATCTACACTATCTCACACTCAGGCTATATCAGTATCTACACTATCTCACACTCAGGCTATATCAGTATCTACACTATCTCACACTCGGGCTATATCAGTACCTACACTATCTCACACTCGGGCTATATCAGTATCTACACTATCTCACACTCGGGCTATATCAGTATCTAACACTATTTCACACTCAGGCTATATCAGTATCTACACTATCTCACACTCAGTCTATATCAGTATCTACACTATCTCACACTCAGGCTATATCAGTACCTACACTATCTCACACTCAGTCTATATCAGTATCTACACTATCTCACACTCAGGATATATCAGTATCTACACTATCTCACACTCGGGCTATATCAGTACCTACACTATCTCACACTCAGGCTATATCAGTATCTACACTATCTCACACTCAGGCTATATCAGTATCTACTCTATCTCACACTCAGGCTATATCAGTATCTACACTATCTCACACTCGGGCTATATCAGTATCTACACTATCTCACACTCAGGCTATATCAGTATCTACACTATCTCACACTCAGGCTATATCAGTATCTACACTATCTCACACTCGGGCTATATCAGTATCTACACTATCTCACACTCAGTCTATATCAGTATCTACACTATCTCACACTCGGGCTATATCAGTATCTACTCTATCTCACACTCAGGCTATATCAGTATCTACACTATCTCACACTCAGGCTATATCAGTATCTACAGTATCTCACACTCGGGCTATATCAGTATCTACACTATCTCACACTCAGGCTATATCAGTATCTACACTATCTCACACTCAGTCTATATCAGTATCTACACTATTTCACACTCAGGCTATATCAGTATCTACACTATCTCACACTCAGTCTATATCAGTATCTACACTATCTCACACTCGGTCTATATCAGTATCTACACTATCTCACACTCGGGCTATATCAGTGTCTACACTATCTCACACTCAGGCTATATCAGTACCTACACTATCTCACACTCAGACTATATCAGTATCTACACTATCTCACACTCGGGCTGTATCAGTATCTACACTATCTCACACTCAGGCTATATCAGTATCTACACTATCTCACACTCAGTCTATATCAGTACCTACACTATCTCACACTCGGTCTATATCAGTATCTACACTATCTCACACTCGGACTATATCAGTATCTACACTATCTCACACTCAGGCTATATCAGTATCTACAGTATCTCACACTCAGGCTATATCAGTACCTACACTATCTCACACTCAGGCTATATCAGTACCTACACTATCTCACACTCAGGCTATATCAGTATCTACACTATCTCACACTCAGGCTATATCAGTATCTACACTATCTCACACTCAGTCTATATCAGTATCTACACTATCTCACACTCAGGCTATATCAGTATCTACACTATCTCACACTCGGGCTATATCAGTATCTACACTATCTCACACTCAGGCTATATCAGTGTCTACACTATCTCACACTCAGTCTATATCAGTATCTACACTATCTCACACTCAGGCTATATCAGTATCTACACTATCTCACACTCAGGCTATATCAGTATCTACACTATCTCACACTCAGGCTATATCAGTATCTACACTATCTCACACTCGGGCTATATCAGTATCTACACTATCTCACACTCAGGCTATATCAGTACCTACACTATCTCACACTCAGGCTATATCAGTATCTACACTATCTCACACTCAGTCTATATCAGTATCTACACTATCTCACACTCGGGCTATATCAGTATCTACACTATCTCACACTCAGGCTAAATCAGTATCTACACTATCTCACACTCAGGCTATATCAGTATCTACACTATCTCACACTCAGTCTATATCAGTATCTACACTATCTCACACTCGGGCTATATCAGTATCTACACTATCTCACACTCAGTCTATATCAGTATCTACACTATCTCACACTCGGGCTATATCAGTATCTACACTATCTCACACTCAGGCTATATCAGTATCTACACTATCTCACACTCAGGCTATATCAGTATCTACACTATCTCACACTCGGGCTATATCAGTATCTACACTATCTCACACTCAGGCTATATCAGTACCTACACTATCTCACACTCAGGCTATATCAGTACCTACACTATCTCACACTCAGGCTATATCAGTATCTACACTATCTCACACTCAGTCTATATCAGTATCTACACTATCTCACACTCAGGCTATATCAGTATCTACACTATCTCACACTCAGGCTATATCAGTATCTACACTATCTCACACTCAGGCTATATCAGTATCTACACTATCTCACACTCAGGCTATATCAGTATCTACTCTATCTCACACTCAGGCTATATCAGTACCTACACTATCTCACACTCGGGCTATATCAGTACCTACACTATCTCACACTCAGTCTATATCAGTATCTACACTATCTCACACTCAGGCTATATCAGTATCTACACTATCTCACACTCGGGCTATATCAGTATCTACACTATCTCACACTCAGGCTATATCAGTATCTACACTATCTCACACTCAGGCTATATCAGTATCTACACTATCTCACACTCGGGCTATATCAGTATCTACACTATCTCACACTCAGGCTATATCAGTATCTACACTATCTCACACTCAGGCTATATCAGTATCTACACTATCTCACACTCGGGCTATATCAGTATCTACACTATCTCACACTCAGGCTATATCAGTATCTACACTATCTCACACTCGGGCTATATCAGTATCTACACTATCTCACACTCAGGCTATATCAGTATCTACACTATCTCACACTCAGGCTATATCAGTATCTACACTATCTCACACTCAGGCTATATCAGTATCTACACTATCTCACACTCAGACTATATCAGTATCTACACTATCTCACACTCGGGCTATATCAGTATCTACACTATCTCACACTCAGACTATATCAGTATCTACACTATCTCACACTCAGGCTATATCAGTATCTACACTATCTCACACTCGGGCTATATCAGTATCTACACTATCTCACACTCAGGCTATATCAGTATCTACACTATCTCACACTCGGGCTATATCAGTATCTACACTATCTCACACTCAGGCTATATCAGTATCTACTCTATCTCACACTCAGGCTATATCAGTACCTACACTATCTCACACTCAGGCTATATCAGTACCTACACTATCTCACACTCAGGCTATATCAGTATCTACACTATCTCACACTCAGTCTATATCAGTACCTACACTATCTCACACTCGGGCTATATCAGTACCTACACTATCTCACACTCGGGCTATATCAGTATCTACACTATCTCACACTCAGGCTATATCAGTACCTACACTATCTCACACTCAGGCTATATCAGTATCTACACTATCTCACACTCAGGCTATATCAGTACCTACACTATCTCACACTCAGGCTATATCAGTATCTACACTATCTCACACTCGGGCTATATCAGTATCTACACTATCTCACACTCGGGCTATATCAGTATCTACACTATCTCACACTCAGTCTATATCAGTACCTACACTATCTCACACTCAGTCTATATCAGTACCTACACTATCTCACACTCGGGCTAGATCAGTATCTACACTATCTCACACTCAGGCTATATCAGTATCTACACTATCTCACACTCAGTCTATATCAGTACCTACACTATCTCACACTCGGGCTATATCAGTACCTACACTATCTCACACTCAGGCTATATCAGTATCTACACTATCTCACACTCAGTCTATATCAGTACCTACACTATCTCACACTCGGGCTATATCAGTACCTACACTATCTCACACTCGGGCTATATCAGTATCTACACTATCTCACACTCGGGCTATATCAGTATCTACACTATCTCACACTCGGGCTATATCAGTATCTACACTATCTCACACTCGGGCTATATCAGTATCTACACTATCTCACACTCAGGCTATATCAGTACCTACACTATCTCACACTCAGACTATATCAGTACCTACACTATCTCACACTCGGGCTATATCAGTATCTACACTATCTCACACTCAGGCTATATCAGTATCTACACTATCTCACACTCAGTCTATATCAGTACCTACACTATCTCACACTCAGGCTATATCAGTATCTACACTATCTCACACTCAGGCTATATCAGTATCTACACTATCTCACACTCAGGCTATATCAGTATCTACACTATCTCACACTCAGTCTATATCAGTACCTACACTATCTCACACTCAGGCTATATCAGTATCTACACTATCTCACACTCGGGCTATATCAGTATCTGCAGTATCTCACACTCGGGCTATATCAGTACCTACACTATCTCACACTCGGGCTATATCAGTATCTACACTATCTCACACTCAGGCTATATCAGTATCTACACTATCTCACACTCGGGCTATATCAGTATCTACACTATCTCACACTCAGGCTATATCAGTATCTACACTATCTCACACTCAGGCTATATCAGTACCTACACTATCTCACACTCAGTCTATATCAGTATCTACACTATCTCACACTCGGGCTATATCAGTATCTACACTATCTCACACTCGGGCTATATCAGTATCTACACTATCTCACACTCAGACTATATCAGTATCTACACTATCTCACACTCAGTCTATATCAGTATCTACACTATCTCACACTCAGGCTATATCAGTATCTACACTATCTCACACTCGGGCTATATCAGTACCTACACTATCTCACACTCAGGCTATATCAGTATCTACACTATCTCACACTCGGGCTATATCAGTATCTACACTATCTCACACTCAGGCTATATCAGTATCTACACTATCTCACACTCAGGCTATATCAGTACCTACAGTATCTCACACTCAGGCTATATCAGTACCTACACTATCTCACACTCAGGCTATATCAGTATCTACACTATCTCACACTCAGTCTATATCAGTATCTACACTATCTCACACTCGGGCTATATCAGTATCTACACTATCTCACACTCAGTCTATATCAGTACCTACACTATCTCACACTCGGGCTATATCAGTACCTACACTATCTCACACTCAGGCTATATCAGTATCTACACTATCTCACACTCAGGCTATATCAGTATCTACACTATCTCACACTCAGGCTATATCAGTATCTACACTATCTCACACTCGGGCTATATCAGTACCTACACTATCTCACACTCGGGCTATATCAGTATCTACACTATCTCACACTCGGGCTATATCAGTATCTAACACTATTTCACACTCAGGCTATATCAGTATCTACACTATCTCACACTCAGTCTATATCAGTATCTACACTATCTCACACTCAGGCTATATCAGTACCTACACTATCTCACACTCAGTCTATATCAGTATCTACACTATCTCACACTCAGGATATATCAGTATCTACACTATCTCACACTCGGGCTATATCAGTACCTACACTATCTCACACTCAGGCTATATCAGTATCTACACTATCTCACACTCAGGCTATATCAGTATCTACTCTATCTCACACTCAGGCTATATCAGTATCTACACTATCTCACACTCGGGCTATATCAGTATCTACACTATCTCACACTCAGGCTATATCAGTATCTACACTATCTCACACTCAGGCTATATCAGTATCTACACTATCTCACACTCGGGCTATATCAGTATCTACACTATCTCACACTCAGTCTATATCAGTATCTACACTATCTCACACTCGGGCTATATCAGTATCTACTCTATCTCACACTCAGGCTATATCAGTATCTACACTATCTCACACTCAGGCTATATCAGTATCTACAGTATCTCACACTCGGGCTATATCAGTATCTACACTATCTCACACTCAGGCTATATCAGTATCTACACTATCTCACACTCAGTCTATATCAGTATCTACACTATTTCACACTCAGGCTATATCAGTATCTACACTATCTCACACTCAGTCTATATCAGTATCTACACTATCTCACACTCGGTCTATATCAGTATCTACACTATCTCACACTCGGGCTATATCAGTGTCTACACTATCTCACACTCAGGCTATATCAGTACCTACACTATCTCACACTCAGACTATATCAGTATCTACACTATCTCACACTCGGGCTGTATCAGTATCTACACTATCTCACACTCAGGCTATATCAGTATCTACACTATCTCACACTCAGTCTATATCAGTACCTACACTATCTCACACTCGGTCTATATCAGTATCTACACTATCTCACACTCGGACTATATCAGTATCTACACTATCTCACACTCAGGCTATATCAGTATCTACAGTATCTCACACTCAGGCTATATCAGTACCTACACTATCTCACACTCAGGCTATATCAGTACCTACACTATCTCACACTCAGGCTATATCAGTATCTACACTATCTCACACTCAGGCTATATCAGTATCTACACTATCTCACACTCAGTCTATATCAGTATCTACACTATCTCACACTCAGGCTATATCAGTATCTACACTATCTCACACTCGGGCTATATCAGTATCTACACTATCTCACACTCAGGCTATATCAGTGTCTACACTATCTCACACTCAGTCTATATCAGTATCTACACTATCTCACACTCAGGCTATATCAGTATCTACACTATCTCACACTCAGGCTATATCAGTATCTACACTATCTCACACTCAGGCTATATCAGTATCTACACTATCTCACACTCGGGCTATATCAGTATCTACACTATCTCACACTCAGGCTATATCAGTACCTACACTATCTCACACTCAGGCTATATCAGTATCTACACTATCTCACACTCAGTCTATATCAGTATCTACACTATCTCACACTCGGGCTATATCAGTATCTACACTATCTCACACTCAGGCTAAATCAGTATCTACACTATCTCACACTCAGGCTATATCAGTATCTACACTATCTCACACTCAGTCTATATCAGTATCTACACTATCTCACACTCGGGCTATATCAGTATCTACACTATCTCACACTCAGTCTATATCAGTATCTACACTATCTCACACTCGGGCTATATCAGTATCTACACTATCTCACACTCAGGCTATATCAGTATCTACACTATCTCACACTCAGGCTATATCAGTATCTACACTATCTCACACTCGGGCTATATCAGTATCTACACTATCTCACACTCAGGCTATATCAGTACCTACACTATCTCACACTCAGGCTATATCAGTACCTACACTATCTCACACTCAGGCTATATCAGTATCTACACTATCTCACACTCAGTCTATATCAGTATCTACACTATCTCACACTCAGGCTATATCAGTATCTACACTATCTCACACTCAGGCTATATCAGTATCTACACTATCTCACACTCAGGCTATATCAGTATCTACACTATCTCACACTCAGGCTATATCAGTATCTACACTATCTCACACTCGGGCTATATCAGTATCTACACTATCTCACACTCAGGCTATATCAGTATCTACGCTATCTCACACTCGGGCTATATCAGTACCTACACTATCTCACACTCGGGCTATATCAGTATCTACACTATCTCACACTCAGTCTATATCAGTACCTACACTATCTCACACTCGGGCTATATCAGTACCTACACTATCTCACACTCAGGCTATATCAGTATCTACACTATCTCACACTCAGGCTATATCAGTATCTACACTATCTCACACTCAGGCTATATCAGTATCTACAGTATCTCACACTCGGGCTATATCAGTACCTACACTATCTCACACTCAGACTATATCAGTATCTACACTATCTCACACTCAGGCTATATCAGTATCTACACTATCTCACACTCAGGCTATATCAGTATCTACACTATCTCACACTCAGTCTATATCAGTATCTACACTATCTCACACTCAGGCTATTTCAGTATCTACACTATCTCACACTCAGACTATATCAGTATCTACACTATCTCACACTCGGACTATATCAGTACCTACACTATCTCACACTCAGGCTATATCAGTACCTACACTATCTCACACTCAGGCTATATCAGTATCTACACTATCTCACACTCTGGCTATATCAGTATCTACTCTATCTCACACTCAGACTATATCAGTATCTACACTATCTCACACTCAGGCTATATCAGTATCTACACTATCTCACACTCAGGCTATATCAGTACCTACACTATCTCACACTCAGGCTATATCAGTATCTACACTATCTCACACTCTGGCTATATCAGTATCTACTCTATCTCACACTCAGACTATATCAGTATCTACACTATCTCACACTCAGGCTATATCAGTATCTACACTATCTCACACTCAGGCTATATCAGTATCTACACTATCTCACATTCAGGCTATATCAGTATCTACACTATCTCACACTCAGACTATATCAGTATCTACACTATCTCACACTCAGGCTATATCAGTACCTACACTATCTCACACTCAGGCTATATCAGTATCTACACTATCTCACACTCTGGCTATATCAGTATCTACACTATCTCACACTCAGTCTATATCAGTACCTACACTATCTCACACTCAGTCTATATCAGTATCTACACTATCTCACACTCAGGCTATATCAGTACCTACACTATCTCACACTCAGTCTATATCAGTATCTACACTATCTCACACTCAGGCTATATCAGTATCTACTCTATCTCACACTCAGACTATATCAGTATCTACACTATCTCACACTCAGGCTATATCAGTATCTACTCTATCTCACACTCAGACTATATCAGTATCTACACTATCTCACACTCAGGCTATATCAGTATCTACACTATCTCACACTCGGGCTATATCAGTACCTACACTATCTCACACTCAGGCTATATCAGTATCTACACTATCTCACACTCAGGCTATATCAGTATCTACACTATCTCACACTCGGGCTATATCAGTACCTACACTATCTCACACTCAGGCTATATCAGTATCTACACTATCTCACACTCAGGCTATATCAGTATCTACACTATCTAACACTCAGGCTATATCAGTACCTACACTATCTCACACTCAGTCTATATCAGTATCTACACTATCTCACACTCAGGCTATATCAGTATCTACTCTATCTCACACTCAGACTATATCAGTATCTACACTATCTCACACTCAGGCTATATCAGTATCTACACTATCTCACACTCGAGCTATATCAGTACCTACACTATCTCACACTCAGGCTATATCAGTATCTACACTATCTCACACTCAGGCTATATCAGTATCTACACTATCTCACACTCGGGCTATATCAGTACCTACACTATCTCACACTCAGTCTATATCAGTATCTACACTATCTCACACTCGGGCTATATCAGTATCTACACTATCTCACACTCAGTCTATATCAGTGTCTACACTATCTCACACTCAGGCTATATCAGTACCTACACTATCTCACACTCAGGCTATATCAGTATCTACTCTATCTCACACTCAGGCTATATCAGTATCTACACTATCTCACACTCAGACTATATCAGTATCTACACTATCTCACACTCGGACTATATCAGTACCTACACTATCTCACACTCAGGCTATATCAGTACCTACACTATCTCACACTCAGGCTATATCAGTATCTACACTATCTCACACTCTGGCTATATCAGTATCTACTCTATCTCACACTCGGGCTATATCAGTATCTACACTATCTCACACTCAGTCTATATCAGTACCTACACTATCTCACACTCGGGCTATATCAGTACCTACACTATCTCACACTCAGGCTATATCAGTATCTACACTATCTCACACTCAGGCTATATCAGTATCTACACTATCTCACACTCAGGCTATATCAGTATCTACACTATCTCACACTCAGACTATATCAGTACCTACACTATCTCACACTCAGGCTATATCAGTACCTACACTATCTCACACTCAGGCTATATCAGTATCTACACTATCTCACACTCAGGCTATATCAGTATCTACACTATCTCACACTCAGGCTATATCAGTATCTACACTATCTCACACTCGGGCTATATCAGTACCTACACTATCTCACACTCGGGCTATATCAGTATCTACACTATCTCACACTCGGGCTATATCAGTATCTAACACTATTTCACACTCAGGCTATATCAGTATCTACACTATCTCACACTCAGTCTATATCAGTACCTACACTATCTCACACTCAGTCTATATCAGTATCTACACTATCTCACACTCAGGCTATATCAGTACCTACACTATCTCACACTCAGTCTATATCAGTATCTACACTATCTCACACTCGGGCTATATCAGTATCTACACTATCTCACACTCAGTCTATATCAGTACCTACACTATCTCACACTCGGGCTATATCAGTATCTACACTATCTCACACTCGGGCTATATCAGTATCTACACTATCTCACACTCAGTCTATATCAGTATCTACACTATCTCACACTCAGGCTATATCAGTACCTACACTATCTCACACTCAGGCTATATCAGTATCTACACTATCTCACACTCGGGCTATATCAGTATCTACACTATCTCACACTCGGGCTATATCAGTATCTACACTATCTCACACTCAGTCTATATCAGTATCTACACTATCTCACACTCAGGCTATATCAGTACCTACACTATCTCACACTCAGGCTATATCAGTACCTACACTATCTCACACTCGGGCTATATCAGTATCTACACTATCTCACACTCGGGCTATATCAGTATCTACACTATCTCACACTCAGTCTATATCAGTATCTACACTATCTCACACTCAGGCTATATCAGTACCTACACTATCTCACACTCAGGCTATATCAGTATCTACACTATCTCACACTCGGACCATATCAGTATCTACACTATCTCACACTCGGGCTATATCAGTATCTACACTATCTCACACTCGGACTATATCAGTACCTACACTATCTCACACTCGGGCTATATCAGTATCTACACTATCTCACACTCAGGCTATATCAGTATCTACACTATCTCACACTCAGGCTATATCAGTATCTACACTATCTCACACTCAGGCTATATCAGTACCTACACTATCTCACACTCAGTCTATATCAGTATCTACACTATCTCACACTCAGGCTATATCAGTATCTACACTATCTCACACTCAGACTATATCAGTACCTACACTATCTCACACTCAGGCTATATCAGTACCTACACTATCTCACACTCGGGCTATATCAGTATCTACACTATCTCACACTCAGGCTATATCAGTACCTACACTATCTCACACTCAGTCTATATCAGTACCTACACTATCTCACACTCAGGCTATATCAGTACCTACACTATCTCACACTCAGGCTATATCAGTATCTACACTATCTCACACTCAGGCTATATCAGTATCTACACTATCTCACACTCGGGCTATATCAGTATCTACACTATCTCACACTCAGGCTATATCAGTATCTACACTATCTCACACTCAGGCTATATCAGTACCTACACTATCTCACACTCAGTCTATATCAGTATCTACACTATCTCACACTCAGGCTATATCAGTATCTACACTATCTCACACTCAGACTATATCAGTACCTACACTATCTCACACTCAGGCTATATCAGTACCTACACTATCTCACACTCAGTCTATATCAGTATCTACACTATCTCACACTCAGGCTATATCAGTACCTACACTATCTCACACTCAGTCTATATCAGTATCTACACTATCTCACACTCAGTCTATATCAGTACCTACACTATCTCACACTCAGGCTATATCAGTATCTACACTATCTCACACTCAGGCTATATCAGTATCTACACTATCTCACACTCAGGCTATATCAGTATCTACACTATCTCACACTCAGGCTATATCAGTATCTACACTATCTCACACTCAGGCTATATCAGTATCTACACTATCTCACACTCGGGCTATATCAGTATCTACACTATCTCACACTCGGGCTATATCAGTATCTACTCTATCTCACACTCAGGCTATATCAGTATCTACACTATCTCACACTCGGGCTATATCAGTATCTACACTATCTCACACTCGGGCTATATCAGTACCTACACTATCTCACACTCGGGCTATATCAGTATCTACACTATCTCACACTCAGGCTATATCAGTATCTACACTATCTCACACTCGGGCTATATCAGTATCTACTCTATCTCACACTCAGGCTATATCAGTATCTACACTATCTCACACTCGGGCTATATCAGTATCTACACTATCTCACACTCGGGCTATATCAGTACCTACACTATCTCACACTCGGGCTATATCAGTATCTACACTATCTCACACTCAGGCTATACCAGTATCTACACTATCTCACACTCAGGCTATATCAGTACCCACACTATCTCACACTCAGACTATATCAGTATCTACACTATCTCACACTCGGTCTATATCAGTATCTACACTATCTCACACTCAGGCTATATCAGTATCTACACTATCTCACACTCAGGCTATATCAGTATCTACACTATCTCACACTCAGGCTATATCAGTATCTACACTATCTCACACTCGGACTATATCAGTACCTACACTATCTCACACTCAGGCTATATCAGTATCTACACTATCTCACACTCAGGCTATATCAGTATCTACACTATCTCACACTCGGACTATATCAGTACCTACACTATCTCACACTCAGGCTATATCAGTATCTACACTATCTCACACTCAGGCTATATCAGTATCTACACTATCTCACACTCAGGCTATATCAGTATCTACACTATCTCACACTCAGTCTATATCAGTATCTACACTATCTCACACTCGGACTATATCGGTATCTACACTATCTCACACTCAGGCTATATCAGTATCTACACTATCTCACACTCAGGCTATATCAGTATCTACACTATCTCACACTCGGTCTATATCAGTATCTACACTATCTCACACTCAGGCTATATCAGTATCTACAGTATCTCACACTCAGGCTATATCAGTATCTACACTATCTCACACTCAGGCTATATCAGTATCTACACTATCTCACACTCGGGCTATATCAGTATCTACACTATCTCACACTCGGACTATATCAGTACCTACACTATCTCACACTCAGGCTATATCAGTATCTACACTATCTCACACTCGGGCTATATCAGTATCTACACTATCTCACACTCGGGCTATATCAGTATCTACACTATCTCACACTCGGGCTATATCAGTACCTACACTATCTCACACTCGGACTATATCAGTACCTACACTATCTCACACTCAGGCTATATCAGTATCTACACTATCTCACACTCAGTCTATATCAGTATCTACACTATCTCACACTCGGGCTATATCAGTACCTACACTATCTCACACTCGGACTATATCAGTACCTACACTATCTCACACTCAGGCTATATCAGTATCTACACTATCTCACACTCGGGCTATATCAGTACCTACACTATCTCACACTCAGGCTATATCAGTATCTACACTATCTCACACTCAGGCTATATCAGTATCTACACTATCTCACACTCGGGCTATATCAGTATCTACACTATCTCACACTCAGGCTATATCAGTATCTACACTATCTCACACTCAGGCTATATCAGTATCTACACTATCTCACACTCGGGCTATATCAGTATCTACACTATCTCACACTCGGGCTATATCAGTACCTACACTATCTCACACTCGGACTATTTTATAACTTTTTGTCATCCAATTCAACATCCTTCACAGACTAGCTAACTCTCCAGATTTCATCCCTTTCATCTCAAGATTATTATTACAGCACACCACATAATTTTACTTACAACTGCGAGCTATCACTGTTTCTACAATAAGCAGTGAGAGTTACTTCCCCTTAATTGTGCACAACTCCTAATGCAAGTTGAAATGAGGTAGAAGATAACTTCTAATTAGTAAGTTTAACAGTGTGTTTAAGTCTTGTTTTAGTATATTTATTGTGTAAGAAAGTGGTATGTGTGATTTAACGTGCAAAAGAAAATCAGCTTTCAAATACTTATTCAATAAAAATAAAACTCCCATAACACTTGTATCGTGTCATTCTGTAACGGCTCTTATAATATTGGATGGCATCCAGACTCAACTTGGGTAAAAAATGTTTCTAAAATTTATCTTTAGCACAGCAGGAAGCTTTTTCTCCATTTTTTTGTAAAATTATTAATAATAGTACTTGCTACATTGTATTAAAATCTGTTGTCTACCTATTCCGGTCTACACTCTTGTGCCCTCCACTTCCTGTCTCACACATTTGTCACCTCTTTATATATCTCTCAGTTTCTCAGCCCATCACTGATGACCCAATCAGACTACTTTTCCTTATTCCTACAAAAGATGGTGACAGGTAACCCCCACCTACCCATACATAATCACTACATCCAGACTACACCAATGTACATTTACTCACAAATATATCAATTACTCTATAAGAATGTGATACTAGTCACATGATTAGAGCCCTGCTGACTGTCAGCATAGTAGTTTGAAGATAAATCAGCAATAAATTGTCCTTGATGTCTCTCAAACATACAGGTAGAGGTCAATGAGTTCATTTTGTTCGCTTTGCTGGATTCAAGTTGGTTTAGCTCTTTTGGTGAGAATTCCTACATACGCTCACGGGGTCATAGCAAAATACTTGCTTGAACTTCTAAAATCTGTATGAATAGACGACTGCAATCTAACAATTATATATGTAAACGTGTATGTGGCATTTAGAACTCACAATTCAGCTTACGCAATTCAGTACATAAAATGGAAAAGCGTTTCTTCTTTTGGTGTAGGCAACAAGGGTCATATAAGCATTAAATAGATTATGAGCTTTTCTTTTAAAGCAATTTAGAAAAATATGCTCAATGGAATCATCTGCTGAAGTAATTTATTGATCCAAGAGCAAAGCATTTTATGATGTAATTATTACTATGTAGTGAGCAATTGTGTTTTGTTATTCCTTGCTTTCCATTTGTTCACCTCAAGTCTTGCCAAGTAACAATAGAGGGCTAGCTTAGATGTAATAGGTATTGTTATTGGTAGTTATTTCTTGTCACAAGCACCTTGGCTTTCATGAACATGTTCGGAGAACCCATTGTTCATGTCAAACTCAAAAATACCAATGTCAATGCCTACCCTTATCCAAAGTATCTAGCTTTCATTTTGTAGTCTAGCAATGTTTGACAAAACCAAGTGCACAATGAATGCGTAATATAGCCACACATACAATACGGTGGCATTTTTTCTTGTTAAACTTTATGATCTTTTTATACCGGGGCTAGTTTGGAGCTTTCTATGAATAGTAGAATGTCCCGCTGACTCAGAACTACATCTCAGGTAATGCCATTGGGTATGTCAAGTAATACTGTGAGTTCATTAGACCTTGGCTACAGCAACCACACTTATTGTGTCATTGAAACTTTATGTCATATTATTGGTTAATGTATTCAGTGAAGCCTGAGTTGTTAGTAAGATACAACAAAAGGCTAGCTTGTACATATTAGTTACTAGTATTACGCGATGTAACTTTAAATAGTTATGCCAACAATTCTTAGTTTATTGTTTGCTTAGTCGATGTAGAGACTTGGTCCCTTTGCTTTCTCGCTTACTCGCTGTGTCTGTTGCTGGAACACAACATTGTTTGGAGGGCTTCTTGTAACATATTGCAATGTATTGTAAACTATCTCAGGTCCATACACACTGGGTCAAAATAAAGGATATTAATCAGTTCATATGACTAGTACAGCTAATTGTCCTCTTCGACTGATGAACAAATTATTTATCAAATCCATCACCCAAAAGTTATAATGTAACAGTAGAACACAACATATCTGTATAAGTTATAGTGTAACAGTAGAACACAACATATCTGCCTAAGTTATAATGTAACAGTGGAACACAACATATCTGTATAAGTTATAATGTAACAGTGGAACACAACATCTCTGTATAAGTTATAATGTAACAGTGAAACACAGCATATCTGTATAAGTTATAATGTAACAGTGGAACACAACATATCTGTATAAGTTATAGTGTAACAGTGGAACACAACATATCTGTATAAGTTATAATGTAACAGTGGAACAGAACATATCTGTATAAGTTATAATGTAACAGTGGAACACAACATATCTGTATAAGTTATAATGTAACAGTGGAACAGAACATATCTGTATAAGTTATAATGTAACAGTGGAACACAACATATCTGTATAAGTTATAATGTAACAGTGGAACACAACATATCTGTATAAGTTATAATGTAACAGTGGAACACAACATATCTGTATAAGTTATGTTAGCTGAGTGAGTTGTTCTTTAACTCGGCTGATACCAACTAGCAACAAACTTGAGCAGTTGTGTCCAGGAATATATGTCTGTAGAGCAACACATACATAATGTGCGTGTAGTGTGTAGTGTATGTGTAGTGTATGTGTAGTGTATGTGTAGTGTATGTGTATTGTATATGTAGTGTATGTGTAGTGTATGTGTAGTGTATGTGTATGTGTAGTGTATGTGTAGTGTATGTGTAGCGTATGTGTAGTGTATGTGTAGCGTATATGTAGTGTATGTGTAGTGTATGTGTGGCGTATGTGTAGTGTATGTGTAGTGTATGTGTAGTGTATGTGTAGTGTATGTGTAGCGTATATGTAGTGTATGTGTAGTGCATGTGTGGCGTATGTGTAGTGTATGTGTAGTGTATGTGTAGTGTATGTAATGTGTATGTGTAGTGTATGTATAGCGTATATGTAGTGTATGTGTAGTGTATGTGTTGTGTATGTGTAGTGTATGTGTATGTGTAGTGTATACGTGGTGTTTATGTAGTGTATGTGTAGTGTATGTGTAGTGTATATGTAGTGTATGTGTAGTGTATATGTAGTGTATGTGTAGTGTGTGTAGTGTATATGTAGTGTATATGTAGTGTATATGTAGTGTATGTGTTGTGTATGTGTAGTGTATGTGTATTGTATGTGTATTGTATGTGTAGTGTATATGTAGTGTATGTGTAGTGTATGTGTGGTGTATGTGTAGTGTATGTGTTGTGTATGTGTAGTGTATGTGTAGTGTATGTGTAGTGTATGTGTGGTGTATATGTAGTGTATATGTAGTGTATGTGTAGTGTATGTGTAGTGTATGTGTAGTATATGTGTAGTGTATGTGTGGTGTATGTGTAGTGTATGTGTAGTATATGTGTAGTGTATGTGTGGTGTATGTGTAGTGTATGTGTAGCGTATGTGTAGTGTATGTGTTGTGTATGTGTAGTGTAGTGTATACGTGGTGTTTATGTAGTGTATGTGTAGTGTATGTGTAGTGTATATGTAGTGTATGTGTAGTGTATATGTAGTGTATGTGTAGTGTGTGTAGTGTATATGTAGTGTATATGTAGTGTATATGTAGTGTATGTGTTGTGTATGTGTAGTGTATGTGTATTGTATGTGTATTGTATATGTAGTGTATATGTAGTGTATGTGTAGTGTATGTGTGGTGTATGTGTAGTGTATATGTGGTGTGTGTGTAGTGTATGTGTAGTGTGTGTAGTGTATATGTAGTGTATATGTAGTGTATGTGTAGTGTATGTGTAGTGTATGTGTAGTGTATGTGTAGTGTAGTGTATGTGGATTGTATGTGTTGTGTATGTGTAGTGTAGTGTATGTGTAGTGTATATGTAGTGTATGTGTAGTGTAAGTGTAGTGTATGTGTAGTGTATGTGTTGCGTATGTGTGGTGTATGTGTAGTGTATATGTGGTGTGTGTGTAGTGTATGTGTAGTGTGTGTAGTGTATATGTAGTGTATATGTAGTGTATGTGTAGTGTATGTGTAGTGTATATGTAGTGTATGTGTAGTGTATGTGTGGTGTATGTGTAGTGTATATGTGGTGTGTGTGTAGTGTATGTGTAGTGTGTGTAGTGTATATGTAGTGTATATGTAGTGTATGTGTAGTGTATGTGTAGTGTATGTGTAGTGTATGTGTAGTGTAGTGTATGTGGATTGTATGTGTTGTGTATGTGTAGTGTAGTGTATGTGTAGTGTATATGTAGTGTATGTGTAGTGTAAGTGTAGTGTATGTGTAGTGTATGTGTTGCGTATGTGTAGTGTAGTGTAGTGTATGTGTGGTGTATATTTAGTGTATATGTAGTGTATATGTAGTGTATGTGTAGTGTGTGTAGTGTATATGTAGTGTATATGTAGTGTATGTGTTGTGTATGTGTGGTGTATGTGTAGTGTATGTGTAGTGTATGTGTAGTATATGTGTAGTATATATGTAGTGTATGTGTAGTGTATGTGTAGTATATGTGTAGTATATGTGTAGTGTATGTGTAGTGTATGTGTAGTGTATGTGTAGTGTATGTGTAGTGTATGTGTAATGTATGTGTAGTGTATATGTAGTGTATGTGTAGTGTATATGTAGTGTATATGTAGTATATGTGTAGTGTATATGTAGTGTATGTGTGGTGTGTGTGCAGTGTATGTGTAGTGTATGTGTAGTGTATGTGTAGTGTATATGTAGTGTATGTGTAGTGTATATGTGGTGTATGTGTAGTGTATATGTGGTGTGTGTGTAGTGTATGTGTAGTGTATGTGTAGTGTATGTGTGGTGTGTATGTAGTGTATATGTAGTGTGTCTGTAGTGTATCTGTACTAAATGCGTAATGTATGTCTACTACATGTTTACTGTATGTGTACTATATATGTACTGTATACAGTAACCACACACACCTACTTGCTGTATATATAATGTACAGCATTATGTACTGTGTATACATTATTTTACTATATATACTATTATATATATGCAGCATGTACTGTATATATAATGTACATTATATATGTATAATAAATATATAGTGCATGTATAATATATTATGTAGCCAGGATTCTACTAAACTGGGTTTGATGATCAGGTCAGATGCTTTTACTGCTCGGGATCACTTAAAGAATGGAAGTTACGTGTGGGTTGGATACTTTATCTATAAATAGCTGGTTCCCTGACTGTTCATACCTTCTACAGCTAAAGGGAGAGAGTTATGTTGTTGAGGCACATGCCAGAACTAAACGTTATGGAATTATGGATTTTTTTTTTGTATATATTTTTATTTAGAGAGCCATAGTTTCGTATTTCAAGTTTGATCGAGCTTGCCAATGTAAACTAGTGAGGGAGCTCCTTTGTTGAATAACTGTGGTCTGCTTTCACAGTAGCGATGTACTCAGATTTAAGCTTTGTAAACGGCGCATGTCATCGCTATACACCCAGTACCTATCTACTGCTCGGGAATAAAAAAAAAATATTATCCAGTTAACATCAGTTTACTTTCTTTTTAATATTAGTGGTCATAGCAATCAAACATCTTTGCTACTAGTGCCATCTACCAGACTGCTGGCACCATGCACACTTATGAATCGGAAAGCTGAAAAGGATTTAAAATTTAAATTAAGCATCATTTCAAACTAGTAACAAAATATTTTTTGCATAACCATCATGGTATTTCCAAAATGAGTCATCATGTTATTTTCAAGTCGCGTTTTCCATATACAAAAGAACCAATTGATCTATTGTTCTGTTTATGACCTGCTCACACATGCTCTTTTGTAAATATGATACCACAATATCATGCGAGAATTGTTAAAAAGTATTTTCACAAATTTTCTCCTTAGTCATGGGACTATGCAGATAATTACTGCAGACAACTGTTTGGTCTAGCTATCAATTCTTTCAACTTTGAAACCAAAACATTCAGTCGGGGTTCAAAACTTGATATTCGATAGAATTTGTTATATTTGGTGAGTTAACTCGCCATTTTATTTTTTACTCAACTCAAATTACACTAAAATAAATAAATGGGTGATTTTTAGGTCTTGTTGTTTTATTTTCAGGTTTCTGTAAGATTATGCGAGAGTATCAATGCAATTTTTGTGTTTGCAATCCTGTTTAAAAAAAAGCTGTTGTAGCCTTAAATCTTGAAAACTTTGTAAAAACAAGCATAGAAAAACATTATAATGAAGCTGTAATCTTTATACTTTTAATAAAAAAAAAATCAAGCTATTAAAACGCCAAATTTTTTTTTCAGAATTGGTATTTGAACTTTGCATAATCTACCATAAAATAAATTATTTTGAAAGCATTGTAATCTTTGCCAAAAAGCTGGTGTTAGATTGAAACAACTAAGCCGTGTTTTTTGATTATTTTCTGTTTTTCTCAGTCTTTTTCTGAAAGTTTTAACCATGGCAGTTAGCACTCTTGTTGACTGATCAATACTTTCAGTTGAAAGGTTGGTTATATCCATGGGCTAATTTATTTCATCAGTAACACAAACAGCTGTCGATCAACAGAAAAATCTGTCATTTAATATGTTTAATAGCTCCTAATGTATAATGAATATATATATATTTATACATCTACCTCAATGCACTCAATAGCACTGCTCTACACCATACATACATCATATCCTTCGAACTACCTTCCAATATTGATGCCTGATATTGCTGACATAAAGGTTGGCAGTTGCCGGGTTCGACAAAAATAGCTATATAAGTTTGATTTCACTTGTGAAACTACCATGGTGTACTCTTTTATTTATCAATAGGTGGTTCCATGGATGAAATATACCAGGATTGCCAGAAACCCGAACGGGGTGTAGCCAATTTTGGCCAATGGGAAGTCATCCATGGCGCCCATATTGAATTGGTTGTTCGGAGCGGAAACATAAACTACTATAGCAGCTCGGAAAAGTAATCGTAAATATTTGTATTAACGCGATGTTCTGATTTTCTAGTTTCGGAGCGGAAGCTGCATAAAATCAATAAAGTTTGCCACATACCAAAGATTAGATATATGTTATCGTTTGCATATACAATTCTTTTCTCACAGCGGATATGGTATTGTAAGTAACAATAGTTGAATCGTCAAAACTAACGCAGTATGCCCACGGCGTGAACTTAACGTGTAAAAACTGATAAGAAAACGATTTTTACGAGATCCAAGTGGTCTTGAAAATTTCGAAGCAGTTTGGCGGTTCCCACAAACGGCTACATTTGGCTTGTCACAAAATTTCTATTACGCGGCCACAGCTGGCAATCCTGGTATATTTCATCCATGGGTGGTTCCCTGACTGTTCATACCTTCTAGGACCCAGGACGCAAGTAGTAATAGATGAGCAGATCTCCCTACCAAGTGTTTTTTTGTGGATTTGATCTTGGAGTTTAGGCAATGGGTTACGATGTTGGATGAATTCGCCGAGTTTATATTGTATTTCATTTGAGGGGTACTTGAGTGGCATTTGAGTGGCATTTAAGTGGCATTTGAGTTTTGATTATTTTTTTACTTAATTTGAACTTATAGCATATAGATTTCGAAGGCATGACATTCAAGTTTTGATAATTTTTTTACATAACTCGAACTCATATGATATTTTGAGAGAGAGGAGAGAAGAATGAGGAGATATAACTACATTGAATCAATATATGATTATATACATTTATTACATAATAAGTAGCAAAATATTCTTGTATAATATAGCTAGAGTTAGTAAATACTAAGTAATACAAAGCACTACAACTTGTAATGACAATCAATGGATGATAGTCTTTTTCTTTACAATGTCGTCATTGTTGTACTGATGTTATAACTTAGGAAGGAAGACTTCTGTTCTATGTACTTTTGATTCCATAATGAACTAAAATAAAAAGTTATGTATTAGTATAGAATGATTAAACAAAAATGTAAAATAATTACATGAATTTGAATTATAGTTCTTTTTACATTGGTTAGTTAACATTATATAGTAAAGGGAAGTAACTCACCAAGTTATTTTGTTCGGTTTGTTTTTTCTTGAGCATAATTTTCATCAAGTGTTTTTGATTCTCTCTCTTCTATCTAAAGCAAAACAAAAAATAATTGCTTTATAAATAAATATTGTCTAATTGGAAGTATTACTTATATCAGTTAGTTTACATTAAATAAAAAATACTCACTATGTTGTCTTGTCTGACATGCTCTTTTTGAATATAGTTTTCACCAGGGGGTGTTGGTTCTCTCAAAGATGTAGAAGATGTGTTTCCCACTCCCATTGAAAGCACTAAGACCTTGTTCTCAACAACCTCATCTGTAGTAAAGTACTTCATCTGGTTGGAATCATCAAGTTTGTTGGATAGGTTTTGAGCCGTTTCTATCGCTTGTAATGCTGTGAATGTGATTATATCATGTCAATGATAACCAAATCTACTAACTTCACGATTTCTTACAAGTATGACTCCTGTTCCAATTCGTTTGACGTTGCTAGCATGTTTTTCAGGTATATATAGAACTCCCATCATCAAACCATCATATTGCAAACATCTGTAGTTTACCAGTAGCGCATCCATCACCACTTCTCCATTAGGTAATGTTAACTGAGTTGATATTTGAGGAGATTCAAAACTGATTACACTTCCAACAGCAAATTGAGAGAGTGTTGCGATACGAACCATACTGATCAACTGAGTAGGTGTTTTTTTTTTATTAATCTACTTAGCTGTTTAGCTTCCTCAAGGGAAATATTGGATGGGAAGTTGATAGGGTGAAAGATTGGATGCTTGTCTGAATCGAATCCCATAAAAACCGCCAGTTTTGGAACATCTGGTTGTGTTGGAGCTAATTTGTTGTAATCCTCATTTCTCACCATAGACCTCACTTGTCGTCTGTTGCCAAATGTTTCGACATTGTAGCGGATAATGCATAAGTTTTTATATACATCCTCAGTTGGTCTTTCGATGGAGATTATCTCGAGAAGTGATGGCGTTTGATTTAAGTGAAGTGGTTGAAACCTTCCAATCATTACTCTGTCATTGGTATCGCAAGAATTGAGCAAACTAGCAGCATTTTTTGACAAGCAGGAAAGATGAGAAGGAGATGGTGCTTTCAAAGTCCAAGTATAGTCAATCGTTTTATTTCTATCCGAATCCCATGGCTTTGGTCGAATTGTGTTCAGTTTCCTTCTTATTATATGTGAATCAGGAGGGATATTTTCTTTATCATCAGAGTATGGTTCGAATGTTGAGAGAAATGATGTATTACGGTCTTCATTCATATTCAGAGCGTTCAGTCAGAAGTTGGAACTGAAAAGAGAGTAAAAATTATGTAACAGATGACTGGAATTTGAAAAATATTTTGAAAAGAATAAACTAACTAGATATTTATAAAATAAACACATAATCAAAACCATAATAATTTTTCTGATGCATTATGGTGAAACTATTTGATCTTTTATTAATAAGAACAAAATATTAAAACATAAAATTAACTTTCTGAAGTATTATAGCAAATCTAGTTGAAGTTTTTTATCAATATATGTTAAAGAATTATTTAGTGATTCTCACCTTATTGAATGAAAGTCTTTCTATAGTTTCAAGTAAATGTAGTAGTTGCTGTGTAGATGTTGCTTCTTTGCTAGCTATTGTAGAACTGGATGCTTTCTGTGTGAAAACAGTGGTTCTTAAATAGCTAAAGCTGTACTAATTAACCCTATGAAAAAACATCTCGTGAAACCTTCTTTATAATATATCTATGACTCAGCAGTTTTTCACGCGATATTCCCGCGAAAGCATTGGTTTTCATTCGCGTGAAAATAAAATTTTTACTCCCGCGAAAGCAATGGTTTCCATTCGCCTGAAAATAAAGTATTTATTCCCGCGAAAGCATTGGTTTGTATTCGCGGGAAAATAAAATATTTATTCCCGCGAAAGCAACAGTTTCCATTCGCGTGAAAACAAATTATTTATTCCCGCGAAAGCATTGGTTTGTATTCGCGGGAAAATAAAATGTTCATTCCCGCGAAAGCAACAGGTTCCATTCGCGGGAAAATAAATTATTTATTCCCGCAAAAGCATTTGTTTGTATTCGCGGGAAAATAAAATTCTTATTCCCGCGAAAGCAACAGGTTCCATTCGCGGGAAAATAAATTATTTATTCCCGCGAAAACATTGGTTTGTATTCGCGGGAAAATAAAATGTTCATTCCCGCGAAAGCAACAGGTTCCATTTGCGGGAAAATAAATTATTTATTCCCGCGAAAGCATTGGTTTGTATTCGCGGGAAAATAAAATTCTTATTCCCGCGAAAGCAACAGGTTCCATTCGCGGGAAAATAAATTATTTATTCCCGCGAAAACATTGGTTTGTATTTGCGGGAAAATAAAATATTTATTCCCGCGAAAGCAACAGTTTCCATTCGCGTGAAAATAAATTATTTATTCCCGCGAGAGCATTGGTTTGTATTCGCGGGAAAATAAAATGTTCATTCCCGCGAAAGCATTGGTTTGTATTCGTGGGAAAATAAAATTCTTATTCCCGCGAAAGCAACAGGTTCCATTCGCGGGAAAATAAATTATTTATTCCCGCGAAAGCATTGGTTTGTATTCGCTGGAAAATAAAATCTTTATTCCCGCGAAAGCAACAGGTTCCATTCGCGGGAAAATAAGTTATTTATTCCCGCGAAAGCATTGGTTTGTATTCGCGGGAAAATAAATTTTTTATTCCCGCGAAAGCATTGGTTTGTATTCGCGGGAAAATAAAATTTTTATTCCTGCGAAAACATTGGTTTGTATTCGCGTGAAAATAAAATATTTATTCCCGCGAAAGCAACAGGTTCCATTCGTATGAAAATGAAATATTTATTCCCGCGAAAGCAACGGTTTCCATTCACGTGAAAATAATGCTGATTCATAGCGGTGCAACTTAAGCTATATAAGAAGCACTGTTTTCATACAGAAAGCATTCACTTCATTGTTAGTAACTGAAGGAACAAGATCTACTACATCATCATCTACTACAGCACTCCTTCTTTATCATTTGAATTACATAGGAAACAGCTGAAGTTCAAACAACTATGTGTATAATTCATCTAATTCAAAGAAAACAAGTCTTCATTTGTGATGTAAGTATCTATATTTTGTTTTAATTGTAATCAATTTAAACGTGAAGACATTTTCTGAAAAAAACAAGATTATTCACTATTTAAGATATCAAAAAATGTTGTAAGTTTTAATTATGTTTTATTATTATTATTTCAGGACTTCAAAATGAAAAAAGTACTCCTTCATCCGAATTTTATAGAAAGCAGCTCAAGTTCAACCAACTAGGAATATCATTCATTTAATTCAAAGAAAGACAAGTCTTCATTTCTGATGTAAGTATTTACATTCTATTACAATAGTAATCAATTAAAGTATATTGAAAAAAAATTGAAACCTTAGTCTTTTTTTATTTTTTGCTATAAAGCACTATCATTTTTTTTTTAGAATAACAACGAACTAGATCAAAGGAAAAGAACTTTCCAACAAAACTTCAACTTGAGTAATAACTGAAGCTACTACTTATATTATATATAAATAATGTGTCGAGTAACAAACAACAGATATGTAGCAAACACTATTTATAATGAAAAAAGAGAAATGCAAAAAACTCGGAATTGCTTTGAAAATACTAAAGACTGCGCTGAATGGATAGATGATAGTTTACTCGTTACTTCGTCGTTGTTTTTACAACAAACTTTTCCTGATACCACTGCAATAACTTATGTCGTCGCAACTTATCCGGATAATCACTGTAGTCTTTTGTCATTAAAATTACAAAAAACTATTGCACAACTTTCTCAACGGACTTTTTCAAGTTCATTTACAATGAACTCTCTTTTTATGAAAGAGAGACTTTAATGCTTGATGAAAATTATCGAAGAAAATCATTTCTTACAAATTGGAGACGAGTAGGTAAACATTGTGGTGAAAACATGGCTGGAGCTGGTTTCTATAACCTTGAAAAAGACAACGCTGTTCGATGTGTTTTTTGCCAAGGGGTATTACTAAACTGGAAGGATGAAGATGAACATCCGATGAAAGAACATGCTAAAAGTTTTCCGTTTTGTCGATTTGTTAGAGGATTTAACACTCACAATCGTGTGTATAGACCTAGGAAACTACTTGCAGATGAAATGAAAAACATCTCAATTGTCAAAAGTTATACGATGGAAGAACAAAAAACTAGAAGAGGAGATTTAACTGCAGAAGTATTATCTCTAGGTATATCAATTGATCGTGCTGGTACACCGCGTTTTGCTACTGAAACATCTAGAGAAGACAGTTTCAAACAATGGAAGGGTAAAGTCTCCATGAAACTCCTTTCCAATGCAGGTTTCTACTATACTAAGTTCGGAGATAGTGTAAAATGCTTTTTTTGCTCAGGTGAACTTAAAGAATGGGAAGAGAGTGATCTACCGTGGGAGGAACACTGTCGATGGTTCCCTGACTGTTATTTTTTACTCGGGAGTAAAGGTGAAGAGTATGTTGAGGATGTTTACATGCGAACAGACAAAGACAAAAGGTGTAAGCGAGGGGTTGAAAAATATCGAGAAAAAGTAAAACAAATAACGCACAACAATGACACCGAAGAAATGAAACTTATTTGCAAAAAACTAGGATACAGTCAAAACGATATCGAACAAGTTTTAGTGTTAAATGGAAAACCATTTGAGCGAATAGGTTTTATGATTGAAGCCTTACATACTTTTGAAAATGATTTTACATCTGTTGAGAATTCGTCAACACTGTTAAAAAATGATGCTAAAACAATTGATTCGTTAAAAAAGGATAAAGATCAGCCTAAGCAAAGCAAACTCGCTCAATGTGTGTCTGAGTCACATGAAAAAAAAGTAATTGCAAATCATATCTCTCTTCCATGCGGTCATCTCATTTACTGTAGTGAGTGTAAGGAAAAAGCACTTACTGAATGCTCATCAGAAGTAAAACCTTGCCCAATCGATGGTTGTCAGGTTGAAATTAAAGCATTTATGAAGATCTACATGAGCTAGCATAACAATTAACCTCAAAAAAAAGAAAAAGTAATGAATGATTAAATAGGTATTTCAATTTGAAAACGAATCATTCTCGTTTTGTAATTTAACGGGCTAACAACAAATATGTTACGCGTTGAAGACTTTGCTCACCAAGAAGCTTCCGATGCTATAGGACCTAAGACTTTTTTGGCTGAGGTTTCTGATGAAATGTTGAGGATTTATTTTACGGAAGAATGTGTATACTGTGCACTAGGAGGAAGCTTTTACAAGCAAGCAACCAATCTATCACTACTAAACTGTTACTGTTCACACGTTGATGATAAATGTATCACTTGTAAAAGATATGCTGAAATGGTTGAAGGTGCTACACCCACCAAAAAAGAATTGGGTGATGCTATCGACTGGATTGACAGAAGACAAGTTTTGAAAAACGCTAAAATGGGTTTTTTGGTGCATGATGAATGGATTAATGCTTTTTTGGATCTTTCCTCTGATGATTTGAAGTCTCCCTTTATGTTAACAAATTTGAGAGCACGATTAAATCCCTACCTATTACCTACTAGTCAGAGCAAGCTGGCTTATCAACGTCTAAAGGATAAATTACTTGCGATAGCAGAAGGATATCCATATGCTTATACTCCTGATGAAAAAGAAGATTCAGTCAACCCGATAATACCTATTGATTCGACAAGTATATCTGAGGACTCATAAAAGAACTGCTACAAAAAATGTTGCTTCATTTATCTCTGAACTACAGAAGAAACATGAGTGGAAAAACTGAAGGATTCAAGTCAATTGCTACATTGGCTGATTTTGTTCCTAAGTTCATAAGGACTCATTTTGAACACATTCCTTTAGAGCGTTCGAATCCTCTTTTTGTTCAACTCATCACCGAAGAAGTATTTTATTTTGTGTTAGGATTCAATCTAGTTCGTAAATCAATACAAAGCATGCTTTTGAGCTGTAATTGTATTTCAAGGGCAAATCCTCTCGAATGCTTAAACTGTTCTAGGAGCTTTGATCCAAAAGTATGCTGTCCGCAAGACAAGTTGATGAATTTTGAAGATCTCAAAAGAGCAATCGAACTGATTGATATAAAGCAATGTTTGAAAGATGCTGATCTGGGTGATTTGATAGATATTTCGATTTTAAGAGGTTTGACTTCATTTCGCTGGACAGGAACACATGTTCTTTTGTCTCAATCTCGATTGGAACCATACTTACATTTTGGTAACCACTTTGATGAGATTGTTTTACATCTTCAAAATCAGCTGAGAGAGCTGAACAAGCCACTAGCCACTTACGTATAAATAGAAAGAACATCAAGAAAGAAAGTATTCAACTTTCAACACTGAAAGCAAAAACATTTTAAAAAATGAGCTGCGTATTCATCTTGCTACTGGCACTAACATTTCCCAATGTTAGTGGAGTATTCTATACCAATGAAATTGATGAATGTATAGCCGGAGTTATGGATAAAAATGATGTCTTGGCTTTTTCACCTTTCGAAAGGACTATACGATATAAAAATGAAAATGGAACAAACTGTGTGCGACTCTACCCTCCTGACTTATTATATTGTGGTTTTTTCATCCCTCAAAGCGCTTCTTGGATCTGCAAGAGCACAACTTGTGGTAATTCAACAAAATACGTTTTGAATCAAGAGGAATGTGAACTAGGTATTACAAATAATACGGAAGGACTTACTCAAAATACAAAAGTATATCGAAATGGGAATTTATGTGCATTTCAATACATTGGCGGGCGTGTGATCTGTCCAATGAGAAGACGATTTATGACATATAAATTTGCATGCATGCCATGTGTTCATTCCGATCATTCGATCAACAAGGAACCAAAACCATTTAACATCACTAACATCAAAGATTCATCACTTTCGACTTTTGACAGTTTCAAAACTAGCGGAGTGTTTTATAGCAACAAAATTGATAAATGTCTAGCTGGAGCTATGGAAAAAAACGATGTCTTGGTTTTTTCACCTTTTGAAAGAACTATACGATATAAAGATGAAAATGGGGAAAACTGTGTGAGACTCTATCCTTCTGACTATATATATTGCGGTTTTTTCATCCCTCGAAACGCTTCTTGGATCTGTAAGCGTAAAGATTCTACAGATATCAAGGAATCAATTCCAGCTAACATCACTACCATCAATGATATCGAAGGTGTAAATGAGGAATCAAATCCAGCTAACATCACTAACATCAGTAAAATCAAAGGTGTGAATTCAACATTTTCGAGTTTCGACAGTTTCAATGTCAGCGAAGTATTTTATGCCGACGAAATCAATGAATGTATAGATGGAGTTATGGAAAAAAAAGATGTCTTATTTTTTTCACCTTTTGAAAAGAGTATTCGATATAAAGATGAAAATGGAACAAACTGTGTGAGACTCTATCCTTCCAACTATTTACATTGCAGTTTTATTATCACTCAAAACGCTTCTTGGATCTGCAAAAGCAGAACTTCTACAGATACCCTGACCTGCAATACGCCAACAAAATACACTCTGAATCAGGAGGAATGTGCAATAGGGGTTAAAAATAATACGGAAGGTCTTACTCAAAATACAAAACTATTTTGGAATGATGAATTATGTGTATTTGAATCCAACACCTCACGTTTGATTTGCCCACCAACAGAAGAGTTTGAGACAACCAACTTTGCATGTGTGGAATGCAATCATTTGACCAACGAGAAGCCGAAAATAGGTACTATCATCACTAACATCAATGGTATTGAAGGTGTAAATTTGTCATTTTCGAGTTTTGAAAGTTTGAAATCTATTCAAAACAAGATTATCATCAGCATCACATGTCAAGGAGATAACAAAGACAAATGCGATCCCAAAGTTATATATATAGAACTTTAGTTGGAGCATATTAACCAAAGTCCACTGAAATGCAAGACAGTTAGTTCTAGACGATGAAAGCATAAACTAGGTTAAAAGTCTCTCTCTCTCTGAATAAAAATGAAATATCGAATCTATCTTCTATTATTCCCAATCCTAAGCGGTTATTGTCTTGCAACAGAGATTCAACCATTCACTTTATCTCAAACAGCTTCCGGATGTTTTTCAGGAATTCTTAATATGGAAGCGGTTAATTCAGCAACTCATATTTTAGGAAAAAACTTAAAATATCGTATGCTTAAACTCACATGTTTCATGCAGTTTTCTCTCCAACGTAGAACCTGTGACACTTATGATATGTGGCCTCAAGAATACTTTGTTTGCAAAACCGATGAAGCTTTAAATTACATTCGTTTATATGACAAGGCATTACTACCTACGATTCGAAGAACAACTTCAACAATCACCACAACTCCCCAGACAACGACGACAACAAAAATTACAAAAGAGTCACTAGTTCCAGCTTTATCACCATCAATTTCATCTCTTCCACAAGCTCTGGGTTTAGTCGATTTAATTTTGGAACACCCAAGCCCTACAAACTCTACTATATACAATTATGAAAAAATCGAAACAACTACTGATTGTGTGTGTGATAGATACATCATATGCGAAAACAATTCAGCAGCAATTACAAATTCAACACCATCGATTTATAGAGTTTTTATTTATAATGACTTGGAGGATTTTTCAAAACTTTCTCTATCTATATTGGAAGATAGTAAACTTAAACTTGAAGAAAATCTTGTCATCATGATTGAACCTGAATGTGATGATATTTCTTGTAAAATCATCAAATACTTTACAAATTAAAAAGTTTTTAAAGACTTTAACACTATATATTCATCCTATTACACTTTATTATGATATATATATTTTATTACATTTTCCAGTAAGCAAATAATGTAAAACTTATTATGTAATAATAAAGCTATAACAATAACTATAGCGTTGTAGATGGTTATATCATATACAAAAACAATTCAGTGGCAATTACAACTCCATCAAAAATGTTGTCATATGAGTGCCATACATTCAAAATCTATATGCCGTATAAGTTCAAATCAAGTAAAAAAATAATCAAAACTCAAATGCCACTTAAATGCCACTCAAATGCCACTCAAATACCTCTCAGATAAAATACAATATAAACTCGGCGAATTCATCCAACATCGTAACCCATTGCATAACCCCCAAGATCAAATCCACAAAAAAACACTTGGTAGGGAGATCTGCTCATATATTACTACTGACGCAGCCTAAAAAAGTGTTCAAACCGTGGGGAAACCCCAGTTAATTATGGGGATTTCCAGAATTTGTCCATTGTTTTATATAAGCTCGCAATAGGGAAAAACGCGCGGACTGTGAAAGTTTTCAAACAGTGGGGAAACCCCAATTTATTACGGGGATTTCCAGAATTTGTCCATTGTTTTTTATAAGCCCGCGATAATTATTTTTTGGGATTCCCCAGTAATAAATCTTTTGCATAGGCTGCGCGTTTTTCTCTATTAACTATTTTTTGGGATTCCCCAGTAATAAACTTTTTGCACAGGTTGCGAGTTTTTCTCCAATGGATTTCCCAGCGACTCAGAAGTAGGAAAGTGGAAATTCCCAATGTCCATCACGTTGCACCCATAGAATCTGAGCTAATGGATCCCAGCGACTCACAAGTAGGAAAGTGGAAATTCCCAATGTCCATCACGTCATTGATTGCCGTGTAGAGGCCACATCGACAGTGGAGCTTGGTGGAGGCAGCTGATCATTGGGCTTATCAGGTAATTCTCTCTCCCTCCCCCTCTCTCTCTCTCCCTCTCTCTCTCCCTCTCTCACTGTCATCTAACACAATGTAGTACACACAGCGGTATCTAAATACTCGCATGTAATACACACAGCGATATCTATAATACTTACATGTAATACACGCAGCAATATCTATAAAAACATTTAGTTTATTTTTTATATTTCAATAATCACTCCTGAAAAAAGTTAATTTACTGTCAAAGCAAAACTTGATGCTTTTTTGGCGGGCTAAATGGCCAAGGACAAAAATCAGCCAAAGTAATGGGAATGAATTTTTCTAGAAATCATTTATAAAAGTTTGTAATTTTTTTTAAATGTTTTACGCTAGTTTATGTCTCGAAGACTGTGTAATTGCATATAAAGCTACTTTTGTTATTGAAATTATGACAAACGGATATTGTTTCTGTGTTTCAGGCAGTGAGGACAGAGTGCAGTGTGTCTTTTGCGGAGGAAGTCTTCATCGGTGGAGTGAAGATGACAACCCGATGACAGAACACGCTAAAGCTTTCGCTTTCTGTAGATTCGTCAAAGGACTTGATTGCGGAAAAAAGGAATACAGAAAAAACCTACTGGTCGGAGATGAGCTAAAACATCTTTGTCCATTACCAAATCTAGGTAAAACTTCTTCTCTACATCGTTTGCTGTAGAAATTTTTAGCAAACTCTTTATTACAGAACATATTTCAATCATATATACATTACAGCTGTTAAAAAGAACAGAGATGGCAGCATATTAGTAGACAGCAATCTAGTAGGTATCTGCACTCAGGGGGTACGGACCATTCGAAACTGACGTTTCGAAAATGGACACTTCGAAACTCTTTGGGGATGGGGGTATGGGATTTGGGGTTGGGAGGTTCAGGTTTAAGAGTTTCGAACAGTTCATTTTCGAAACGTCAGTTTCGATTCATGGCGGAATCTGCACTCAGAGAGCTGAAGTTGTCAAGTATGCTGTGGACTCTGCAAGACTTCGAACTTTTGCAAGATGGCCGACTCGCAACCCAATAGAAGCTACAGCTCTGTGTGAAGCAGGTTGGTGTGTAAACTATATGATTTCATTTGTGTAACTTGTAAAAATAACCAGTTTTTGTTAATAAAATTTACTCCAGTTTAAGGAATGCAAAATGAAATTTTTCTTTAGCAAAACTCTCAATTCTTGTTGTTGGATGGACAGTAGTCTGCAGGCTTGATGGTCTATGAGAACTCAGGCTATAGTTTAACTCTTGGCGAGCTCATGTAAGAGCAGTAAACTGGGTTTTCTTTTGGTGACTTCGACATGCATTTGTTAACTTGTTCAAACGAGCGGCTTTCTTATAAGCATAACAGCAAACAACGTTAGTTCAGAATTTATCGAGCAATTTAATCTGTTCAAGTCCAAACTCATGTTCTTGTATTGTTATTAGATAATATATGTATTACTAGTGCTACAAAAGCATATATAATATACAGGATTCTACTACACTGGCTTTGGCGATCAGGTCAGATGCTTTTACTGCTCAGGATCACTTAAAGAATGGAAGTCTGGAGATGAACCTTTTGAGGAACATGCAAGGTAAAGCGCTGATATATTACATTGTATACTATCTTTATATATCTATACTGAATTGTTGGTATTTACATGTGTGTTGGATACTTTATCTATCCATAGATGGTTCCCTGACTGTTCATACCTTCTACAGCTAAAGGGAGAGAGTTATGTTGTTGAGGTACATGCCAGAACTGAAGACAGCATAAAGGTGAGTTTTTATTTATAGATACATATGGGTAGCAGGGAGCTATTTTTGTATTGAAATAGGAAACATTTGCGAGCACTTTTCATATTTATATAGAATACATATTCTTTTATTCTCACAACAATAGAGCGTTTTTAACTTTACGCAAGCCATGGATCTAGTGAAAAGAATTATTTTTGATTGGGTTGCTTACTTTGACCAATAGAGAACGACCAATTATGGCTAACCACTATATATACATGGACCTAAATGAATGCGCCACTAGAGACACATTTAATGAGGATGCAGGTTGTGCTGCCTAGCTTCAAATAGGAACTTCAGAAAAGTGATTTTTTTCGTAGCGCAAATGTGAGTAAACAAGAAGTTTATATAACTGGTCATAGTTTGTTGTAGACTCAAATCAGCGATATTGATTATTAAAAAGTTTTTAGCGCAACAATAATCACAGTTTTATTACGTATATTTAATTTGGTTTTGTTAATCTACAAGTTCTCTTAATTGACTGCACAGACTTTTTCTCAGTGCGGTAATTGTTGATCAACCAAATATTATTGAGAATCCCCACACAATATGATGTGGTGCTGTGTTATTGCGTATAATTTATTTTACAAAGCAATTTGGTTAATCAAGTTCTGTTCAGTTTCCAGCATTCTCTCAAAACAATTTATTCTTGCATTTGTTGTTTTCGCGGTCATAGAATCCCCAAGAAATAATTTTCATTAGTTCTGTCAAGTAAGTGCTTTATGGGCACAGCTTTTCGAGATTTCCGAAATTGCCTTAGCATAATTGTATAAAATGTTTGTTTTAGTATTTTGGTGGGCAGCTCACTCAACTTTTTACCCAAAAGCTGTTTAAGTTGCTGATTCCATGTCGATAAAGCTAACACCAGCTCATCTACCATCATCGCAGAAGTTCATATTCTGTTTTCCTGCTTATTTTTCAAAAGATTATGTTTATTTAAAAAAAAACTTAGCAAATGCATGCGTGTTATAGGTGGTATGGAAAGCTTGGAAGTAAACTGATTTGGTGTACAAGCAAGACTATTTTAGCATAATTATGTCTACTATTCACAAGCATACCCTGTAGTTCGTTCAGCCAGCTTTGTTCCATGAAATTGGGATAAAAATTTTCGTTTAACATATCCTGAGAGACTATCATACAACCAAAGAGAGATGATTGAAAACATAAGTGAGGACAAATCTGGCCTAAAAAACCTCATGCTTAAGTATTATTTACAAGCAATTGTATATTTCAATTGTATTTTACATCAATATTTGTAGTGCATATCATACTTGCACACACCAAGTAGACATCTGGCATGTCTGCACATCTTCAATGCATTTCTGAGGAACAAGATGTATGTAACAAGGTTTCACTGGCAGATGTAAACTGGATATTCTACCCAAGATCTCGTGGACTACCCAGTGCTTCACCAACTTATAACAGAGTGGTTATATGCTACCCAGTGGTTTACTATCCCTATAACTGCAATCTTCTACTACCTCCAGCTCTCCTAGAAGAATTGGGTATGTGGATGTTTCATTTGCTACTTGCAAAGATTGAATTGATTAGAGGAAAATTGTGTTCAAATTGGGACGTACAATAAAAAACAGATAGGATAGACGACACCGTGATAAGAAAAGGTAAAAACATACTACTAATTGAAAATTATAGGTTATAAGGTTTTTGGTTGCGAGTTTTCATGGAGTATCAACACCATAACATTCTGTGCAAATATCTTTTACGATTTTTGACATTCTACGTTACAAATCTTCTGAACTGACCTTGTTCATCATGATCATTGATGAAAAACAGTGAATACAGATGGCGCCATAACAACAAATGGTTGTAGTTCAAGACTATGAAGTTGAGAAGAAGTGTTAAGAATGGATACGCTACAAAAGGCTAACACCCTCTATCCAAAAACAGTTTTTAATCTATTATTAAATCATTTATTGTTGTAGATGAAATGCATCCGAGAGAGTTTGTGCAGAAAACTCTTCAGCTTCCTGTCGAGGTAAAAGAGTGGTTAATGGTAGATGAAACACAACGAAGAAAAACATTTCTGGTTGGCTGGCCTCATACTGGTAATTTGTCTGGTACAGAAATGGCAAAAGCTGGTTTCTACCGCATCGGTTGGTATACTTAGTTCTATTATTGTTTTTGTATTGATCACTGCTAATACTGTGGGTTGCAAAGATTTGCTGAAAGCCTGTTTTGTTCGTTGGAGAAAATATTGAAATGCTGAGCCTACACTGACAATTTGAAATAGTTATTTGTTTTTTGTTGTAAACTTGATGTTTATACTGTTTAACCACCAAAGCTTAAAGACCTGGCCGCACTAGCGTGTTTGCTCACAAAACGTTATATACTGTAATTCCTCGTCAAGAATTCAACCCAACAAACAACCATTAACATGTATAACCAGTAGCTAATGAATGGCCATTAGTAATTTTGAGCGAGTCTGTTGATTCAATAATAAAAAAAAGAAATCAATGTTTGACTTTCTGTCAAGTTTGTTACCCAATTACAAAGCAGATAGTTTTTGAACAAAGGCTATCAGTCATTGTAGACGATCTACAGTTTAACAGTTGACAAAACACGTTAAATAATGAACGTTCCACCAGTGTGCGTATGCACACATACAACTCATTTGAAGGTTGATTAAAAAACAAACTAGTGGGGCCGAGTCTTCAGTATTTGAGCAAATAGTTGTTCAGTAATAACTTGTTCTCTGTACCTGTTTTATAGATATATCTGACAGTGTACAGTGTGTTTTATAGATAGATCTGACAGTGTACAGTGTGTTTTATAGATAGATCTGACAGGGTACAGTGTGTTTTATAGATGGATCTGACAGTGTACAGTGTGTTTTATAGATAGATCTGACAGTGTACAGTGTGTTTTATAGATAGATCTGACAGTGTACAGTGTGTTTTATAGATAGATCTGACAGTGTACAGTGTGTTTTATAGATAGATCTGACAGGGTACAGTGTGTTTTATAGATAGATCTGACAGTGTACAGTGTGTTTTCTGCGGTGGGAGGCTCAGCAACTGGAAGAAGGATGACAACCCAGTGGCTGAACATTGCAAGTACTTTTCTTCCTGTAGGTTTGTGAAAGGACTAAATATGGAGACTGAGGGGTGGGTGACTGCTGGTGAGTGTTATGGTAATACAGGCATAGAACAATCGTGTCTTCTTGGAGGGACTTGTAGTTTGTTGTTAAACTTATCGTAGATGGTCGTATCAAATCATTAGATATAAACCATTATGTGTGGATAAAGACATGATTATTGAAACTACTTGGCTGAATAATATAGTAGTAACACCATATGCAGAGTGCAATGGAACTACCACTTTGTGCTATCCTGGCATCAATCCAGTTGCCGTGCTGTGTGTATTGTGATTGTTTCTATTGCTTAAAGTTTTAATATTAACTTCCTCTTTGATAAATATATTACTCTTCATTTCTTTTATTGAAAAAATTATGACGATTGATCCAAAGGAAACAATTTTTACAGATGCTTTTTACGCTCTGCTGCAAACAGTTTTGCATTTATTACATAACTATCTTCATATAAAACTTCACAGAAAATTACTTTGCACAGACATATTTATTTAGACTTTGTGATGCCATTTTTCTACTAGCAGTCCAACAACTTTCTGTTTTATTGTGCAATAAGAATTATGTTAGAGTTTTTACTCTCAAGCTTGCAGAGGTTTGACAAGAGTATCACATAAGGAGCCATTAATACTTGGATTATAAGACTTCATATATAACTATATTGTAGTACAACCAACAGATGCTTTGCCATACCCAGTGGAAGAAGCACAACCTGCAACCACTTGCCCTATGTAGTCACCTGTCTGTCAAAGGTCACGTTCAACGTTTTACTATCTTATACATTCATCAGGCTATATTGCTTAAGAGAAGGCAACTCCAGAGATTTTGTGCAATGCATTTTTGATGTTGCAATTGTATAGAGAGACTAATTTTATTATGTTATATCAATCTAAATATTTATTGTTGAGTTAAACTACTTGTTTTTTACTTGTTATACTCTGTTATTATGGAGGAATGACATCTCTTTGCTTGTTAGCAATATTCAACTTGCCTTTATTTATTTAGTACAATAAATACTCCTTTTTATAGCATGAAATACAGCAGCCTTGTGGAACTGTTAGGTCATCAGTTCTGTCTGTAAGTGATAGTATTTATGATTATGTAATGCAGGACAAACAAAACATACTAATGTTAGATGGAAGAGTTGTCTGACCTTACACACAGCATGTATTATATAATAAATAGTCTACACTGAGCAGATAACTACTTACTAAGTATCACTCACCACTTGAAGCATGTTCCTGTATACCAGCTACGCTAGCCGCAGTAACTACAGTCACTTCTGGGATGGAGCTGGGCTGTAACAACAATATAGTGCATGGTTTGGTCCAATTGGATGTTTTTTGATCTAAATGTTTGTTTTGTGTGACCTAATTTTTTAATTAACAGAAAAATTTTACGAGGAAAAAAATGAATAAACAACCAATGAGAGCGCAGATAGTGAGACCTCATTTGTTCAGGAGTAAGCGTTGAACACGGATAGTATTGCCTCAAACAACAATAAAGTAGCCCCAACCATTTCTCTATCGGAAGAATTTCTTCTTCCAATGCATACACAGCCTCTAGATGACCCTTGATAGACTCGAATGGTCCACCATTGATCTCTACAGCTTCTCTATGATAGCTGTATCATGACCGAGTTTAGCACAAATTTCTACCATAGCTGTAAAACAATACAATCAAAACTGAATACAGTAAAATGATATAATTTAATTATTTTACATCAATACTTGAATGTAAAAATTATTCCATGTTTTTGTAGTTTCGCAAAAAACGTTTAGAAGTGAAAAGCTGTTGAAAAACTTAGTTTTTTTTCAGATATCTAATTTTTAAACTTACAACTTCCTACCTTTCTGGATCACTTTGTCTAAAAAGGGCCAAAGTATAACCGTCTTGTTAGTTACTATAGAGAAGATTATAGAAAAACTACACACAAACTAAATGCTGGTTAAGACATACAAAGCAAAGCAAAGGTGTTATTTAAAAGAAAACTAACCACAAACACAACCAGCTGCAAGATAATGAAGGTGCTAGTGCAAGGGAACTCTGTTGCTTTCCATACCAAGGATTGGACAAGATTAGTCAGAACTTAAAGTGTTAATTTTCAAACCTTAGGTTTTTACTCGTTGTAATTTAGGTAAATTAATGGAAGCTGTGAGGTGTTTGGAATTAAAAAGCCCATATCTAAGACTCAAACTACCTTGCATCGATTAAACCTGCCAAAGAGCACAAAAGTCTGATGCTAAAACCTTTTCTTGCAAAATTTATTATTCTTGCTGCATTGGAGTATCAGTATCATAGATCAACAGTCCTGCTGTGGGTAACTCTCATGTTAAATGCTTTGGCAATCTTCCAACATATTTTAAAAGCAAGATTTGCTCAAACATCCTGTCATGTGATAAATATGCCTAATTATAATGTAGATGGTTTTTATCCTTAAGTCTATATCAGTATCTACACTATCTCACACACTGATGACTGTTTTATAACTCTTTGTCATCCAATTCAACATTCATCACAGACTAGTTAACACTCCAAGATTTCAACCCAGGATTATCATTACAGCACACTATCTTATTTTACTTACTACTGCGAGCTATCACTGTTTGTTTTTCCTACAAATAAGGAGTGAGGGTTACCTCCCCTACTTGCGCACAACTGCTAATGCAGATTGAAACAAGTTAGAAGATAACTCCTAATTATTAAGTTTAACAGTGTGTGTGCAAGCATGGTTTTATTATATTGGTTGTGTAAGAAAGTGGTATGTGTGATTTGACATGCGAAAAAAACTCAGCTTTCAGATACTTCTTCAATAAAAAAAAACTCCCATAACACTTGTATCGTGTCATTCTGTTACGGCTTTTATAATATTTGATGTTGTCCATCCTCAATTAGCATTAAAGATATTTCTGAAATTTATCTTTAGCGCAGCTGGAAAGTTTTATTGTGCTTTTTCCATTTTTTTGTGAAATAAATAGCAATAATACTTGTTATACTGTATTAAAATGTTGTGTCTACCTATTCCAGTCGACGCCCTTGTGCCCTCCACTTCCTTTCCCACACCTGCTTTACCTCCTCTCTTATCCCTCAGCCTCTCAGTGACCCAATCAGACACATTTCCCTTATTTCTATTTTCTGCCAACACACATCCTTCGCAAAAAGGTGCTCCGCCCCCTTACCTCCTTCCTTACTTAGCCCTATAAAAATTCTACATTCTGGACCCCGTGTCCTCCCTCTCACAACCTTTAAGTTTTAGCACTATAAAGTAATAAAAAGTACTTCCCTTTCTCTGCCAAACAATGGTAAAAATGTTTTCATTCCACAAGAGTTGTCTCCCCTCAAGGACACAGCCCTCCGGAAGCAGACGAGATGCTGGAACTAGATCATAATGACTGGGGTACTTAAAAAGAGTTGGCGCAAAATCCCAACCCAAGTAGGCATTAGAAAGTGATTATAGGATTTTTTAAAAACTCCTGCCAAATAGGAGCCAATCAGACAGCAGTTTTTGAACTGCACTCAAATTTTATGAATAGAGAAACAAATATTTGCATAGTCAGATGATTGTGAGCTTTGATAAGGGAACTTTCTACATTAACATTTTGTAGTTGCCACCACATATTAAACTTTATATTTTTTTATCATTAATTAGTTTGCATGGTCAGTTGCCTTGGTTACACCTGGTGCTAGGTTGGTAAGACAGTTGGAAGTCGAGTCTAGGTCGGGTATAGGTTGAGTCGAGGTCAAGTCCAATACAAGTCACCACCGGCCCAGTCAGATTACTACCGGCACTGTCACATCTGTAGTACACGGAAGGCAGCACTGCTTGCTCTACTACTGGCAACAGGGGTAACCAGTTGCCTGCTGCTTGTCCAATACAAGGCTAAAGGATGTCTCTGTCCCATAGAGATAGCCTGTAGTAGGCAAGAGTGTGTGAAGGTCAGTGTTCACAGACTTGGGGCACAAAAACTTCTACAATATCACATAGAGTGATATAACATAGAATGGTATAACATAGAGTGATATAACGTAGAGTGATATAACATAGAATGGTATAACATAGAGTGATATAACGTAGAGTGATATAACATAGTGTGATATAACATGGAGTGGTATCACATAGAGTGATATAACATAGAGTGGTATACCATAGACTGATATAACACAGAGTGATATAACGTAGTGTGATATAACATAGAATGGTATAACATAGAGTGATATAACATAGAGTGGTATAACATAGAGTGATATAACATAGAGTGATATAACGTAGTGTGATGTAACATAGAGTGATATAACGTAGTGTGATATAACATAGAATGGTATAACATAGAGTGATATAACATAGAGTGGTATAACATAGAGTGATATAACATAGAGTGATATAACGTAGTGTGATGTAACATAGAGTGATATAACGTAGAGTGACATAACATAGTGTGATATAACATGGAGTGGTATCACATAGAGTGATATAACATAGAGTGGTATACCATAGAGTGATATAACGTAGAGTGATATAACATAGAATGGTATAACATAGAGTGATATAACGTAGAGTGATATAACATAGTGTGATATAACATGGAGTGGTATCACATAGAGTGATATAACATAGAGTGGTATACCATAGACTGATATAACACAGAGTGATATAACGTAGTGTGATATAACATAGAATGGTATAACATAGAGTGATATAACATAGAGTGGTATAACATAGAGTGATATAACATAGAGTGATATAACGTAGTGTGATGTAACATAGAGTGATATAACATAGAGTGATATAACGTAGTGTGATGTAACATAGAATGGTATAACATAGAGTGATATAACATAGAGTGACATAACATAGAGTGATATAACGTAGTGTGATGTAACATGGAGTGGTATCACATAGAGTGATATAACATAGAGTGGTATACCATAGACTGATATAACACAGAGTGATATAACGTAGTGTGATATAACATAGAATGGTATAACATAGAGTGATATAACATAGAGTGGTATAACATAGAGTGATATAACATAGAGTGATATAACGTAGTGTGATGTAACATAGAGTGATATAACATAGAGTGATATAACGTAGTGTGATGTAACATAGAATGGTATAACATAGAGTGATATAACATAGAGTGACATAACATAGAGTGATATAACGTAGTGTGATGTAACATAGAGTGGTATAACATAGAGTGATATAACATAGAGTGATATAACGTAGAGTGATATAACGTAGAGTGATATAACATAGTAGAATACTCTTCTCAAAATTCCAACTACAGATTTTTTACTTAGGGAAAACATAATATGTTCACAAATCTAGACCATGAATGAAACATATCCGGATTGTCAGCTTTGGCAGCTCAATATAACTTTTGGCACAATTGGAATTTAGCCAGATATGGTGGTTTATGAGAGCCGCCATGATTAGTGACCCCGAGGTGCCATTGGCTATTACTGCATCAATCCTTCGCAATTTCGGCTCAGAAATTACAAATGCTCTTGTCAACAATTATATATGCATGTAATATCGTTGGTGATGTTGCAAAAGTTGTAACAATGTGTTGTTCTGACTATAAGTGGCCACAATTAATTTGTGAGTAGCTCTAATAGTCTTTGTTAACATATGTTTTCGCTACACAAAGTTCAATCTTATGTGGGAGCCATGGATGAAACTTTTCATCCATCCTATTGGCTAAATTTGGCTCCACCGCATTTAGGTTTCTGGCAATCCTGCTATATTCCATCCATGGTCTAGATGTTCTAATCAATTGTAATTATCTTACCCCAAACATGTTACAATTACAGCTGTGACAATTGTTTCAGCAAAGTTGTATCTTCCACGCGAAATGAATCTGACAAGAGTTTGGAGTTGTCTTTTTTGGGGAGATAACTGCTTTGGTTATTGAAGTACGAGTGATTCCTTGCGGTTGTAGTCTTACCAATGAGGAGCCCATTGAAGTTACAATCAATTAGTTAATTGAAAGTTTAGCAATAACTACCATAATGGTGGAAGTAGAGCATACCCAGACTAGCGGTAAAGCTTTCGTTTCTTGAGCTCACAATTATTATTTTTAAAATTTCAGTTCAAAACTGTATGCCAGTTTTAAAACCAACACGCTATTAAACACTTTCCAATCACAACTTTTGCCATTATACGTTTTCATTAAATGCTTTTTATGTCCATAACCAATTTGTTTTAAATAAATATATATTTGCTCAATAATAAATGTTAGCAAACTGGTGTTTTGTAGTCTAATAATGGGATGAATGAATAACACACCAGCATCAGGTTAGATACATGAAAATTTGTCAAGTCCTATCCAGTAATATTTCATAAAATCACAAAGGAAAGGCAACTCTCAGTTTCAGAATGAATCTTATGAAGCAAGAGGAGACAACTCAGACCACCAATGTTTGCTTGTAAACTCTTACCCATACATAATCACTACATCCAGACTACACCAACGTGTATTTACTCACAAATATATCAATTACTCTATAAGAATTTTATACTAGTCACATGATTAGAGCCCTGCTGACTGTCAGCATAGTTTGAAGATAAATCAGCGATAAATTGGCCTCCATGTATCTAAAGCAAACAGGTAAAGTTTAGTGAGTTCATTCTCCTGGCTTTGCTGAATAGCAGTTGGTTAAGCTCTCTTGGTGAGAATTCCTACATACGCCCACAAGGTCATAGCAAAATGCTTGCTTGAACTTCTAAAATGTGTATGAATAGACGACTCCAATCTAACAATTATATATCAACATGTGTATGTGCCATTCAGAAGTCTCAACTCAGTTTACTTTACGCAATTCCATACATAGAAGGGAAAAGCGTCTCTGCTTTTGTGTAGGCAATTATTGTTGTAAGCATTGTATAGATTGTGAGCTTCTCTTTTTAAGTTATTCAGCAATTTAGAAAAATATACTCAATGGAATCAGCCAATGAAGTAATTTATTGATCCAGGAGCAAAGCATTTCATGATAATGTAATTTATTATTATGTAGTGAGCAATTGTGTTTTGTTATTCCTTACTGCGCATGGGTTCAAAGTAAACATTGCCAAGTAACAATAGAGGGCTAGCTTAGACGTAATAGGTATGGTTATTGGTGGTTATGCAATGTAACTTGAACTTCAAATGATCAATCATGTCATGGAAACTGATGTTGTGATATTTTGGTAACAGTATCCAGGTGGAGCATTATATTATGCAATACAGGTGAGTCACAAAAGTGAGTAATATTGATAAATTACATACTTTAACAGCTATTGGTTACCTGTATAGATGGTTCTTGGTTGCTAGCTCACAGGAGTGTACAGTCTAATATATGTGAATGCATGCTAAAACCTACCTTATTTTATTTCTGGTGTAATATTTGTCGGGTGGTTTTAAATGTGAAAGGGCTTTACTGTACAGTTCAGCTGAGTGTGAAAAACCTGCAATAATTTATTAGAGGAGTTTTGTGCTTGATGGGGAGATTAATCTCACTCACTTTTTATTAATAAAGTTCTTTCGGTTTACTATTTCATTAGCTGTAATATTATTTAATTGTTCTATCAATATCAACTACTGTATATTTATAGTCTTATATATAAGTGTGAGGCCAAAAATTAAAGTTTTGACGGAAAAGCAAAAAATAGGCACCTTTACCAGAGAACTTACTCGGACATTTAATTCGCTTGAAAGATGTTCCCCTAGGATAAAAATAAACTAAAACTAAATTTGCTTAGATATTTCTGACAATATGTTACTTCGTTTTCTGAAGAGTGTAGGTTCTTAATATAAAAAAAATTTAGCATATTTCCTTGACTAGAAAGGTTTTGTTAACCTTTACTAGCTGCTCAGAGCAGGAGAGACAACTTAAAACAGCCCATATATTGATGCTATCAAGTAAGATATCATAATTATAGTCTGTAGTTGTAGTTAAAGACAAAAGATTTGTGAATGAGCTAAACATACACAGGAACACCTGCAATACAACCCCTGATTAGTGTAAAGTACGTGGAGAGACAACTAGCACTAACAAGTAGCGTAAGTCTATTATGAGATTAAACATTGCTCCTTTTTTAATGAATTTTAAATCGTTTTACACTTTCCATGGATGTAGAACTTTAAAAGATTCTGCTTTCGATAAAAACAACTTTATTATTTTTCTGGTTAATTAAATAAAAAACCAAAAGTAATATATCAGCAGATCTTTAAAATAAAAGCACATTTTACCACTCATTTTTTTCGCCTCTTTTTTTCTGATTCAATGCAAAAAAACATGATGTCGTTATTTTTTTTTCAAGGCTAGTCTATATAGTGGTAACACAAGAGATCTTGCCAGATGTATTATCATGTCCGGCTTTATTCATTTATGGCTTTTTGTAACCACTCCAGATTTGTCTTCAGTGCACTTTGTCAAACTTTGTTAGACTGAGTCAAAACTAACCATGGTTAAAACAATGTACAAAATTGTGGTAGTAGTATATCTTCCCTAGTAAGAGTTCTGTGCCTTACACTCACCATATCATCACTTGCCTCACCTCTCCCTTCTCTACCTGCTCTTATAAAGCAGCTTCTGGTAAAAGGTGAATAGTAATGACTTCAACTGTGTGCTTGAAAAATTGAAACAAAAGTCTTTTACTGATAGAGACAAAAATATTTAGTGATGTTCTTTACCTTAATAGTACTCTATGACATTTATAGGAATGAGCCAAGTAATAATTTTTTCTACTTAACGGTTTTCATGTAACTAGAGCGAACCGCTTAATTTACATTTTGAATATTTTCTTGCCTTAGAAAAAAAGCTTTCTCTTCTTCGATGAAAATTTAGTGAGTGAAATCGTGTTACTAGAGATACAAATCACTCTATTGTTTAGATTAATATGACTAACAGAGCGTTTATTCGTCGGAAATAAGTTAGACAGGATTGTTGTCAAGCAGGAAATGAGACAGACAGTTGGCATTCACCATAGACAACAGGTAGTCACTATGAGTAAATGGAGTTTCCACGAGTCAACTTACTAGAGACGGCTCGAGTTAAAGTGTTTTAGTGTAATTTTTGGTCAAGAAGACTCTCAGTACTTGCAAATAGTTGGACGCTGAAAAGTAGTTTAGATGTATAGCTGTCACCATATCAAGGAAGCTGCCAGAGTTATCAGTTTTGAAATGATTTACAGCGTTTGTGCTATATGACGCATAATCAATTCCACAAACCCTGAGAGCACTTTCTATCGCTTCAAGTCTGTCATTTATTGTCAAAACTCCAATGATAAACCATGAGTCAAGATTCTTCTTGAAATTTGGATTGTTCCACGTTTGTTAAACTTGTCCATCCTGTTTGACATTTTTGAGTTTGGACTATAAAGCAAAGTTTCATAGCTCTCCGTGCTTTGAATGGTTAACATGTGTCTGTCTCAAATTTTTATCATCCTTTGTACTGTTTGTTGAGACAGCTGTTTCAATCTTTGTTGGAATTGTGTAAAAGGTTGAAAATTAACTGAATAAAAACTGTTTCGGTCCGTTGATTTCCATTTTACAAATAGCACTCCTTTTACTCATCCTTGTGGGAGAGTCACTATTACAAGAGCAGTTATCCAATTAACGCCAAAACTTAAAAGGAAGTCACATTTGCTTACTATTGGCTGGCTAGTCGCCAATATAAATGTCACAATGACTAGACAGGCTTAACAAAGACATGGCTTCCTCTTCCTTACTGCTGGCTAAAAGCTGCCTTCTGAAGTCTTATCTGTTCTAAAAATCATGTAATCACTGGAGTTATTTAGCCTGTGAACAATTGGACATAGCCTTATGCTCATCCGTGATGTAAATAGAAGAAGTGGGGCATTTGCATATGCACAGATGGGAAGTCTCTTTAGCGATAATGCAATGTACTACAATGGCTGGCCAGTATCTCACCACAGAGCACGTATTGTCTATACTAATAAATTGAAAATGTTTAACGATCTGCATCAACCATTCTTAAAGTTTGATGAAAAAAACTTACCGGTTAGTTGCATTAATGTTGAATGTACTCCAAGATTGGATGTTATGCAGGAGAACATCGTGTCTTTCGGTAGTAAGTAATTGTTAATAAAACTAGCCATGTTTTCATTGCAGACCGTTAAATTCTCGACTGCGTATTTAATGGACATAATCAACAACAAAGTTGTGGCAAATTTAAATTTGGGAACCTAACTATTCTCAGAAGTTTTTTAGCAAATGTAAAAATTTGGCTCGATGGTTGTAGATCAAATAGGGTTATCATGCGTTATATTGTATGAGTAACTCCGTATACATGAGGTTATACCCACATTAGTAAATCTAGCAAAAGCAACAACTTTTTTGTGATTATTACACTATCATGAATATTCATACATTGATATATTTGCACATCGTTTCTAATTGAAACTTGATTTTTGACCATGTATTTTGCAGGCATGTAAAAGCTCTTTTCACTGCATCACTTTGATACAATGATGGCAGGTGGTGGCAGGTGGTGGCAGGTGGTGGCAGGTGCGAACTGATTCAAGCATCCAATCAGTAACCAAATCCAGTAAAGCAACAAAGAGGAAACAAAGAAATAATGAGTTTGTTTTTAGCAGAGTCAGTTTTTTTTATTGATCATTGATGTGTTGCTATGAGTCACTATAATCACCTCTGTTATAAAATTAGTGAGATCTACAGACATCATGTGTTTATGTGCCTGATAGCTCATTATTCGTAGCTTTTTATCATTTTCGTAAATAACTTACTGGGTCAGCTATTCAAATATGCAAAATCGATATTTGGTGTTTGATTTGTGTGTAAATAGCATGACTAAAATGATGTCATGAAAAGCTTAGCGGTATCCTTACCCCCCCCCCCTCCTTTTCACTTTTCTGCTAATAGTGAAAACAATCACTCATTTCTTTCTTTGACCAGAGCCTTTTTGAAGTTATGTTTTGAGTGAGCTCAACCACATTCAGAGAGTATCTGATTGGTCTTCAAGCCTTCATTAAACAACAACAAAAAACTTTTAATAAACAAAGAAAAAATACAAGTGATGAAGAAATCATACCAAAAAATCAACCACATAACCTTATCAACTTTTCATTTCAACAGCTGGCAGCTGCCAGAACATGCTCAAGTCAAAAAATCAGACACTGATTCTAAAACGAAGTTGACAGTTAAATGAAACTATCAGTATGACCAGTGGACAAAGCAGTGAGTTATTTTGGAAAGGTTAGTCTGAAGCACTTTCTATGTTGTTGTCAGTACCTAAGCACCAACTACCCAAATAGAATCTGCACATTTTTGGAGAAATTCACATATAAAACTTAACAACGTTATGAAATGCAACTTTCAAGTATATTCAAATACTTAACTGTATCTTTTCTTAAACGCAAAAAAAGCCTTGGCAAAAAAAGCAGTAATCTCCAATTTGACTCACTGGGAAATGAAACAGTGTCGACATTGGAGGGCACACGGCTAGATTAAATTTCTTAACCTACGTTCATACCATGCGATTCTCATAAGAGTGGGTGGAGTCTAAAATCGGCTCTCAAGTTGGAACAATGCAAACGTTAACGATTTCACAATCAGTGGCAGATTTTTTTTCATCGGGCAGTGATGGAGCTGTGTACAATTGTCGGCCTGTCTAGCCAATCAGCATCCACATCACAGCTTTCCAATTTGATATTTTTCAAGAAGCTTGCAGCTACTTCACAATTATTCTAAGCCAATAATTTTAGAATATTTCGTTATATATTTGGATCTGTGATTTTAATATTTCCCTGATCGATTGCAAGCCTTGTTTATAAGTAACATATTTGTGTTAGTATCTTACTTAATATCAGCATGGTAGAAACAACCATAAGTTCGGTGAATATAAAATATAATTATATTGAAAAACATTATCATCATTTATTATAATAATTAAAGAGACTTATAATAATTATATATTATTTCCAACTTATTCTTTATTATTGATGAGTGAAAAAACAATATAATATTTTGAAATATCTAGTAATATAAGATAATGAGCTATACTATTAATAATAATAATTTGATGCTATGTAGTTATCAATGATGTGCACTGTCTTGACAACTGTCAAGGCCATGCCATATCGGGCACAGAAAACGCAAATGTAATCTCTTAGAAATAAACGAGAGAGCCTGATAATAGCATCGATGAGAATCGTATAGTGTGAATCTAGCATTTAGTGTCAGCAGTTATAATGGCCTTGATAATGCATTAGTCATTTAACAAATTGTACTTCAAATAGCATTAGCAATTTTTTTCCCAGTAATGGTGATAACCTAAAACAACTTGACATTTAACAAAACCTGTTGGCCTTTGTATGTCAGCAATTAAAGTTCTGTCAAGTAAGTGTTTTATAGGCACAGCTTTTCGAGATTTCCGAAATTGCACTAGCATAATATTATAAAATTTTGTTTTAGTATCTTGGTGGGCAGTTCACTCAACTTTTTATCCAAAAGCTGTTTATATCGTGGATACCGTGAATCCATGTCAATAAAACCAGCTCATCTACCATCATCGCAAAAGTTCATCTTCTGTTTTCCTGATCATTTTTCATAAGATTATGTTTATTCACAATGAATTAGCAAATGCGTGTGTGTTATAGGTGGTATGGAAAGCTTGGAAGTAAACTGATTTGGTATACAAGCAAGTCTATTTATGCATAACTTTGTCCGCTATTCACAAACAATCCTGTAGATTGTTCGGCCAGTTTTGCTCCAGAAATGGGGAGAAAATTTTTCATTTAATACGTGCAGAGAGACTATCGTACAACCAAAGAGAGATGATTGAAAACATAAGTGAGGACAAATCTGGCCTAAAAACCTCATGCTTAAGTATTATTTACAAACAATTGTATATTTCAAATGTATTTTACATCAATATTTGTAGTGCATTTCATACTTGTACACACCAAGTAGACATCTGTCATGTCTGCACATCTTCGATGCATTTCTGAGGAACAAGATGAATGTAACAAGGTTTCGCTGGCAGATGTAAACTGGATATTCTACCCAAGATCTCGTGGACAACCCACTGTTTTACCAACTTATCACAGAGTGGTTATATGCTACCCAGTGGTTTACTATCCCGACAACTACAATCTTCTACTGCCTCCAGCTCTCCTAGAGGAACTGGGTATGTGAATGTTTTTTTTGCTACTTGCAAAATTTGAATTGATTAGAGGAAAACTGTGTTCAAATTAGGTCGTACAATAAAAAACAGATAGGATAGACGACATTGTGATAAGAAAAGGTAAAAACATACTACTAATTGAAAATTATAAGCTATAAGGCTTTTGGTTGCGAGTTTTCATGGAATATCAACACCATAACATTCTGTGCAAATATCTTTTACGATTTTTTGGCATTCTGTGTTACAAATCTTCTGGACTGACCTTGTTCATCATGATCATCGATGAAACACAGTGAATACAGATGGAGCCGTAATAACAAATGGCTGTAGTTCAAGACTATAAAGTTGAGAAGAAGTGGTAAGAATGGATACGCTACAGAAGGCTAACACGTTCTATCCATAAACAGTTTTTAATCTATTATTAAATCATTTATTGTTGTAGATGAAATGCATCCGAGAGAGTTTCTGCAGAAAACTCTTCAACTTCCTGTCGAGGTAAGAGAGTGGTTAATGGTAGATGAAACACAACGAAGCAGAACATTTCTGGTTGGCTGGCCTCATACTGGTAATTTGTCTGGTACAGAAATGGCAAAAGCTGGTTTTTACCGCATCGGTTGGTATACTTAGTTCTATTATTATTTTTGTATTGATCACAGCTAATACTGTGGGTTGCAAAGATTTGCTGAAAGCCTGTTTCGTTCGTTGGCCAAAATATTACAATGCCGAGCCTACACTGACAACTAGAAATAGTTCTTTGCTTTTTGTTGTAAACTGGATGTTTTTATACTGTTTAACCGCCAAAGCTTAAAGGCCTGGCCGCACGAGCCTGTTTGCTCACAAAACATTTCTTACTGTAATTCCTCGTCAAGCATTCAACCTAACAAACTATCATTAACTTGTATAACCAGCAGCTAATGAATGGCCATTAGTAATTTTGAGCGAGTCTGTTGATTCAATAATGAAAATAAAAAAATCAATGTTTGACTTTCTGTCAAGTTTGTTACCCAATTACAAAGCAGATAGTTTTTGAACAAAAGCTATCAGTCATTGTAGACGATCTACAGTTTAACCGTTGACAAAACACGTTAAATAATGAACGTTCCACCAGTGTGCGTATGCACACATACAATTCATTTAAAGGTTGATTCAAAAACAAGCTAATATGGCCAAGTCTTCAGTATTTAAGCATTTAGTTGTTCAGTAATATCTTGTTCTCTGTACACTGTTTTATAGATGGATCTGACAGGGTACAGTGTGTATTCTGTGGTGTGAGGCTCAGCAACTGGAAGCAGGATGACAACCCAGTGGCTGAACATTGCAAGTACTTTTCTTCCTGTAGGTTTGTGAAAGGACTAAAGAAGGAAACTGAGAGATGGGTGACTGCTGGTGAGTGATATGATAATACAGGCATAGAACAAATGTGTCTTCTTGGAGGGACTTGTAGTTTGTTGTTAAACTTATCATAGATGGTCGTATCAAATCATTAGATATAAACCATTATGTGTGGATAAAGACATGATTATTGAAACTACCCAGCTGAATAATATAGCTGTAACACCATATGCAGAGTGCAATGGAACTAACACTTTGTGCTATACTGGCATCAATCCAGTTGCAGTGCCGTGTGTATTGTGATTGTTTCTATTGCTTAAAGTTTTAATATTAACTTCCTCTTTGATAAATAGATTACTCTACATTTCGTTCATTGAACAAAATCAAGACGATTGATCCAAAGGAAACAGTATTTTCAGCTGCTCCTTAAGCTCTGCTGCAAACAGTTTTGCATTTATTACATAACTATTTTCATATAAAACTTCACAGGATATTATTTTTCGCAAACATATTTATCTAGACTTTGTGATCCCATTTTTCCACTAGTAGTCCAACAACTTGTTTTTTTGTATCGCAATGATAATTATGTTAGAGTTTTACTCTCACGCTTGCAGAGGTTTGACAAGAGTAGCACATAAAGAGCCATTAATACTTGGACTATAAGACTTCATATATTTTAGTACAACCAACAGATGCTTTGCCTTACCCAGTGGAAGAAACTCAACCTGCAATCACTTGCCCCATGTAGTCACCTGTCTGTCAAAGGTCACACATAATGCAGAGAGATTCAATGTCTCATTATCTTATACTATCTCGTGCTATATTGTTTAAGGGGAAGCAACTCCAGAGCTTTTGTGCAACGCAATTTTAGTCTTTCAATTGTATAGAGAGACTACTTTTATTTTGTTATATCAATCTAAATATTCATTGTCGAGTTAAACTAGTTGTTTGTTACATGTTATACTTTGTTATTATGGAGGAATGACTTCTCTTTGCTTGCTAACAATATCTAACTTGGCTTTATTACAATAAACTGATGGCGGAATTTCTTCCCAAAATAATACCAATACCAGCGCTCATTCATTAACTTGGCATTCACTACCAATTGCTACTGAAATTACCTGTCGGACTTCTACAGATATGAGGGAATAACTCCTATTGTTTCACTTGGCATACAATTCTGTGACTGCTTAGCTAATGTAACTACAATTGATTAAAAAAAAATTTTCATTGGAAGAAATTTATTTGCTTTTGTACTTGATGACCTCACAGGAAGTGGTCGCGTGCCATGGTACAATGTAATACAATATGAACGATAAATAGTATGCATGGTATAATATATACATTTAACAGTATGCAGTGAATATATAATTTAGTTGAAAAGTAAAAAGTACGATTTATTATGTAATTTGTCCATGGTTATACAAAGAAATAAACATTAATTTGGCTCCTCAGCCATAGAAGGTCTTGTAAGTTGCTGATAGTGTAGCACCACGACCTCTATATGCACATTTATGTTTGTATGTTGTACCCATTGATCTCTTCATCTCATCTTGGTTTACATTTCTCACAGTACAACATGTGGCCGCATGGGAGGCCTATGTAGTGTGGCTACAAAATAAATAACCAATCAAAATGTAACGCAATGATTGAGCAATATACATTATTTTTCTTTATTCATTATATCAAAAATCCAGACCGTTAAACACACTTGCACTCGCTGTTTGAGAAGATCAAATTTAGCCAGGGTGGCTTTCTGAGGGAGTGGGTGAATGGTGCTCGTTCTCAAGTCCCATCCACCCCCAAAAAACCCCACCACTGAAGAACCCCCCTAAGCTAGATGAGATTGCTCCATATTTAGGAGTTGTGCACACTACATTGCACCGACAACTCCAAGACATTTGACAATGACTACTTACATCCTCAGATTGGAGAGTCTTTTTGTAGCAGGAAATACAGCAGCCTTGTGGAACTGTTAGGTCATCAGTTCTGTCTGTAAGTGCTCGTATTTATGATTATGTAATGCAGAACAAACAAAACATACTAATGTTAGATGGAAGAGTTGTCTGACCTTACACACAGCATGTATTATATAATAAATAGTCTCATCTGAGCAGATAACTACACACTATGTATCACTCACCACTTGAAGCACACTCCTGTAGACCAGCTACGCTAGCCGCATTAACTACAGTCACTTCTGGGATTGAGCTGGGCTGTAACAACAATATAGTGTATGGTTTCGCCCCATTGGATGTTTTTTGATCTAAATGCTTGTGTCGTGTGACCTAATTTTTTAATTAACAGAAAAATTTTACAAGGAAAACAATGAATAAACAACCAATGAGAGCACATATAGTGAGAACTCATTTGTTCAGAAGTAAGCGTTGAACATGGATAGTATTGGCTTGTAACGGTTTTCCCCGTTATGAGGAGGAAGAACGGTTACTGGTATTGCAATAGTGCTTTGTTCACTGGCTTTACTCTTTATTTCGTGGTAGCGATGGCTACAGAGTGTCAAGGCAGCATGGTCTCTCTGATACGGAGGGTATTAGGCATTTTCGGATCAAGAACGTTCATGCCAAAATGGGCAAAATTTTCGTTTTTCGGCGAGTACAAAACCTGCTTTTTGGAACTCTATGCTGAACGGTGGTTTTACCGTTCAGGGGGTCGTCCACCCTATGACGTTCTTGATCCGAATGCGTAGAGTTCTCCTATAATAAATATTTTTGCAAATAATGAGCCCTTTTACGTTAGTTACAATAACAAGACATGAGTGATGAGGCCTCAAGTTTCATTTCTTACAATAATAATAAAATAAATAATAACAAGTCTTGAAGCATGTTGATGTTGATATTATTTTTGGACACATTTACTGAGGATGGTGAATTAAAATAAAATTGTAATAAATAATTATAGTATAACAAAAATGTATGATAATTAATCATTATTAATATTACTGTTATTCAAATGATCTAAGTTCTTATAGTTTTTTTAATTATTTTATTATATTTTAGTTTAGTTAGTAAAAAAAACAATTATTCAATTAGCCAAACATCACCAACTGATAATAAACATTGTTAAAAATGAAAAATAGTAATTAGTAAAACACATAAGTAGCTGGTAATAATTATCAAAACTATTTTTTACTTTTTTATAATATATAACCAAAAAGCTGTCACCTCAGCAGGATGCGTCTTTCACTATTCACTGCGACACTAGAAAAAAAGAAGAAGATAACTCCGATGAAGGGAACTTTTGATTTTGAACATTCATGCATAGAAATTATGCCAGGAACGAACGTCAAAATTGCATTCGGAAGCGCTTTCCCGTGCCAATTTTTTCAAGGCATGGACGTTCTTGATCCCAAAATGCCTACTGAATGCTGCTAACTAGCAGACACGACTAAGTTCGGCAACCGGCCAAACGGATTCCACAAGTTTAACAGGGTAGCAGTACTTTATTTCTACTTACTACTGAACCAAAACGCACAGAACTGAACACTAAGTACAAGTGTAAAATGAACAATAAGTCTCTAAATACGTATTGAGTAATAGTCCAATGTATCTGGCAGTATAATAGTCCTCTTGGCTGGTCGTTGCTACGCGGAATCCTAACCGTCTTTTCCTAAGCGCCTTCCAAGGTAGTCCTCCTGGTAGTTCCAAACGATTCCTCAGCTTCTGGGACTGGTGCTGGCTAGCATTGAACGCTAGCTAAGACACACTAACAGTAACTAGACAATACTAGTTCGCGACACTAACTCTATCTAACTGTATCTAACTGTGCGAAATTGTGTCTGAGCTGCTGGGCTGCATGCAGTTCTATATAAAGGAGCTACAAAACCATGAAGGCATAAAAATATATGATTGGCTAATACAGATTGACACTTGCCACATGCTAGCTTGCCCCTATTGCCCAAAGTTAATAACAGAACTTAATGGCAGGGAAGTCCTTCCTGCGCTTGGCTTTAGTGAAGCGGTAGGTCCTCTGCACTCCTGACCATTCAGGCATAACCTCTAGTAGTATAGGCTGTAGGGTAGTCTTGGATATGTATATGGGTGATTAGTATATGTTGTTAGCACCGGCTGAGATGATTGCAGCCCTGTGCAATTCCATTACAGGCTCAAACAACAATAAAGTAGCCCAATCATCTCTCTATCGGAAGAATTTCTCCTTCCAATGCATACACAGCCTCTAGATGTTCTTTGATAGAAATTAGTTTAGCACAAATCTCTACCATAGCTGTAAAACAGAACAATCAAACTGAATACAGTAAAATGATATTATTTAATTATTTTACATCAATACTATGTTTTTACAGTTTCGCAAAAAACCTTCAGAAGTGAAAAGCTGTTGAAAAACTTAGTTTTTTTTCAGATATCTAATCTTTAAACTTACAGCTTCCTTTCTGGATCACTTTGTCTAAAAAGGGCCAAAGTATAACCGTCTTGTAAGTTATTATAGAGAAGATTATAGAAAAACTACACACAAACTAAATGCTGGTTAAGACATACAAAGCAAAGCAAAGGTGTTATTTAAAAGAAAATTAACCACAAACACAACCAGCTGCAAGATAATGAAGGTGCTAGTGCAAGGAGAACTTTGTTGCTTTTCATACCAAGTATTAGACAAGATCAGTCGGAACGTACAATGTTAATTTTCAAAGCTTAGGTTTTTACTCGTTGTAATTTAGGTAAATTATTGGAAGCTGTGAGGTTTTTTTCGGAATTAAAAAAACCAACATCTAAAACTCGTACTACCTTGCATCAATTAAACCTGCCAAAGAGCACAAAACTCTGATGCTAAAGCCTTTGCTTGTAGCATCAAATATTCTTGCTACACTGGAGTATCAGTATCATAGATCAACAATCCTGCTGTGGGTAACCCTCATGTTAAATGCTTTGGCAATCTTCCAACATATTTTAAAAGCAAGATTTGCTCAAACATTCTGTCATGTGATAAATATGCCTAATTATAACGTAGAGGGTTTTATCCTTGAGTCTATATCAGTACCTACACTATCTCACACTCAGTCTATATCAGTATCTACACTATCTCACACTCAGGCTATATCAGTATCTACACTATCTCACACTCGGGCTATATCAGTATCTACACTATCTCACACTCGGACTATATCAGTATCTACACTATCTCACACTCGGGCTATATCAGTATCTACACTATCTCACACTCAGGCTATATCAGTATCTACACTATCTCACACTCGGGCTATATCAGTATCTACACTATCTCACACTCAGGCTATATCAGTATCTACACTATCTCACACTCGGGCTATATCAGTATCTACACTATCTCACACTCGGACTATTTTATAACTCTTTGTCATCCAATTCAACATCCTTCACAGACTAGCTAACTCTCCAGATTTCATCCCTTTCATCTCAAGATTATTATTACAGCACACCACATAATTTTACTTACAACTGCGAGCTATCACTGTTTCTACAATAAGGAGTGAGAGTTACTTCCCCTTAATTGTGCACAACTCCTAATGCAAGTTGAAATGAGGTAGAAGATAACTCCTAATTAGTAAGTTTAACAGTGTGTTTAAGTCTTGTTTTAGTATATTGATTGTGTAAGAAAGTGGTATGTGTGATTTAACGTGCAAAAGAAAATCAGCTTTCAAATACTTATTCAATAAAAATAAAACTCCCATAACACTTGTATCGTGCCATTCTGTAACGGCTTTTATAATATTCGATGACATCCAGACTCAACTTGGGTAAAAAATGTTTCTAAAATTTATCTTTAGCACAGCAGGAAGCTTTTTCTCCATTTTTTTGTAAAATTAATGATAATAGTACTTGCTATACTGTATTAAAATCTGTTGTCTACCTATTCCGGTCTGCTCCCTCCCTTGTACCCTCCACTTCCTGTCCCACACATCTGTCACCTCTTTTTTTCTCCCTCAGCCCATCACTGATGACCCAATCAGACTACTTTTCCTTATTCCTACAAAAGATGGTGACAGGTAACCCCCTACCTACCCATACATAATCACTACATCCAGACTACACCAATGTACATTTACTCACAAATATATCAATTACTCTATAAGAATGTGATACTAGTCACATGATTAGAGCCCTGCTGACTGTCAGCATAGTTTGAAGATAAATCAGCAATAAATTGTCCTTGATGTCTCTCAAACATACAGGTAGAGGTCAATGAGTTCATTTTGTTCGCTTTGCTGGATTCAAGTTGGTTTAGCTCTTTTGGTGAGAATTCCTACATACGCTCACGGGGTCATAGCAAAATACTTGCTTGAACTTCTAAAATCTGTATGAATAGACGACTCCAATCTAACAATTATACATGTAAACGTGTATGTGGCATTCAGAACTCACAACTCAGTTTACGCCATTAAATACATAGAAGGGAAAAGGGTCTCTGCTTTTGTGTAGGCAATTAGTCTCATATATAAGCATTATATAGATTATGAGCTTTTCTTTTAAAGCAATTTAGAAAAATATGCTCAATGGAATCATCTGCTGAAGTAATTTATTGATCCAAGAGCAAATCATTTTATGATGTAATTATTACTATGTAGTGAGCAATTGTGTTTTGTTATTCCTTACTTTCCATTTGTTCACCTCAAGTCTTGCCAAGTAACAATAGAGGGCTAGCTTAGATGTAATAGGTACGTTATTGGTAGTTATTTCTTGTCACAAGCACCTTGGCTTTCATGAACATGTTCGGAGAACCCATTGTTCATGTTAAACTCAAAAATACCAATATCAATGCCTACCCTTATCCAAAGTATCTAGCTTTCATTTTGTAGTCTAGCAATGTTTGACAAAACCAAGTGCACAATGAATGCGTAATATAGCCACACATACAATGCGGTGGCATTTTTCTTGTCAAATGTTGAGATCTTGTTTATACAGGGGCTAGTTTGGAGCTTTCTATGAATAGTAGAATGTCCCGCTGACTCAGAACTACATCTCAGGTAATGCCATTGGGTATGTCAAGTAATACTGTCAGTTCATTAGACCTTGGCTACAGCAACCACACTTATTGTGTCATTGAAACTTTATGTCATATTATTGGTTAATGTATTCAGTGAAGCCTGAGTTGCTAGTAAGATACAACATAGGCTAGTTTGTACATATTAGGTACTAGTACTACCCAATGTAACTTTAAATAGTTATACCAACAATTCTTAGTTTATTGTTTGCTTAGTCGATGTTGAGACTTGGTCCCTTTGCTTTCTCGCTTACTCGCCGTGTCTGCTGCTGGCACACAACATTGTTTGGAGGGCTTCTTGTAACATATTGCAATGTATTGTAAACTATCTCAGGTCCATACACACTGGGTCAAAATAAAAGATATTAATCAGTTCATATGACTAGTACAGCTAATTGTCCTCTTCGACTGATGAACAAATTATTTATCAAATCCATCACCCAAAAGTTATAATGTAACAGTTGAACACAACACGCCTATATAAGTTATAGTGTAACAGTAGAACACAACATGCCTGTTTAAGTTATAATGTAACAGTGGAACACAACATATCTGCAAAAGTTATAACGTAACAGTGGAACACAACATATCTGCAAAAGTTATAATGTAACAGTGGAACACAACATATCTGTATAAGTTATAATGTAACAGTGGAACACAACATATCTGTATAAGTTATAATGTAACAGTGGAACACAACATATCTGTATAAGTTATAATGTAACAGTTGAACACAACATATCTGTATAAGTTATAATGTAACAGTGGAACACAACATATCTGTATAAGTTATAATGTAACAGTGGAACACAACATATCTGTATGAGTTATAATGTAACAGTGGAACAGAACATATCTGCATAAGTTATGTTAGCTGAGTGAGTTGTTCTTTAACTGGGCTGATACCAACTAGCAACAAACTTGAGCAGTTGTGTCCAGGAATATATGTCTGTAGAGCAGCACATACATAATGTGCGTGTAGTGTGTAGTGGCTGTGTGGTGTATATGTAGTGTATGTGTAGTGTATGTGTAGTGTATGTGTAGTGTATGTGTAGTATATGTGTAGCGTATATGTAGTGTATGTGTAGTGTATGTGTGGCGTATGTGTAGTGTATGTGTAGTGTATATGTAGTGTATGTGTAGTGTATGTGTGGCGTATGTGTAGTGTATGTGTAGTGTATGTGTAGTGTATGTGTAGTGTATGTGTAGTGTATGTGTAGCGTACATGTAGTGTATGTGTTGTGTATGTGTAGTGTATGTGTTGTGTATGTGTAGTGTATGTGTAGTGTATGTGTAGTGTATGTGTAGTGTATATGTAGTGTATATGTAGTGTATATGTAGTGTATGTGTGGTGTATGTGTAGTGTATATGTAATGTATGTGTAGTATATGTGTAATGTATGTGTAGTATATGTGTAGTGTATGTGTAGTGTATGTGTAGTGTATGTGTAGTGTATGTGTAGTGAATATGTGGTGTATGTGTAGTGTATGTGTAGTGTATATGTAGTGTATATGTAGTGTATGTGTAGTGTATGTGTAATGTATGTGTAGTGTATGTGTAGTGTATGTGTAGTGTATGTGTAGTGTATGTGTAGTGTATGTGTAGCGTACATGTAGTGTATGTGTAGTGTATGTGTAGTGTATGTGTTGTGTATGTGTAGTGTATGTGTAGTGTATGTGTAGTGTATGTGTAGTGTATATGTAGTGTATATGTAGTGTATATGTAGTGTATGTGTGGTGTATGTGTAGTGTATATGTAATGTATGTGTAGTATATGTGTAGTGTATGTGTAGTATATGTGTAGTGTATGTGTAGTGTATGTGTAGTGTATGTGTAGTGTATGTGTAGTGAATATGTGGTGTATGTGTAGTGTATGTGTAGTGTATATGTAGTGTATGTGTAGTGTATATGTAGTGTATGTGTAGTGTATGTGTAATGTATATGTAGTGTATGTGTAGTGTAAGTGTAGTGTATGTGTAGTGTATGTGTAGTGTATGTGTAGTGTATATGTAGTGTATATGTAGTGTATCTGTACTAAATGCGTAATGTATGTCTACTACATGTTTACTGTATGTGTACTATATATGTGTACTGTATGTGTACTATATATGTGTACTGTATGTGTACTATATATGTGTACTGTATGTGTACTATATATGTGTACTGTATGTGTACTATATATGTACTGTATACAGTAACCACACACACCTACTTGCTGCATATATAATGTACAGCATTATGTACTGTGTATACATTATTTTACTATATATACTATTATATATATGCAGCATGTACTGTATATATAATGTACATTATATATGTATAATAAATATATAATGCATGTATAATATATTATGTAGCCAGGATTCTACTACACTGGGTTTGATTATCAGGTCAGATGCCTTTACTGCTCGGGATCACTTAAAGAATGGAAGTTACATGTGGGTTGGATACTATATCTATCAATAGGTGGTTCCCTGACTGTTCATACCTTCTACAGCTAAAGGGAGAGAGTTATGTTGTTGAGGCACATGCCAGAACTAAACGTTATGGAATTATGGATTTTTTTTGTATATATTTTTATGGAGAGGGCCATAGTTTCGTATTTCAAGTTTGATCGAGCTTGCCAATATAAACTAATGAAGGTTCTCCGTTACTTTGAATAACTGTGGTCTGCTTTCCCAGTAGCGATGTACTCAGATTTAAGCTTTGTAAACGGCGCATGGTCATCGCTATACACCCAGTACCTATCTACTGCTCGAGAATAAAAAAAATTATTGTCCAGTTAAAATCTGTTGACTTTCGTTTTAATATTAGTGGTCTTAGCAATCATACTTTGGGTATCTTTGCTACTAGTGCCATCTACCAAACTGCTGGCACCATGCACACTTATGAATCGGAAAGCTGAAAAGGATTTAAAATTTAAATTAAGCATCATTTCAAACTAGTAACAAAATATTTTTTGCATAACCATCATGGTATTTCCAAAATGAGTCATCATGTTATTTCCAAGACACGTTTTCCATATACAAAACAACCAACTGATCTATTGTTTAGTTTATGACCTGCTCACACATGCTCTTTTGTATTTATGATACCACAATATCATGCGGGAATTGTTAAAAAGTATTTTCACAAATGTTCTCCTTAGTCATGGGACTATGCAGATAATTACTGCAGACAACTTTTTGGTCTAGCTATCAATTCTTTCAACTTTGAAACCAAAACATTCAGTCAGGGTTCAAAACTTGTTATTCGATAGAATTTGTTATATTTGGTGAGTTAACTCGTCATTTTATTTTTTACTCAACTCAAATTACACTAAAATAAATAAATGGGTGATTTTTAGGTCTTGTTGTTTTATTTTCAAGTGTCTGTAAGATTATGGGAGAGTATCAATCCAATCTTTGTGTTTGCAATCCCGTTTAAAAAAGAGCTGTTGTAGCCTTAAATCTTGAAAACTTTGTAAAAACAATCATAGAAAAACATTATAATGAAGCTGTAATCTTTATACTTTTAATAAAAAAAAAATCAAGCTGTTAAAACGCCAAATTTTTTTTTCAGAATTGGTATTTGAACTTAGCATAATCTACCATAAAATAAATTATTTTGAAAGCATTGTAATTTTTGCCAAAAAGTCTGGAGTTAGATTGAAACAGTTAACCCGCGTTTTTTGATTATTTTCTCAGTCTTTTTCTGAAAGTTTTAACCATGGCAGTTAGCACTCTTGTTGACTGATCAATACTTTCAGTTGAAAGGTTGGTTATATCCATGGGCTAATTTATTTCATCGGTAACACAAACAGCTGTCAATCAACTGAAAAATCTGTCATTTAATATGTTTAATAGCTCCTAATGTATAATGAATATATATATATTTATACATCTACCTCAATGCACTCAATAGCACTGCTCTATACCATACCATACATCATATCCTTTGAACTACCTTCCAATACTGATGCCTGATATTGCTGACATAAAGGTTGGCAGTTGCCGGGTTCGACAAAAATAGCTATATAAGTTTGATTTCACTTGTGAAACTACCATGGTTTACTCTTTTATCTATCGATAGGATGTAATTTTTTTAAAAGAACCTCAAAGAGTAAAATTTAAAAAAAAACCAACACATTGTGCATCATGGAATTTCCAATTAGAAGTGTTTCATTTTTAACTGAAGAGACACTTCTATAAAGTTTAAATTTTAATATAGGAAAAAATTCAGTCCATTTATTTGTGATAGCATACTCACAATGCACTCAACAATATCTATAAATATATTAAATTTATTTTTTATTTTTCAATAATAATTCTTGAAAAAAAAAATCAGCCAAAGTAATAATGGGAATGAATTTTTCTAGAAATCATTTATAAAAGTTTGTAATTTTTTTTAAATGTTTTACGCTAGTTTATGTCTCGAAAAACTGTGTAATTGCATATAAAGCTACTTTTGTTATTGAAATTATGACAAACGGATATTGTTTCTGTGTTTCAGGCAGTGACGACAGAGTGCAGTGCGTCTTCTGCAGAGGAAGTCTTCATCGGTGGAGTGAAGATGACAACCCGATGACAGAACACGCTAAAGCTTTCGCTTTCTGTAGATTCGTCAAAGGACTTGATTGCGGAAAAAATGAATACAGAAAAAACCTACTGGTCGGAGATGAGCTAAAACATCTTTGTCCATTACCAAATCTAGGTAAAAATTCTTCTCTACATCGTTTGCTGTAGAAATTTTTAGCAAACTCTTTATTACAGAACATATTTCAATCATATATACATTACAGCTGTTAAAAAGAACAGAGATGGCAGCATATCAGTAGACAGCAATCTAGTAGGTATCTGCACTCAGAGAGCTAAAGTTGTCAAGTATGCTGTGGACTCTGCAAGACTTCGAACTTTCGCAAGATGGCCGGCTCACAACCCAATAGAAGCTACAGCTCTGTGTGAAGCAGGTTGGTGTGTAAGCTATATGATTTCATTTGTGTAACTTGCAAAGATAACCAGTTTTTGTTAACAAAATTTACTCCAGTTTAAGGAATGCAAAATGAAATTTCTCTTCAGCGAAACTCTCAATTCTTGTTGGTGGATGGACAGAAGTCTGCAGGCTTGCTGGTCTATGAGAACTCAGGCTATAGTTTAACTCTTGGTGAGGTCATGTAAGAGCAGTAAACTGGGTTTTCTTTTGGTGACTTTGACATGCATTTGTTTATCTGTTCAAACGAGCAGCTTTCTTATAAGTATTACAGCAAACAACGTTAGTTCAGAATTTATCGAGCAATTTAAGTTGTTCAAGTCCAAACTCATGTTCTTGTATTGTTATGGTGTGTAATGTAATGATGAGCAGTCATATTAGATAACGCATATATCACTAGTAGTACACAAACATATATACATGTATTCTAATTTATAGGATTCTACTACACTGGCTTTGATGATCAGGTCAGATGCTTTTACTGCTCAGGATCACTTAAAGAATGGAAGTCTGGAGATGAACCTTTTGAGGAACATGCAAGGTAAAGCACTGATATATTACATTGTATACTATGTTTATATATCTATACTGAATGGTTGGTATTTACATGTGTGTTGGATACTTTATCTATCAATAGGTGGTTCCCTGACTGTTCGTACCTTCTACAACTAAAGGGAGAGAGTTATGTTGATGAGGTACATGCCAGAACTGAAGACAGCATAAAGGTGAGTTTTTATTTATAGATACAAATGGGTTGCAGGGAGCCATTTTTGTATTGAAATAAGAAACATTTGCAAGCACTTTTCATATTTATATAGATTACATATTCTTTTATTCTCACAACAATAGAGCCTTTTTAACTTTACACAAGCCATGGATCTAGTGAAAAGAATCATTTTTGATTGGGTTACTTACTTTGACCAATAGAGAACGACCAATTATGGCTAACCACTATATATACATGGACCTAAAGGAATGCGCCACTAGAGACACGTTTAATGAGGTTGCCGGTTGTGCTGCCTAGCTTCAAATAGGAACTTCAGAAAAGTGATTTTTTTCGTAGCGCAAATGTGAGTAAACAAGAAGTTTATATAACTGGTCATAGTTTGTTGTAGACTCAAATCAACGATATCGATTATTAAAAAGCTTTTAGCGCAACAATAATCAGAGTTTTATTATGTATATTTAATTTGGTTTTGTTAATCTACAAGTTCTCTTATTTGACTGCACAGACTCTTTCTCAGTGCGCTAGTTGTTGATCAACCAAATATTATTGAGAATCCCCACACAATATGATGTGGTGCTGTGTTATTGCGTATAATTTATTTCACAAAGCAATTTGGTTAATCAAGTTCTGTTCCGTTTTCAACATTCTCTCAAAACAGTTTATTCATCCATTTTTGGTTTTCACGGTCATAGAATCCCCAAAAAGTAGTCTTCATTAAAGGCAAAGAGCGGGTGAAAATGCTCGCGTCAATAACGTATTTATGTATACTTCATTTCCACAATCAACTCCTTTGATAAATTTACAGAAATTAAATGCTACAGCATATCGATGTCTTTCCAACTCCACCCACTTAGAGAAAACACTCCACACCCAGTAATCACTGTCTAAAATATAGAAACATATTTCTTGTTTAGAAAGATGTTGGCCTTTGTATGTCAGCAATCAAAGTTCTGTCAAGTAAGTGTTTTATAGGCACAGCTTTTCGAGATTTCCGTAATTGCACTAGCATAATGGTATAAAATTTTGTTTTAGTATCTTGGTGGGCAGTTCACTCAACTTTTTATCCAAAAGCTGTTTATATCGTGGATACCGTGATTCCATGTCAATAAAACCAGCTCATCTACCATCATCGCAAAAGTTCATCTTCTGTTTTCCTGATCATTTTTCATAAGATTATGTTTATTCACAATGAATTAGCAAATGCGTGTGTGTTATAGGTGGTATGGAAAGCTTGGAAGTAAACTGATTTGGTATACAAGCAAGGCTATTTATGCATAATTTTGTCCGCTATTCACAAACAATCCTGTAGATTGTTCAGCCAGTTTTGCTCCAGAAATGGGGAGAAAATTTTTCATTTAATACGTGCAGAGAGACTATCGTACAACCAAAGAGAGATGATTGAAAACATAAGTGAGGAAAAATCTGGCCTAAAAACCTCATGCTTAAGTATTATTTACAAACAATTGTATATTTCAAATGTATTTTACATCAATATTTGCAGTGTATTTCATACTTGCACACACCAAGTAGACATCTGTCATGTCTGCACATCTTCAATGCATTTCTGAGGAACAAGATGAATGTAACAAGGTTTCGCTGGCAGATGTAAACTGGATATTCTACCCAAGATGTTGTGGACTACCCACTGTTTTACCAACTTATCACACAGTGGTTATATGCTACCCAGTGGTTTACTATCCCGACAACTACAATCTTTTACTGCCTCCAGCTCTCCTAGAGGAACTGGGTATGTGAATGTTTCATTTCCTACTTGCAAAATTTGAATTGATTAAAGGAAAATTGTGTTCAAATTAGGTCGTACAATAAAAAACAGATAGGATAGACGACATTGTGATAAGAAAAGGTAAAAACATACTACTAATTGAAAATTATAGGCTATAAGGGTTTTGGTTGCGAGTTTTTATGGAGTATCAACACCATAACATTCTGTGCAAATATCTTTTACGATTTTTGACATTCTACGTTACAAATCTTCTGGACTGACCTTGTTCATCATGATCATCGATGAAACACAGTGAATACAGATGGAGCCGTAATAACAAATGGCTGTAGTTCAAGACTATAAAGTTGAGAAGAAGTGGTAAGAATGGATACGCTACAGAAGGCTAACACCCTCTATCCATAAACAGTTTTTAATCTATTATTAAATCATTTATTGTTGTAGATGAAATGCATCCGAGAGAGTTTGTGCAGAAAACTCTCCAGCTTCCTGTCGAGGTAAAAGAGTGGTTAATGGTAGATGAAACACAACGAAGAAAAACATTTCTGGTTGGCTGGCCTCATACTGGTAATTTGTCTGGTACAGAAATGGCAAAAGCTGGTTTCTACCGCATCGGTTGGTATACTTAGTTCTATTATTATTTTTGTATTGATCACTGCTAATACTGTGGGTTGCAAAGATTTGCTGAAAGCCTGTTTTGTTCGTTGGAGAAAATATTGAAATGCTGAGCCTACACTGACAATTTGAAATAGTTATTTGTTTTTTGTTGTAAACTTGATGTTTATACTGTTTAACCACCAAAGCTTAAAGACCTGGCCGCACTAGCGTGTTTGCTCACAAAACGTTATATACTGTAATTCCTCGTCAAGAATTCAACCTAACAAACTATCATTAACTTGTATAACCAGCAGCTAAGGAATGGCCATTAGTAATTTTGAGCGAGTCTGTTGATTCAATAATAAAATAAAAAAATCAATGTTTGACTTTCTGTCAAGATTGTTACCCAATTACAAAGCAGATAGTTTTTGAACAAAAGCTATCAGTCATTGTAGACGATCTACAGTTTAACCGTTGACAAAACACGTTAAATAATGAACGTTCCACCAGTGTGCGTATGCACACATACAATTCATTTAAAGGTTGATTCAAAAACAAGCTAATATGGCCAAGTCTTCAGTATTTAAGCATTTAGTTGTTCAGTAATATCTTGTTCTCTGTACACTGTTTTATAGATGGATCTGACAGGGTACAGTGTGTATTCTGTGGTGTGAGGCTCAGCAACTGGAAGCAGGATGACAACCCAGTGGCTGAACATTGCAAGTACTTTTCTTCCTGTAGGTTTGTGAAAGGACTAAAGAAGGAAACTGAGAGATGGGTGACTGCTGGTGAGTGATATGATAATACAGGCATAGAACAAATGTGTCTTCTTGGAGGGACTTGTAGTTTGTTGTTAAACTTATCGTAGATGGTCGTATCAAATAATTGGAGATAAACCATTATGTGTGGATAAAGACATGATTATTGAAACTACTTGGCTGAATAATATAGTTGTAACACCATATACAGAGTGCAATGGAACTACCACTTTGTGCTATGCTGGCATCAATCCAGTTGCAGTGCCGTGTGTATTGTGATTGTTTCTATTACTTAAAGTTTTAATATTAACTTCCTCTTTGATAAGTAGATTACTCTACATTTCGTTCATTGAAAAAAATCAAGACGATTGATCCAAAGGAAACAGTATTTTCAGCTGCTCCTTAAGCTCTGCTGCAAACAGTTTTGCATTTATTACATAACTATTTTCATATAAAACTTCACAGGATATTATTTTTCGCAAACATATTTATCTAGACTTTGTGATCCCATTTTTCCACTAGTAGTCCAACAACTTGTTTTTTTGTATCGCAATGATAATTATGTTAGAGTTTTACTCTCACGCTTGCAGAGGTTTGACAAGAGTAGCACATAAAGAGCCATTAATACTTGGACTATAAGACTTCATATATTTTAGTACAACCAACAGATGCTTTGCCTTACCCAGTGGAAGAAACTCAACCTGCAATCACTTGCCCCATGTAGTCACCTGTCTGTCAAAGGTCACGTTCAACGTTTTACTATCTTATACATTCATCAGGCTATATTGCTTAAGAGAAGGCAACTCCAGAGATTTTGTGCAATGCATTTTTGATGTTGCAATTGTATAGAGAGACTAATTTTATTATGTTATATCAATTTAAATATTTATTGTTGAGTTAAACTACTTGTTTTTTACTTGTTATACTCTGTTATTATGGAGGAATGACATCTCTTTGCTTGTTAGCAATATTCAACTTGCCTTTATTTATTTAGTACAATAAATACTCCTTTTTATAGCATGAAATACAGCAGCCTTGTGGAACTGTTAGGTCATCAGTTCTGTCTGTAAGTGATAGTATTTATGATTATGTAATGCAGGACAAACAAAACATACTAATGTTAGATGAAAGAGTTGTCTGACCTTACACATAGCATGTATTATATAATAAATAGTCTGCTTTGAGTATATAACTACATACTATGTATCACTCACCACTTGAAACACTTTCCTTTATACCAGCTACGCTAGCCGCAGTAACTACAGTCACTTCTGGGTTGGAGCTGGGCTGTAACAACAATATAGTGCATGGTTTGGTCCAATTGGATGTTTTTTGATCTAAATGTTTGTTTTGTGTGACCTAATTTTTTAATTAACAGAAAAATTTTACGAGGAAAAAAATGAATAAACAACCAATGAGAGCGCAGATAGTGAGACCTCATTTGTTCAGGAGTAAGCGTTGAACACGGATAGTATTGCCTCAAACAACAATAAAGTAGCCCCAACCATTTCTCTATCGGAAGAATTTCTTCTTCCAATGCATACACAGCCTCTAGATGACCCTTGATAGACTCGAATGGTCCACCATTGATCTCTACAGCTTCTCTATGATAGCTATATCATGACCGAGTTTAGCACAAATTTCTACCATAGCTGTAAAACAATACAATCAAAACTGAATACAGTAAAATGATATAATTTAATTATTTTACATCAATACTTGAATGTAAAAATTATTCCATGTTTTTGTAGTTTCGCAAAAAACGTTTAGAAGTGAAAAGCTGTTGAAAAACTTAGTTTTTTTTCAGATATCCAATTTTTAAACTTACAACTTCCTTTCTGGATCACTTTGTCTAAAAAGGGCCAAAGTATTACCGTCTTGTCAGTTATTATAAAGAAGATTATAGAAAAACTACACACAGACTAAATGCTTGTTTAGACATACAAAGCAAAACAAAGGTGATATTTAAAAGAACACCAGCCACAAACACAACCAGCTGCAAGATAATGAAGGTGCTAGTGCAAGGGAACTCTGTTGCTTTCCATACCAAGGATTGGACAAGATTAGTCAGAACTTAAAGTGTTAATTTTCAAAGCTTAGGTTTTTACTCGTTGTAATTTAGGTAAATTAATGGAAGCTGTGAGGTGTTTGGAATTAAAAAGCCCATATCTAAGACTCAAACGACCTTGCATCGATTAAACCTGCCAAAGAGCACAAAAGTCTGATGCTAAAACCTTTTCTTGCAAAATTTAATATTCTTGCTGCATTGGAGTATCAGTATCATAGATCAACAGTCCTGCTGTGGGTAACTCTCATGTTAAATGCTTTGGCAATCTTCCAACATATTTTAAAAGCAAGATTTGCTCAAACATCCTGTCATGTGATAAATATGCCCAATTATAATGTAGATGGTTTTTATCCTTAAGTCTATATCAGTATCTACACTATCTCACACACTGATGACTGTTTTATAACTCTTTGTCATCCAATTCAACATTCATCACAGACTAGTTAACTCTCCAAGATTTCAACCCAGGATTATCATTACAGCACACTATCTTATTTTACTTACTACTGCGAGCTATCACTGTTTGTTTTTCCTACAAATAAGGAGTGAGGGTTACCTCCCCTACTTGCGCACAACTGCTAATGCAGATTGAAACAAGTTAGAAGATAACTCCTAATTATTAAGTTTAACAGTGTGTGTGCAAGCATGGTTTTATTATATTGGTTGTGTAAGAAAGTGGTATGTGTGATTTGACATGCGAAAAAAACTCAGCTTTCAGATACTTCTTCAATAAAAAAAACTCCCATAACACTTGTATCGTGTCATTCTGTTACGGCTTTTATAATATTTGATGTTGTCCATCCTCAATTAGCATTAAAGATATTTCTGAAATTTATCTTTAGCGCAGCTGGAAAGTTTTATTGTGCTTTTTCCATTTTTTTGTGAAATAAATAGCAATAATACTTGTTATACTGTATTAAAATGTTGTGTCTACCTATTCCAGTCGACGCCCTTGTGCCCTCCACTTCCTTTCCCACACCTGCTTTACCTCCTCTCTTATCCCTCAGCCTCTCAGTGACCCAATCAGACACATTTCCCTTATTTCTATTTTCTGCCAACACACATCCTTCGCAAAAAGGTGCTCCGCCCCCTTACCTCCTTCCTTACTTAGCCCTATAAAAATTCTACATTCTGGACCCCGTGTCCTCCCTCTCACAACCTTTAAGTTTTAGCACTATAAAGTAATAAAAAGTACTTCCCTTTCTCTGCCAAACAATGGTAAAAATGTTTTCATTCCACAAGAGTTGTCTCCCCTCAAGGACACAGCCCTCCGGAAGCAGACGAGATGCTGGAACTAGATCATAATGACTGGGGTACTTAAAAAGAGTTGGCGCAAAATCCCAGCCCAAGTAGGCATTAGAAAGTGATTATAGGAGTTTTTAAAAACTCCTGCCAAATAGGAGCCAATCAGACAGCAGTTTTTGAACTGCACTCAAATTTTATGAATAGAGAAACAAATATTTGCATAGTCAGATGATTGTGAGCTTTGATAAGGGAACTTTCTACATTAACATTTTGTAGTTGCCACCACATATTAAACTTTATATTTTTTTATCATTAATTAGTTTGCATGGTCAGTTGCCTTGGTTACACCTGGTGCTAGGTTGGTAAGACAGTTGGAAGTCGAGTCTAGGTCGGGTATAGGTTGAGTCGAGGTCAAGTCCAATACAAGTCACCACCGGCCCAGTCAGATTACTACCGGCACTGTCACATCTGTAGTACACGGAAGGCAGCACTGCTTGCTCTACTACTGGCAACAGGGGTAACCAGTTGCCTGCTGCTTGTCCAATACAAGGCTAAAGGGTGTCTCTGTCCCATAGAGATAGCCTGTAGTAGGCAAGAGTCTGTGAAGGTCAGTGTTCACAGACTTGGGGCACAAAAACTTCTACAATATCACATAGAGTGATATAACATAGAATGGTATAACATAGAGTGATATAACGTAGAGTGATATAACATAGAATGGTATAACATAGAGTGATATAACGTAGAGTGATATAACATAGTGTGATATAACATGGAGTGGTATCACATAGAGTGATATAACATAGAGTGGTATACCATAGACTGATATAACACAGAGTGATATAACGTAGTGTGATATAACATAGAATGGTATAACATAGAGTGATATAACATAGAGTGGTATAACATAGAGTGATATAACATAGAGTGATATAACGTAGTGTGATGTAACATAGAGTGATATAACGTAGTGTGATATAACATAGAATGGTATAACATAGAGTGATATAACATAGAGTGGTATAACATAGAGTGATATAACATAGAGTGATATAACGTAGTGTGATGTAACATAGAGTGATATAACGTAGAGTGACATAACATAGTGTGATATAACATGGAGTGGTATCACATAGAGTGATATAACATAGAGTGGTATACCATAGAGTGATATTACGTAGAGTGATATAACATAGAATGGTATAACATAGAGTGATATAACGTAGAGTGATATAACATAGTGTGATATAACATGGAGTGGTATCACATAGAGTGATATAACATAGAGTGGTATACCATAGACTGATATAACACAGAGTGATATAACGTAGTGTGATATAACATAGAATGGTATAACATAGAGTGATATAACATAGAGTGGTATAACATAGAGTGATATAACATAGAGTGATATAACGTAGTGTGATGTAACATAGAGTGATATAACATAGAGTGATATAACGTAGTGTGATGTAACATAGAATGGTATAACATAGAGTGATATAACATAGAGTGACATAACATAGAGTGATATAACGTAGTGTGATGTAACATAGAGTGGTATAACATAGAGTGATATAACGTAGAGTGATATAACGTAGAGTGATATAACATAGTAGAATACTCTTCTCAAAATTCCAACTACAGATTTTTTACTTAGGGAAAACATAATATGTTCACAAATCTAGACCATGAATGAAACATATCCGGATTGTCAGCTTTGGCAGCTCAATATAACTTTTGGCACAATTGGAATTTAGCCAGATATGGTGGTTTATGAGAGCCGCCATGATTAGTGACCCCGAGGTGCCATTGGCTATTACTGCATCAATCCTTCGCAATTTCGGCTCAGAAATTACAAATGCTCTTGTCAACAATTATATATGCATGTATTATCGTTGGTGATGTTGCAAAAGTTGTAACAATGTGTTGTTCTCACTATAAGTGGCCACAATTAATTTGTGAGTTGCTCTAGTAGTCTCTGTTAACATATGTTTCCGCTACACAAAGTTCAATCTTATGTGGGAGCCATGGATGAAACTTTTCATCCATCCTATTGGCTAAATTTGGCTCCACCGCATTTAGGTTTCTGGCAATCCTGTTATATTCCATCCATGGTCTAGATGTTCTAATCAATTGTAATTATCTTACCCCAAACATGTTACAATTACAGCTGTGACAATTGTTTCAGCAAAGTTGTATCTTCCACGCGAAATGAATCTGACAAGAGTTTGGAGTTGTCTTTTTTGGGGAGATAACTGCTTTGGTTATTGAAGTACGAGTGATTCCTTGCGGTTGTAGTCTTACCAATGAGGAGCCCATTGAAGTTACAATCAATTAGTTAATTGAAAGTTTAGCAATAACTACCATAATGGTGGAAGTAGAGCATACCCAGACTAGCGGTAAAGCTTTCGTTTCTTGAGCTCACAATTATTATTTTTAAAATTTCAGTTCAAAACTGTATGCCAGTTTTAAAACCAACACGCTATTAAACACTTTCCAATCACAACTTTTGCCATTATACGTTTTCATTAAATGCTTTTTATGTCCATAACCAATTTGTTTTAAATAAATATATATTTGCTCAATAATAAATGTTAGCAAACTGGTGTTTTGTAGTCTAATAATGGGATGAATGAATAACACACCAGCATCAGGTTAGATACATGAAAATTTGTCAAGTCCTATCCAGTAATATTTCATAAAATCACAAAGGAAAGGCAACTCTCAGTTTCAGAATGAATCTTATGAAGCAAGAGGAGACAACTCAGACCACCAATGTTTGCTTGTAAACTCTTACCCATACATAATCACTACATCCAGACTACACCAACGTGTATTTACTCACAAATATATCAATTACTCTATAAGAATTTTATACTAGTCACATGATTAGAGCCCTGCTGACTGTCAGCATAGTTTGAAGATAAATCAGCGATAAATTGGCCTCCATGTATCTAAAGCAAACAGGTAAAGTTTAGTGAGTTCATTCTCCTGGCTTTGCTGAATAGCAGTTGGTTAAGCTCTCTTGGTGAGAATTCCTACATACGCCCACAAGGTCATAGCAAAATGCTTGCTTGAACTTCTAAAATGTGTATGAATAGACGACTCCAATCTAACAATTATATATCAACATGTGTATGTGCCATTCAGAAGTCTCAACTCAGTTTACTTTACGCAATTCCATACATAGAAGGGAAAAGCGTCTCTGCTTTTGTGTAGGCAATTATTGTTGTAAGCATTGTATAGATTGTGAGCTTCTCTTTTTAAGTTATTCAGCAATTTAGAAAAATATACTCAATGGAATCAGCCAATGAAGTAATTTATTGATCCAGGAGCAAAGCATTTCATGATAATGTAATTTATTATTATGTAGTGAGCAATTGTGTTTTGTTATTCCTTACTGCGCATGGGTTCAAAGTAAACATTGCCAAGTAACAATAGAGGGCTAGCTTAGACGTAATAAGTATGGTTATTGGTGGTTATGCAATGTAACTTGAACTTCAAATGATCAATCATGTCATGGAAACTGATGTTGTGATATTTTGGTAACAGTATCCAGGTGGAGCATTATATTATGCAATACAGGTGAGTCACAAAAGTGAGTAATATTGATAAATTACATACTTTAACAGCTATTGGTTACCTGTATAGATGGTTCTTGGTTGCTAGCTCACAGGAGTGTACAGTCTAATATATGTGAATGCATGCTAAAACCTACCTTATTTTATTTCTGGTGTAATATTTGTCGGGTCGTTTTAAATGTGAAAGGGCTTTACTGTACAGTTCAGCTGAGTGTGAAAAACCTGCAATAATTTATTAGAGGAGTTTTGTGCTTGATGGGGAGATTAATCTCACTCACTTTTTATTAATAAAGTTCTTTCGGTTTACTATTTCATTAGCTGTAATATTATTTAATTGTTCTATCAATATCAACTACTGTATATTTATAGTCTTATATATAAGTGTGAGGCCAAAAATTAAAGTTTTGACCATACTTGCCAAGTGTCCCGGGATGTCAGGGACAGTACCGGGATTTAATTCATGGTCCCTGAGAAGTAAAATGTACCTGAATGATACCGGGATTTCACAAAAGTGCAAAAAAAAAATTTTTTTAATCAAATTGTTACAACTACGCAAACGTGATGTTTGTTTTCTTGTTCCTAGGAAAATTTCAACACAAAAACGGATACGGATATGGTTTCATACGACCTCATTGACTAGCTCCTATATTGTTCGGGTGTTCCAAGCTTCAAACGAAATATCCACATAGACCTAAATGCAAACTTCTAAATCAACGATTCCGTTTTGTCATTTTTTGAGTAAAATGTTTACTTTTTTCATTAATTCACATCACATCCTTCCTCTCCCTTCTACTCTACCTACATCAAACCATGTCGAAAAGAGTAAAGAGGCCTTGCCTGTTCAATAGTGATAATTACTTACTATTGTTATAATTAATATTTATTTATTGAACAATGAATAGTAATAATAATATTATTTATTTATGTATTATTTATTAAATGTTATAATTATTATAATAATATATATATATGTGTATGTATTTATTATTATTTACTATGAACAGCTATTATTAAATTTACTGCCAAAGCCAACTTGTCTTCCAATTTTTATCAATTCTTAACATCATTATTTTTTTTAAATTAAGGAAGTGATGTTTACAACAGTACAATAATTAGTGGGCTTGTTGTTTATTATTATTAATTCATTTTATTATGATTACTTATTTTTATTAACAATGCAGTGTAAATAATCGTTATTTTTATAAACAAATGATAAATTAATCAAAGATTGTATTATTTATTTTTCATAACTTTTTATTATTTGTTTTTTTTTTAGCAACACAGTAAATAAGTCGGGACAGGAATCTAGTGGTAAAGAAAATTATATAATGATGATAGATATTGGTCGTTGCGTGGAGTAGTGCTAATATATAGTAGTACTATACTGCTAGTCATTGTTATTCTCTACTCAACGTTCTCCACTCCCTACTAACTGCGTACTATTATTATGACTACACCTGTTGCCAAGAAATAAGTAATAAATAATGTATTCATTATGGTCAAACTTTTGTGGTCTGATCATATCTTCAATGACCTCAGTCTGTTAAGGCCATGGTGAAACAAAACATTCAGTTGATTGAGCCACCGTCACTGTTTCTCTACAAATATAGCATGATGCTCACAACAGCATGACAACACAAATGTCCATCAATTCATTACCAAACAAACCAGCGCTTGGAGAATAATGTGGTGTATGTATATTGTATTCTGTTTACCATGTCACATGTTTCTTTGCAGGTCACCCACGCTCATTTTTCTGCGTGTGAAATGGTGTGGTGAAGGTTTACCTGGCTTACCATGGCAAATGTATTCAAATTTCTAAATAATAATAGTGGTTTAAAATCATAGCTCAAATCGAATGCTAAAGTTAGGTGTTCTTTTCTGTCTAAAATCACTGTCAGAGTGCAGCTGGGTGGTTGGGCAGGTGGTACATGCACTCAGAAAACACTTTGTGCGCGATGTTATCTGTCCCTTTTACCCCAAGTACTTGGCAGATATGATTGATAGGCAATGGTCCCTGAATTTTTCCCCACCAACTTGGCAAGTATGGTTTTGACGGAAAAGCAAAAAATAGGCACCTTTACCAGAGAACTTACTCGGACATTTAATTCGCTTGAAAGATGTTCCCCTAGGATAAAAATAAACTAAAACTAAATTTGCTTAGATATTTCTGACAATATGTTACTTCGTTTTCTGAAGAGTGTAGGTTCTTAATATAAAAAAAATTTAGCATATTTCCTTGACTAGAAAGGTTTTGTTAACCTTTACTAGCTGCTCAGAGCAGGGGAGACAACTTAAAACAGCCCATATATTGATGCTATCAAGTAAGATATCATAATTATAGTCTGTAGTTGTAGTTAAAGACAAAAGATTTGTGAATGAGCTAAACATACACAGGAACACCTGCAATACAACCCCTGATTAGTGTAAAGTACGTGGAGAAACAACTAACACTAACAAGTAGCGTAAGTCTATTATGAGATTAAACATTGCTCCTTTTTTAATGAATTTTAAATCGTTTTACACTTTCCATGGATGTAGAACTTTAAAAGATTCTGCTTTCGATAAAAACAACTTTATTATTTTTCTGGTTAATTAAATAAAAAACCAAAAGTAATATATCAGCAGATCTTTAAAATAAAAGCACATTTTACCACTCATTTTTTTCGCCTCTTTTTTTCTGATTCAATGCAAAAAAAAAACATGATGTCGTTAGTTTTTTTTTCAAGGTTAATCAAAGTAGTGGTAACACAAGAGATCTTGCCAGATGTATTATCATGCCCTGCTTTATTCATTTATGGCTTTTTGTAACCACTTTAGATTTGTCTTCAGTACACTTTGTCAAACTTTGTTAGACTGAGTCAAAACTAACCATGGTTAAAACAATGTACATAATTGTGGTAGTAGTACATCTTCCCTAGTAAGAGTTCGGCCCCTCACCGCTCACAATATCCTCACTTGCCTCACCTCTCCCTTCTCTACCTACTATTCTAAAGCAGCTTCTGGTGAAAGGTGAATAGTAATGACTTTAACTGTGTGCTTGAAAAATTTTACTGATAGAGACACAAATATTTAGAAGTGCTCTTTACCTTAATAGTACTCTATGACATTTATAGGAATGAGCCAAGTAGTAATTTTTTCTACTTAACGGTTTTCATGTAACTAGAGCGAACCGCTTAATTTACATTTTGAATATTTTCTTGCCTTAGAAAAAAAGCTTTCTCTTCTTCGATGAAAATTTAGTGAGTGAAATCGTGTTACTAGAGATACAAATCACTCTATTGTTTAGATTAATATGACTAACAGAGCGTTTATTCGTCGGAAATAAGTTAGACAGGATTGTTGTCAAGCAGGAAATGAGACAGACAGTCGGCATTCACCATAGACAACAGGTAGTCACTATGAGTAAATGGAGTTTCCACGAGTCAACTTACTAGAGACGGCTCGAGTAGAGGTGTTGTAGTGTAATTTTTGGTCAAGAAGACTCTCAGTACCTACTATTAGTTGGGCGTTGAAAAGTAGTTCAGATGTGTAGCTGCTGCAGTATCAAGGAAGCTGCCAAAGTTATCAGTTTTGAAATGATTTACAGCGTTTGCGCTATATGACGCATAATCAATTCCACAAACCCTGAGAGCACTTTTTATCGCTGCAAGTCTGTGATTTATTGTCAAAACTCATAGGATAAACCATGAGTCAAGATTCTTCTTGAAATTTGGATTGTTCCACGTTTGTTAAACTTGTTCATTCTGTTTGACATTTTTGAGTTTGAAATACAAAGCAAAGTTTCACAGCTCTCTGTACTTTAAATGATTAGCACGTGTCTGCCTCCAATTTTTATCATCCTTTGTACTGTTTGTTGAGACAGCTTGTTTCAATCTTTGTTGGAATTGTGCCAAAGGTTGAAAAAAAATTAACTGAATAAAAACTGTTTCGGTCCGTTGATTTCCATTTTACAAATAGCACTCCTTTTGCTCATCAAGTAGTCACTAGTACAACAGCAGTTATCCAATTAACGCCAAAACTTAAAAGGAAGTCACATTTGCTTACTATTGGCTGGCCAGTCGTCAGTATAAATGTCACAATGAATAGAAATGCCTGACAAAGACATGGCTTCCTCTTCCTTCTTGAAGTTTCGATTTAGTCAACAAAGTTTTTTACTCACTAAAAGCTGCCTTCTTAAGTCTTATCTGTTCTAAGAATCATGTAATCACTGGAGTTATCTAGCCTGTAAACAATTGGACATAGCCTTATGCTCATTTGTGATGTAAATAGAAGAAGTGGGGCGTTTGCATATGCACAGATGGGAAGTCTCTTTAGCGATAATGCAATGTACTACAATGGATGGCCAGTATCTCACCACAGAGCACATATTGTCTATACTAATAAATTGAACATGTTTAACGAGCTGCATCAACCATTCTTAAAGTTTGATAAAAAAAAACTACCGGTTAGTTGCATTAATGTTGAATGTACTCCAAGATTGGATGTTATGCAGGAGAACATTGTGTTTTTTGATAGTAAGTAAATATCAATAAGACTAGCCATGATTTCATTGCAGACCGTTAAAATCTCGACTGCGCATTTAATGGGCATAACCAACAACAAAGTTGTGGCAAATTTAAATTTGTGAACCTAACTATTCTTAGAAATTTTTTAGCAAATGTAAAAATTTTGCTCTGTGGTTGTAGATCAAATAGGGTTATCATGCATTGTATCGTATGAGTAACTCCATATACATGAGGTTATACCCACATTAATAAATCTAGCTATCTCTCTTAGCAAAAGCAACAATTTTTTTGTGATTATTACACTATCATGAATATTCATACATTGATATATTTGCACATCGTTTCTAATTGAAACTTGATTTTTGACCATGTATTTTGCAGGCATATAAAAGCTCTTTTCACTGCATCACTTTGATACAATGATGGCAGGTGATGGCAGGTGATGGCAGGTGATGTCAGGTGGTGGCAGGTGCGAACTGATTCAAGCATCAAATCAGTAACCAAATCCAGTAAAGCAACAAAGAGGAAACAAAGAAATAATGAGTTTGTTTTTAGCAGAGTCAGTTTTTTTTATTGATCATTGATGTGTTGCTATGAGTCACTATAATCACCTCTGTTATAAAATTAGTGAGATCTACAGTCATCATGTGTTTATGAGCTTGATAACTCATTATTCGTAGCTTTTTATCATTTTCATAAGTAACTTACTGAGTCAGCTATTCAAATATACAAAATCTATATTTGGTATTTTATTTGTGTGTAAATAACATGACTATGAGCCATTATAATCACCTCTGTTATAAAATTAATGAGATCTACAGTCATCATGTGTTTATGAGCTTGATAACTCATTATTCGTAGCTTTTTATCATTTTCGTAAATAACTTACTGAGTCAGCTATTCAAATATTCAAAATCTATACTTAGTATTTAACTTGTGTATAAGGCTAAGCGGTATTCTCACCCCCCCCCCCCCTCCTCCCTTTTCTGTTATTAGTTAAAACAATTACTCATTTTTTCTTTGCTCAACCATGTTCAGAGAGTATCTGATTCGTTTTCAAGCCTTAATAGCAACAACAACAAAACTTTTTATAAACAAAAACAAAAGTACAAGTCATGAAGAAATCATACCAAAAAATCAATAGCGTAACCTTATCAATTTTTCAATTCAAAAGCTGGCAGATGCCAGAACATGCTCAAGTCAAAAAATCAGACGCTGATTCTAAGACAAAGCTGACAGTTAAATGAAGCTATCCATATGACCAGTGGACAACGCAGTGAGTTATTTTGGGAAGGTTAGTCAGAAGCACTTTCTGTGTTGTTGTTGTTGTTGTCAATACCTAAGCACCAGCTACTCTAATATAATCTGCAAATTTTTGGAGAAATTCACATATAAAACTTAGCAACGTTATGAGATGCAACTTTCAAGTATATTCAAATACTTAACCGTCTCTTTTCTTAAACGCAAAAAAGCCTTGGCAACAAAAGCAGTAATCTCCAATTTGATTCACTTGGAAATGAAACACTATCTACAGTAGGCCTAAGTCGACATTGGAGGGCACACGGCTAGATTAAATTTCTTAACCTACGTTCACACTATGCGATTCTCGTAAGAGTGGGCGGAGTCTAAAATCGGCTCTCAAGTTGGAACAGTGCAAACGTTAACGATTTCACAATCAGTGGCAGATTTTTTTTCATCGGGCAGTGATGGAGCTGTGTACAATTATCGGCCTGTCCAGCCAATCAGCATCCACATCACAGCTTTTCAATTTGATATTTTTCAAGAAGCTTGCAGCTACTTCACAATTATTCTAAGCCAATAATTTTAGAATATTTCGTTATATATTTGGATCTGTGATTTTAATATTTCCCTGATCGATTGCAAGCCTTGTTTATAAGTAACATATTTGTTTGAGTATCTTACTTAAATATCAGCATGATAGAAACCACCATAAGTTCAGTGAATATAATAAATAATTATATTGAAAAAGATTATCATCATTTATTATAATACTTAAAGAAACTTATAATAATTATTTGTTATTTCCAACTTATTCTTTATTATTGATGAGTGAAAAAACTATATAATATTTTGAAATCTCTAGTAATATAAGATAATGAGCTATACTATTAATAATAATAATTTGATGCTATGTAGTTATCAATGATGTGCACTGTCTTGACAACTGTCAAGGCCATGCCATATCGGGCACAGAAATCGCAAATGTAATCTCTTGGAAATAAACGAGAGAGCAACTCAAGATTCTGCCTGATAATAGCATTGATGAGAATCGTATAGTGTGAATCTAGCATTTAGTGTCAGCAGTTATAATGGCCTTGATAATGCATTAGTCATTTAACAAATTGTACTTCAAATAGCAAGAGCAATTCTTTTCACAGTAATGGTGATAACCTAAAAAAACTTGACATTTAACAAAACCGTGACTTGGAATTATTAATTGCTGTAACAATGAATTACTAACTAAAACAAAAATCATATTCCTCTTTTGTCATATGGACGCTGCAACAAATCATGCGAACACACGGCCCAAATAATGTTTCGTATCACGTAGCAACTATATGTAACAAAGAAGTTGTACGAATGAAGTCTAGTTGTAGTATCATATTCTAGAAACTACCAATACCACATATTATATGTTGAAGCTAACCGGTGATGAGCATCTATTATGGAATTAAAAGTGGCACCAAACGGCTTGGCAAATGAAAGTTTGTAATATTTTTTGGCCAATGGTGTATTTAAAAATTTATTTGTTCTTTTTTACCTTCTAGCCTGTAGTTCATCAGCTAAACCCACAATTTAAAAACGATAAGTTTGTTTGAGTAAGTGCTGATGATACAACATTAACAGACAAGGGCCAGTTTAATTGAGACTGTTATTGATTATAGGACTCGTCACAGCTTGGCAACAATCCAAGAACGAACAAAAATAACAAGAAAAAAATAGACAAAAACATTTTTAGGGATGGGTGAAAAAAATCGGGTAAGTTACTTAATTCTGCTTATTACGACAGGATGCATTCAAAAACACTTTGGCTACAGTGACATGCGTCACCTGTCACAGTATGTCATTATGATTATTAGTAACTTGGCTGCCTATTTAAACAAAGAGAAGACAAAGAAAAAATGTTTTGTTCGACAAGTTTTGCTTGACAAATTGTAAGTCATTCTAATACTTCTGATTCTCAGTTATTGGTGAGGTTCCATTTGTTTCCTTTCGCAATAATATTGATTCTTTTTTGTTCATCTATTGTAAACAAATTATATCCTTTTTATCATGATGTTTGATTTAGTAAAAAACATACCATTCTTGTCATTTGCGATTATCTGGCTCATGTTTGCAAAAGCCATACCATTTCTGCTGAATGCGTTTGTGAGTCAGATAGTTGGTAGAGTTTATGTAAAGCAAGTATCAAAAATAAGTGTTTGGAAGGCTTTTGATACATTTTATATTGCTCATACCTGTTTGTGAATTAATTAATATGCAACGTAAACTTTTTACACGATCACATATTTTAGCAAATAATCTGCAAATAGTAGAAAACTAATCCAGAAGTGAATGAGGCAAGAGCATTTCAAAAAGTCTATATAAGAAATAGACGGTCCGAAGCTAACTGGTCTATAAACAATGGTTCTTTTCAACATGGTGTTTTCAATTTGGATCTCATGAAAATCGTACTTTTTAAAAAAAAATCTTGACAGTTTGTCGGACGTAGTTAATGATACACATTACAAAAGAAATGTAAAGTGGACTTAATTATCGATTACTCATAGAAAATAATAATGTTTGAAAAGCAAAAAGTGTTTGCGTGGTTGTTGAATTGAGTTACCAGAAGTATATTTCGATAACATTGGAAGTCTAATCTGCAATAAGTAAAATTCGAGGTGTAAGATTGATTTTTATAAGTATATCTCAAATGAGACATAACTTATAAAAGAAAGCTACAAGCATTAGCATATCTTAAAAATTGAGTTAAATTTTAGATAAATTTTGTTCTAGAAGACTTGGTGGGACAGCAAAACTACAACTCAAGGACAATATTAAAAGAACAGAAACGATTTTTTTTTGGTTTATTTGTGATGAAAAACTAACATGTAAATATTAATGAATGCTTTTGGCTAAAATAAAATATTTTAGCCAGTCATTGGCGCAAAAACTACTATAAAAACTTGGAGGCGCAGATATTTATAAATCGTACTACTAACGGTTGGGTTACTTTATCTCTTGGCTCGTCCAAAAATATCATTGGCATGTCTAAAGATATTATTGGTTTTACATTGCAACTTTGCTTCTTCCACAGCTTTCAGGAAGTGAGAAATCTTGATGGAAACATAGGTTTCTATATAAGGCAACATCAAACATCATCTAGAGGTCAAGTCAATATTCATTTTTGTATGACTCTCAGAGCATTTTTGCCAGGCTGTACTAAAAGGAGATAGCAGATGTGGCACTCAAACATGGCCAACACCGCCGTGGTCATGTTTGTGGTCACATGAATATATGACTTTGGCCATATGTTGTGTTTTATAATTGGTTCACAACATTTTGATGATGCAAAATTCTTTTAACAACAGTTTACATGGTATTTGACAATTTTATATATGAATTTTAGACAGTAGAATTTGTTTAAACAATCATGAAACGTGGCGAGTAAAGGAGAACTCTCTGTATCAGTGTGGGTTCAGTGGGTGATGGCATGAAACTGGAGTTGTCATTCCATCTCAGGTGATCTGTTACAGAAAGTTGATGAGCTTCTTTATTGTTTTATGTTCCCAGCTAATAAGAGTATTCGCGACCTGTTCGTTGATCAAAATACAAAAAGTAATAGGTGTTTGTAATTCAATACGTCGCGTATGCAATGGAACATTAGTTTAGAACAACATAAATATTCAATGAATTGTTTTAGTTTACCGAACAAATCAGAATGAAGATAACTCTCAATTTTTAAAATAACCAAGAAAATAATAAAATTTGAACTGCTAATAACTGGAATAGCTTCTAAAGCTGCCCTTCAATTTAGTAAATTTTGAACGCTTGCAATTATTTTGAATTATTTTGCAAGGAGATAAAACCGGTCTATGAAAATGAATAAAATCAACTCGTTATTATTTGTTTAGTGTTCAGTTTCATTCGCGACCTACAAACAATACAAATAAATACTTGTTGATTATTTTTTTTATTCAATGAGCTACTTTTTGTTGACCCACGAGTTCCGAACAAAATGATTATTTATTGATTAAATTTATTGCCAGTCTGATTATTTTCATTGCAAAGTGTTCGGAGAACAGAAGGTCGTGAATATTCTTACTGTCTCCCATTGATGCTTAAGCCCTAGCAACCTCACCCCATCTGCAGTTAGTAGGCAAGCAAGAGAGTACCTCCTGCTCTCACAGGGAGTCCTGAAAAGCATGTTTGAACTATATTTTATCACAAGTTCTGCCAAAATGTTTCACAACATTTTAATTTTTTCCAATTGGAATAAAAAATTGTACTAACGTTCATATTTAGCACAATTTAGCATTAATTTCATGTGCATGTTTCATATGTTTTTGTTTTATCATTATTTTACTCTCCAAACGGAACCAGTATATAACTAATAGACATAATACTACATAAAATAGTTACTGTATCACATGCGTTGACATAATTTTCGGTGCGCTCACGTGTGACCATAGGCTCCGCCTATTCTGGTGTTTTATTGCCACCGTAGAGGGATCAGTGAGATGATATTCTATCTATTTCAGCTTCATGTACATATATTTATCATGCTAGCGGTTTACTTGGCGATTGGGGAAGTCCCTCCCTGGAATTGTGCAATTTTTCACTAGTACCCATTCTTCAGCGATTCCGGTCAAACTCGCTGTTAACAAAGCATAGCCATCAATTTATTATATGATCGTTGATAGATCGGAGCGCTAAATATGACGATACACTATTGGAAACAAGGATAAAGTTTTTTTGCGTTTTTATTGGCTGATCAAGGAATTCGCTAGCAATTTTTTGATCTCGATCAAAACCTGGCGGTAGCCTCAAATAAAGTGCTAGCGATTGCTTAGCGATTTTGCAGGAAGCAGAAGTTCCAAAATCACGCAATCGCTAAGGAAATCGCTTTATAATCGCTATATGTACATGATGTAGTAAACTATATTTCTATGCCCCTTATAGAGATAATGCAAATAATGGAGATAATTCTATGGTGCAGGGCTGAGTGAAGTAATCAGTGAAGTACTGATTACTTCAGTTATGTAGAGTATCCAAAAGCATTGTTGCTCTAATAGAACCTGAGCTAATGGGGTACCGGCAGATTTTTGTGCGGAGCTATTATTGAAGAACCGGAAACCCGCTTTCCACCAACAATAGTATTAAACCGAAAGCCATTTCATTTTAACAATTGCTGAAGAAACATTGTTTCATTCACGGCGGCTGATAAGTTTGGGGTATATAATACTGACGATGCGCCATCGCCATGAATTGTCAAACGACAAAGGCACTGTAAAAGCAAACCACGATAATAGTTCAAGGGCGCGCTTTCATTAGTTTGCGTTGGCAAGCTCACTGAGCCGCAAAATACAAAGCTATGGCTCTACACTCGAGCATAATATTCAATTAATTTTTATCATGTGAATAAAACAAAATATTTTCAGAAAAAAATTTCAAAGGCTATATTGATTCCTTGAGCTTCCTCAACTACATAAGCTTTGTCATATCAGTTGCTTAAACTGTCTAGAATCTAAATAATAGACAAGCAAGTCGTGATTTCTAATGATAAGTTACACGATCGACTATGCTACTCTCGGTTGCATCGCTAAAGCGAAACTACTCTGCCGCGACCCCATCAATGGATTTCCCCGCGACTCAGAAGTAGGAAAGTGGAAATTCCCAATGTCATACTTAGTGAAGCGAATCGTCGTTGATTGTCGTATTGTGGCCACATCGACAGTGGAGCTTGGTGGAGGCAGCTGATCATTGGGCTTATCAGGTAATTCTCTCTCTCCTTCTCTCTCTCCTTCCCTCTCTCTCTCCCTCCCTCTCTCTCTCTCTTCCCCTCTCTCACTGTCATCTAATCACAATGTGTTACATCAGATGATGTACAGTAAAGGTGTTATCAGGCAGAGGATCTTTAGAAGTCACACATAATAAATATGGCTTGTACAAACCATATCCTTTTGTTCATAGTTGGGACAAGTTTGTCGGCTGCCATAAAAACTGACAGCCTTCATGCTGTGATAAAATTTTAGACATATTAAAGCTTTCATACCTTTTTAAGTAAATCTATTTCTCGCAGCTATTTATTAAACTTCTTTAAAGAGTTTTAACTCTTTTCTTTGTTGACTGGTTTCCATTTAAACTTGTGACCTCTATCTCACTAGTGGTGTAAAAAATAACTTGCACTTTTGTGAGCTTTTGTTCAAATCAAGAAATACTGTATCTGAATAGTTAAACGCTTTCATTTGTTGCTCAAGTTTTAGAATCATTGTAAGCTCGAATTTGTGTATCTCTAATCACTGTTATGTGAAAACAAAATGAATTTCGAAACGTAACCTACCTAATTAGCTATATAAAATGTAATAAAAGTAAAATTTGAAACAGTTGGCAACTTATAATGACTTATTACAGACACACATTTGTAGACTATGTTGTTCACAGATTGAAATGTGTTATTGTAAATAATGTTTTGGTCTTAAATTTGTTGGGTTCTAGAGTTTTTTACTACTTATTTTTTTTAAAATTAACTACACTGTACTCAACTCAATGTTAATTAAATTTAGTCCAATAATACATTAAATTCGTTTCAATTGTGATCCTTAATTATTGACACACAAAAACATGTTTATGTCTTTTATTACATAATGTATATCCCAATCTTGAGCTGCTAGTTATTATTCTACAGAGAGCTAAAGGGGTTTGCTGGCTAAGAAAACATGTAATACCCTATAAGATGCTGGCTGTACCTCTGAAACTTGCAATGAATTGTTTACCAAGAAAACGAACACAATTTTGGTATACAATTTTTTTCGAACTTCGTTATGCAGTTGAGTTGAAAAATCAAGAACTAAAATGAAAGCCAGAATACGAAATCGTAGCTATCCTTCATGTCTGTATCGTTCCATTTTAGAGACAATAATGATTTTTTTTTGCTCAAACAATGAATGAGGAGTAAATATGGTGGTTCAATAGCCTGTGTTTCCTATTGCTGCTATAATATTAGTTCAAAAACATGTGACTGAGCAACCAGCCCTATTTTATGTTTGTGATAAACAAAATATTGTTGTTTATATGAATCAATTATTGCTAATGAATCAATGATTCATTAGTCTTTTGTAACTGTTTGTAACTAACCCAAATCACTGCATTCAACAAAATAGCTTTTTCCATGAGCTGATTCATTTGCCAAATGCCAGTAGGAAAATTCACCTCCAAGTTATTATTATTTATAAGAAATTGTTAGTAAGGCAAATTCAAGCTGGCTTTGGAAGCCATTGTCTAATTGAAAAAAAATTGACTGTTAATTGCTTTACCCTGTAAACATTTATCTATGGCACTTTTCCCTGCCTCTGCAAATTATGAGGAGACAACTTCAATAATTCTCCAGTCAGTTAACATGTATAATAGAACCCTTCAGTAAACCTAAAATAAAACTTTTAACGCCGGAAATTCATGATTCATAAGACAAGCAAAATGATAAAGTTACCGATCAATTAGACTCCAAATACATGTGGTTCTTTTGTGTAACGGAGGAATGTGGTTTGGTTTTATTAACTGGCAGCTGTCCCACTGACATGTTGTTATTGGCCGCTGCGGTACCATCACTTTGCAACAATTAAAGATATCTTTGTTTTTACTTTATTGCCCATGTCTCTTTTGAATTCTGCTTTTGTTGTCAAAAGATCAAATGCCTCCCTTAAAATCTATATGCACAGTTCAAGAAAAATAAAAAAATCGACTTATTTTTCATCTGAATTTTGCAAAGTCTATTTTTATTTATTAGTAGTGTAGAAAATTTCAGGTCCACCTTAAAATGATCCAAGATCGCCATATTTTCCAATTTTGGAAATTTTTGCAAGGCCAAGTTTGTTAAAGCTGGCTCATAGATGTAGGTAAAACTGTCAAAATAACATGTTTGCAGTATTGCTGAAACCACAAAAATCTACTGAGTTCAAACAAATTTCATTACTATAAGTTTTATTAAAGCACATGCTTCTTGCTACTGTTGATTTTTTCTACTTCCTAATGGGGATAATGACCGTTGTTCTCACTTGGCTCTTGTTTTAAAAAGTATCCAGCAAAAAACATTATTTTCAAAGCGAAAATTAAAGAAAGCTTCTTTAAAGTTCATATTAGTAGTTTGAATTGATACAAGATGGCAATAATTTTTGCATTACTAAAATTGAAAGCTTGTATTTCCTCAAATACCGTAACCAAAGATTTGAGAAGTTACTGGCAAGTTGTAAGTATTACATCAATGCCAAATATGGTAGTTTTTATAAACTACTATCTTTAGCATTTTGGACAAATTAGGCTCACTGTCATCTTTCAATTAAACATAACCACTAAGAGTATTCACGACCTCTGTTCCCGAGCACATAGCAATAAAAATAATCAGACTGGCAATAAATTTAATCAATAAATAATCATTTTGTTCAGAACTCGTGGGTCAACAAAAATTAGCTCACTGAATGAAAAAATAATCAACAAGTATTTATTTATATTGTTCGTAGGCCACTGAATGAAACTGAACACTGAATAAATAATAACGAGCTAGTTGATTTTTTTTTTATTTTTATAGACTGGTTTTACATCCTTGAAAAATAATTCAAAATAATTGCAAGCGTTCAAAATTTACCAACTTGAAAGGTAGCTTGACAAACTGTTATAGTTTGTAGTAGTTCAAATTGTATTATTTTCTTGATTATTTTGAAAATTGGGAGTTATCTTCATGGTTTTTTCGGTAAACTATGACATTTCATTGAATGTTTATGTTGTTCTCAACTAATGTTCCGTTGCCTACGCGATGTATTGAACTACGAACACCTGTTATTTATTCCATTTTGTTCAACGAACAGGTCGCGAATACTCTAATGTCTTTGGAAATGAAAACTCGTTCACTAAGTTTATTGCTTCATTGTTCGTGGTGTCCTACTTAAAAAACAGATAAAAGTTATCAGTTTATTTATATTTTCAGCTAATAGAATCAATAATCTGAAACTCATTCAACTCCTGCCGTCTGCATGTACTATTCTTTTCACAAGCACTAATGTAATTTTTCTGTTATAGCTTTTAGAAACTCAGCAATGTTGCCCATCTACTCTGATGTCTAGTGGTAGTGTCCAACCTTCCTATAGCATTACTCCCACAATATGGGTACTAATGTTAGTAAAACAGTATTTTACTGCAAACGAGAAATCGACTGCATCTGTGCATTTCTGCCTTTCATCATCACCATTGACTGCTGCAAGGTGCAAACGCATTGCCTAAATGTATTACATTTATGTTTTACATGTTTATGTGAAACTGTTATATAAAATCATGGTGTTGATGCAACCATGTGTCATTGCAGGAAAAATTCATCCACTTGTTGAGTCTTGGAGATTGTCATCTGCTCCGAAAGGTACGTACAAAATCTGGGAAAATCATTTTTTTCAAACTTCAAATTGAAATTAATTCTTAACATAATAATAATAATAATAATAATAATAATAATAATAATAATAATTCTGTTGTTAATATTTAACAATTAAAAGATTATTTTGTTACATAATTTGTTAGATATAAATACTTTTTCTGTAAAATTTATCCTTATTAGCAATAGCTAGAGAATTTCTATGAATGACCATTTGGCTGCATCATTGCTAAAAATCTTTTTCATTGATGTCCCAATCTCCATGTATTTTTGGGAAATTGGGATTATACAAGATGTTTTGCAATGCAAATACACCACATGAAGTGACACTGACAATTTTAGAAGTCAAAGTTATAATAAATAACTAACTTGTCACTATTTTTGGATATTTTTATTATATCTCATGACGTTGGTGTCACATAACTTAAAATTTACTTATCATCAATGTATGTATCTAAAGAGAGCTTTCTCAGCACAATTATATTGTAATTTTTTCTCTGATGAAAATGTGATTGCGGGAAAATTTGATTTTATAGTTTTGAAAATGTTAATTTTCTGAAGATCAGTCATCATGTTTTAGAGGTTTTTAAAATAGCAAACTGTAAATTGGTCTTTTTCATGATTGTTTTTAACATTGTATCATTAGTGTATCACGAATACAAAAAATAAGAGGCTTCATATTAAGTAAACATAAAACTTTCACTTGGCAATGGGGTCCCGGCAGAGTAGTTTTGCTTTAGCGATGCAACCGAGAGTAGCATAGTCGATCGTTGAACTTATTATTAGAAATCACGACTTGCTTGTCTATTATTTAGATTTTAGACAGTTTAAGCAACTTATATGACAAAACTTATGAAGTTGAGGAAGTTCAAGGAATCAATATAGCCTTTGAAATTTTTTTTTTAAAAATACTTTGTTTTATTCATATGATAAAAATTAATTGAATATTATGCTCGTGTGTAGAGCCATAGCTTTGTATTTCGTGGCTCAGTGAGCTTGCCAACGCAAACTAATGAAAGCGCGCCCTTGAACGATTACCGTGGTTTGCTTTCACAGGGCCGTTGTAGTTTGACAATCTATGGCGATGGTGCATCGTCAGTATTATACACCCCAAACTTATCAGCCTCCGTGAATAAAAAAAGGTTTGTTCAGTAATTGTTAAATGAAGTGACTTTCGTTTAAATAGTATTGTGGGTGGAAAGCGGGTTTCCGGTTCTTTAACAATAGCTCCGCACAAAAATCTGCGGTGACCCCATCTGATAAATGGTAGGCTTTTTATGTTATATTTTTTTTTAATCATTTTCCGATTTGGAAAATTTTTCCGCAATGTTCTAAAATCTTGCTTTTGGCAGTTCCCTTGTTGTATTTCTTTTCATTAAAATTCAGATCGTTTGAAAATACCAATTTTTACAAGACATTTTCATTACGCTTTAAAGAAATTGGATGAACATGAGACTGAGTCCAAAAAAAGAAATGCAGAGAAGACTGTTCCACCAGAGCCCACTGAGTCGGAATCAAATCCAAAAGAGAGAGCGGCCCCACCAAGAAAGTCTGTTGTCATCATTCCTGCGAAAGAACCAAAACGAGGAGATCGTCTTGTCACTCATCATGCTTGGATAAAACAAAGTGTACTGACAAGACATTACAAAATCTTTCCTTTGAAAATATTATTAAGTGGATCAGATCATAGACAGACTTATAGGAAATTCTCAATAGAACTTAAAAAAATCCAAAAAAACTCAGAAGCAGCTGACAGAAGAGAAAACGGCGGCAAAAGTAAGTTCATATGTTTTAGATTCTAGTCAGTTTTTTCTTCACCTGGTATTGTTGTTAAGCGCGAAAAGTTTCAATTTGAAAGGAACAAGTTTTAAATAGCTTTTTTATCAAAGTAGCACACTTCAGCTCACTTTCAAAACTAACAGCCCACGAGACTTGCCTGTAGGGATGCCCTTGAGGCACAGCGAAAACAACACAATACATTTGAATTTTGAGTTCACCCAAACTTCATGTTTTTTTTTAAATTTTTTGTTTACTTTACTACTTAATTTTAATGATGCATGAAAAATAATAATGAAGGTTTTGAAATGATTATTTTTAAAATAATGAAAATTATTGATATTTCATCGGGTGAATTTCATTTCACATTACACTGGTGATGATTAGTTTAGAAGTTTACGATAATATCACACACCATTAAAATCTTGCCTTTCAATCAACAAAATTCTACCGACACGGTAGATCTTGTTTGTTGAAAAATATCACAGGTAATATTTATTTATAAGAGGAGATGCAAATGACAATCATGATTGAAAAAAATTGAGCAGCTATGATTCACTTTCAAACTAGAACCAATGAAAGACTACTTTTAGTCATAATACTTTTTCAGACAGTACATTTAAAATATCATTTTAAATATTTATTTTTGAGATTTGTTACAGCGCGCATTGATGTCAGGTGTGCGTATTCAAATTTTTTGTTAATTTATATTGTACTGTCAAAATAGGTGTGTTCTTTCTTGTATAATCAGATGAGAGAAATTTAAAAATTTGGCCTCTCTACGTTACCAAATTAATGCAACTTTAAAAAGCAAGCTATCAGATAAAAGACTTTTTGTACATGAAGAATCTGATAAAAATAAATAATCTTAGACAACTTTTGAAATTGAAACAATATTTTAGAAATATTAGAATCAGAAATGTTGATTCAATGGTATGTGTGAAAGCTTTGGTTCAAATAGTATGGAATGGACATTCCAATTGCAAACAACACGGCTTGATTCTTTCTTAACAATATACAGTAGCATCATCTTTTTCAAAGCCCGCAGCATCTTCTTTTGTAAAGAATCAATTCATATTATCTGTTGCCCTTGTCACATAATTTGCTGATGTTCATTATTCAAAGATTTTTTTTTGTAAATTTAACACTTTTTTTTTAGAAAAAAAGCAAAACGAAAAACTAAAAAAACTTGATCAAGATTTGGTCTATACTGCCCACTCAAACAAGAACAAGTCACTAGAGATTGATGAGTTAGATGAAGCATTAGACTTGGGAAAACCTGGTATACAGTTTGCTGCCAGGTCAAATGGAGTTCAATCTGTATATGTGGTAGCAGGATATCCCGACAATTTGAACCCAAATCTGTCTCGATCAACTCAGCGAAAACTTGGTAAGATTTCTCTTGTGGTACTCATTGACTCTTTATATTCATGCATGACTCATTATTGTACGTCAGTGTAAGGTTTAGTAAGGTTTGCATCATATTGCATATACGTACTTGTGCTATTTTTTACAAGTTATGCGCCATTTGGGAATATGAATTTTTGTTGGTATGAGATAAAATTTGACCGTAGATATCATCATTGCAGACCAGATGAGTCCAAAAGAATTTCTCACATATGTTCTAAATGATCTTTCTTTGGAAGAAAGGGAGTCCCTCATGATTGACGAGAGACAAAGGAGAAAAACTTTTCTTGTCAACTGGCCCCGTGAAGGCCACCTTTCCGGGGAAAAGATGGCTCAAAGTGGATTCTATTGTGTCGGTTTGTGAATTATAAACTATATCTTTCGGTTGACAGTTTTTGTCTTCAACATTTGAATGTATTTTTATAAAAAATCTAAAGCGCTTGCGGTATACTTGGTAACTATATTTTTGTTGTATTGACGTTGCAAAACCATATAAAAATCAGAAGCTAGCACAAAATGTGTGTTAAAAAAACTGCATCAAAAAATAAATGAAATTTTCTGTTTAGTTCTTTGCTCTTGGTTTTTGTATGATTTTATTTTGATGACATTTTGTAAAAAAAGGAACTCTAAACACTCCTCCCCAATCAAGTAGTTCACAAGCACTTGCTAGTAAATGTCATTCAGAGAAAATACCTAACATGCACCTGTTGTCACTTGCCATTAGAATAAAATGCCTGTTTTTTGCAGTAATGACTGACTAACCCTCCGTTGACTAAAAATAGCAACCAATGAATGATGAGATATAAACCATTAGGTGGTTTTATATATGAATATTTAAAAAAATGCAACTTTTACGTTGTAAAACAAAACCGACTTACCTGTGATGATATCATTTTTTGCCAAATGGAAATTTCTGACTAAGATATGAAATATGGCTTTCGTCACTATAAACAGTTCAACTGTTCTCAAATTTTATTTTATTTAGTAAAACCATTCTGTGAATGAAACAGAGTTTTAATGATGTAATTTTTTTTAGAAAAACCTCAAATATTAAAATCCAAAAAAACCAACACATTGTGCATCATGGAACTTTCCAATTTAAAGTGTTTCATTTTCAACTGAAGTGGCGCTTCTATAAAGTTTAAATTGTATCATAGGAAAAATTCAGTCCATTTATTTGTGATAGCATACTCACATGCAGTACACTCAACAATATCTTTAAATATATTAAATTTATTTTTTATTTTTCAATAATAATTCTTGAAAAAAAGTTGATTAACTTTCCAAGCCAAACTTAATGTTTTTTTGAGGGGCTAAATGGCAGAGGACAAAAATCAGCCAAATTAATGGGAATGAATTTTTTTAGAAATCGCTTATAAAAGTTTGTAATTTTTTTTAAGCGTTTTACACTAATTTAAGTCTCTAAAAACTGTGTCATTGCATATAAAGCTACTTCTGTTATTGAAATTATGACCATGGATATTGTTTCTGTGTTTCAGGTAGTGACGACAGAGTGCAGTGCGTCTTCTGCAGAGGAAGTCTACATCGGTGGAGTGAAGATGACAACCCGATGACAAAACACGCTAAAGCTTTCGCTTTCTGTAGATTCGTCAAAGGTCTTGATTGTGGAAATAAGGAATACAGGAATAACTTGCTGATCGGAGATGAACTAAAACATCTTTGTCCATTACCAAATCTAGGTAAAAATTCTTCTCTACATCATTTGCTATAGAACTTTTTAGCAAACTCTTTATTACAGAACATATTGCAATCATTTATTTATTGCAGCAGTTAAAAAGAACAGAGATGGCAGCGTATCAGTAGACAGCAATCTAGTAGGTATCTGCACTCAGAGAGCTGAAGTTGTCAAGTATGCTGTGGACTCTGCAAGACTTCGAACTTTCGCAAGATGGCCGGCTCGCAACCCAATAGAAGCTACAGCTTTGTGTAATGCAGGTTGGTGTGTAAGCTATATGATTTCATTTTGCGTAATTTGTAAAAATAATCAGTTTTTGTTAATAAAATTTACTCCAGTTTAAGGAATGCAAAATAAAAGTTCTTATTAGCGAAACTCTCAATTGTTGTTGGATGGACAGTAGTCTGCAGGCTTGCTGGTCTATGAGAACTCGGGCTGGAGTTTAACTCTTGGCGAGCTCATGTAAGAGCAGTAAACTGGGTTTTTCTTTTGGTGACTTTGACATGCATTTGTTTACTCGTTCAAACAAACAGCTTTCTTATAACCATAACAGCAAACAATGTTAGTTCAGAATTTATGGGGCAGTTCAATTTCTTCAAGTCAGAACTCATGTTTTTGTACTGTTATGTGTGTAATGTAATGATGAGCAGGCATATTAGATAACACATATATTGTAATGGCAGTCACCTAATGCGGCTGGTGAGTTAGTCAGCCAGCTGGCTAGCCTAGTACTATTAGTACTATACCCTGTAGATAAGAAAATGATAGCTAGGATGTCGGTAAGTAAACTTTGCCGAACCACCGAGCCGAACCGAACTCACGGAATCAAACGAACCTTTGGAAATCCCCATATTTTGTTTATTTATTATGATTACATTACAACTCCAGTAGTAGCAAATTATGCAACTTATTTCCACCCTGGTACTTTATAAATGAAATATGCAATGTTGGGTTTGCAGTAATAGGCATAACTTATTGTGTTAGAATGAATATAAGACAAATAAATCTTATTATTATGGAATAAATGTATTATTTACATTACGACAAGAAGTCGTTGACTAACTACAGTCACAAGAAATGACCAAATGACGCTAGGTCGAAGAAAGCTTCATACTTGAGTGGCTGCGAGCATAAAACAGAGAAGACAACTACCATAAAATTAGCTACATTAAGGCTTTTGGAAAGATAACTCCATAACTACTTAAAAAAGTGTGACAACTTCCAATAGAAATGGCAACTTAATTGATAGCATCCTCCCACACCACTTTTGAGTCATTGCGCATCTCCTTGCAGGCATTAACAACCAGCATATCAGTGTACAACACTGACACTTATAGCTACCAAAATGTTTTACCTCAGTTTGAGCATTCCATCATTTACTATGCAATGTCAGTATTTATATTTTGGCCAGCGGTAGAGGATTGATGCCTTCAGAATCAGCGACGGTTTTCCAGCGTAAATACATTCATCAGTAGTAATTTCAGCTTCCAAATATGTTTCAAAATTATTGTTCTAATTTACTCATAAACAAGAAGCATTAACGATTATACTTATACCATTGCATTTGCACAAGCCATTGGTGGATAGGCTTCACTGAGGATTTATTTGGCAACATGACATACATAAACCAAGGACCTACTCCTTGCATAACCAACCATGCATAGACAAGCAGCATTGCAACAAATACTTTCATTTAAACTGCAAGTTGTTTTTTTTTAGCTCATCTCTCTCAGCATCACCAATCTCTTGACAACAGTGTATACATATATCCGAATTAAAACATCGTAAATGTGAGTATGCAAATTGTTTTTTTAAAGAAACTGTTGTTTTCTTGGCTTTCTTGTTGAAGTAGCTGCGGTAAACATATTCCCCGATGGATATACCAAGAGAATTCCCATCTTCAATAGAGTTATCGCGCTTATAACAATTCTTGTTGCCTTTATGGTTCTGTGTGTAACACAGGCGGGCTGTTGTGCGGTGGTCAATGTTACAATCCTTTCGGGAGTCACCCTGATTACCTCTACTTTCTTGCAGCGTATTGCATGAGCGCCTACGTTTTGTTTGGTTCGGTTTTAGACCCGCACGGGATACGTCAGTGGATTGCGTCAGCACGTCCAAACTCTTCGTCTGCCTTTTCCTATATTTTTTCCTGTGCCATAGGATATGTTCAAAGAGAGTTCCGTTTGTGTGAAGGGATGCGACAGAGTGCGAGCACAAGTGGTACAAAGTAAACTCTTTGCATTCACATATTGCACAACCGCTCTTTATTTTGACGTGGTAATTTGCAGAGTCTGATGCTGAGCAACAAGAAAACATTATGTGGGTGTCCATGCTTGGAGCCGGCATGACCTTGCCAAGAAGTAATATCTGATCTGCCTTTGCGAATATGTGCTCCACAATGTCATTTGGAATGTTAAGGTTACAGCTATTTGGTGTTATGTCGAAATCAGTTGTGAGTGGTTGACATCGCAAGACTTCCGTAACTTTACATGAATGAAACCTAGTTTCGAGATCGCTTCGCTCTTTCGCTGAGAGTATAGTCCAGTCAAATGGTCCAAAGATTTTAACGAAGTCTTCTGTAGGCTCGTATGTCCTACTGACGCCTGTATATCCATCGGTGGCTGCTCCCAGCTCTGCAGCAAAGAACTCATTGAGGGTTTTAAGAAAGTTGAGAAGACCAGATTGTTTGAATTGGACAAAGCGTTTCATTTTTGCATTGACACTCTCTGAAGCATTGGTGTAGTATAACTGTCCTTCATTATTTGTGCAGTGTAGATTGTCTCTTAACACAAATTTGTTTTTATTTAAATACGTTGCAGCAATACTCCATCTTTTGATGATGGCATCAAAGTGGCGGTAAAATTCTTCAATGGGATTTGTTAGCAAAGACTTTAGCTGTGCCTGGAACTGTATCTTACCATGGGCGACCCTTTCTGCAGCATTGCCAAGGAAGTGTTTGACACAACGCAGCTGTTTAGCCTTGGGGTAATGGGTGGTTAGAGCTTCAATGAGAGCAGCCTCGCCATCAGTGCCGACAGCATTGATCATCCCTAGTTCTGGAATGCATTTATTGACTATTTCAAATAGCCGACAATAACTGTAGGTTGTCTTTTGAAAGTGTACAAGAACTGGTCCGCAGAATGCGCCTCTGTTGTGGTAAACTTTATTTCTGATCAGAGGGTTGCTATAAGTCATAGGAGTGACGTAAAACTGACCGAGTTTGAACGTAGGGTCAATGCTCACCACAGCGTTCGTAGCTACAATGTAAATTTAAAACAGTTATAGACAAACAACAATGTGGAAAAAAATGGGTGAGCAGCACCCGTACTTTGCCGAACTGCCGACTGTACATGTAGATCACAGACTGCCAAACAGTTTCAAGGATGTTATTTATTTATTTTCTTATAAAAAGATATCTTTCTACAGCATATCTGTTACAAAGTTGTCATCTCATGGTAATGACAACTCCAAAAGATGTACACTGTAAATAATCGAAATGACCCAGGCACAAATAAGATGTGATTGGGTGAAAGTCATTAAACTGCTCAGGTATTGGATGATAGTGTCGTAGTTGTGATAACGAGTTCCAGACTGAAACGCAAAGAGAAAGAAATGTCCAACTTTTATTGTATATAATCGTTGTTGATGCACAGTATTTATTAGGCTACTGAAATACTAAATGAATGTGTTGAACTCCAGTAATTCATCAGAATACAAATATGGCAATTTTTTATAAAAAAAAAAGAAAAAAAATAACATTCTTGAAGCTGTTCGGGAGTGAGTGTTCTACAGTCGGCTGTTTGGCAAAGTACGGGTACCGCTGAGTGAGTGGCCTATGCAAGAGAATGGAATGTGAAATAGTCCAGTTCAGATGTTTCCTATACAGCTTGCAACCATATCTGTTATGGTTGTTTCTTTAAGATCACTACGTTATGAACATATGGCGTCAATTCTGTTATATCAATCATAGACGTATAAGAAAGGTAGACTGCTAACCAAAGACATCTCGGCGCCTCTCATGTTTGCCGCCATCTTACATTCCTTGCATTCTTATCGCCCCCATTAGCCAGAGTACCTTGAGTCATTGTGGGGTTTCGTGGATTGCCCCATTGCCCTCACATCGTTATAAGGACTTTGTTTTGGGAGAATCCAAAAGAGGACAACTCCTGATTAATAACAAATTAATATTGAGAAATAAAAGAAATATTGTTGTATGTGAAGCTATGAATTTGCTTGAAGTTTGTTGGTAGGTACTACACATCCACATATAGCAACTGTAACAATTAATCCGATTTGTTTCTAATAAGCAAAGCAAAAACGTAAATTTTTGAAGAATAAATGTGAAATAATATATCATCAATCAATGGTGATGAATAATATATTTGATATGGAATTAGACTACTGATTACTAACCTTTACAGAAACGTTGCATATCATTGAGTTGCTGGTCAGTAGCTATTACTATTAATGGCTCAGGGTGTACCTCAACGGCTCTTACTAAGTGGGGATGATCAGCGGCAAAAATGAGCAAAGCTTCAATGTCATCAGAGTAATGAGTACCGCTTGATCTCTTCGAGTAGATATGGTGCTTTTTAGGCCTGTTCTCGGGTTTTATTTGGGTCCGCCCCCCTTCACTTTCTATATGTCTCTCTAGAGCTCTCGTCACAGACATAGTTTGTGACATATCAGTGACAGCCTTGATTGCAGACGGCTTGACAGATGTATAGGAGTTTTGTGTTTTTGTGGCATTTCCATGCCTGCTCGGGACGAGTAATTTCTCCTCGCCTTTGAAGACATACGATACCACAAGAATGTCGTTGTAGATCTTTTGTCTGCTACTTTCGATGTACGCCACACAGCGTTTCACATTGCAAATTTTATTGCTGTAGTAGCTTTTGACAACACGATATGTGTCATTTTCCAATTCTTTCCTAGAAATTGCATGACCTGCCCGACATTGATCGATAATTTCAAATCCTTTTGTATAGGAATACATGAAGGTTCCGTCATTCTTCCAGCGGCATGCTCCATCAGCTGTAATGTCTCTGATGTTGTTTTCTTCAGCCATGTCAATATATATGACCTGGGTCTTGGCAATGTTACTAGGTCGGGTAGACTGCAATTTTAGGTTTGCATGTCTTTTGATGATATTCTCTAAGATAGTTACATTGGTCATAGATTTTGTAGCCTCTTCTCGTCGCTGTTCTGCTGAATTAATAACACTCCTGAAACAAAATAAAATGTCCTTACAGTGGTTTCTAATGTGACACCATGAAAGTTACCACCTGGTCACAAAGCGTTAAAGGGCCTATGACACCAAAAATGGGGCATATTTAAGCTTGGTTTACCTCGTCGTTTATGTGATTATTTAATAAATGAATAATTGCGGAGTTGTCCTCTCGTTGGCGAGACAACTACTATAAGCGCACTGAATGCTGACCAAGACGCACTTTTTTTCTGAAGACGCAACAACTCATATATAGCTATAAAGGTGACTTCCGAAAATTTGCCTTGTTTGCATAGAATGAGACCTTCCAAAGATTATTCATTGTGCAGAGATTATTTTTTACGCGAGAAAATGAGATAGAAACCAATTTCAGAATTTTTGGAGCAGTTTTGAAAAAGTCAGCCTATCTTTTGATTTTAATAGCAATGATGTTGTGTCCCCACATTTACTCACGTGGGAATGTTTTACCACCGAAATGTTGTCAAATAATTATTAATTTGCAAGGAAATAATTCTATTGGGGTTTAGATTGTCAAAAGAATGATAAAAAAAAATTTTTTGTTCAAATTGTTGCTAACAATGAAATTTTCCGAAAATGTACATCCGGTTTTGTTGAACAACAATAATAATTAAATCCAAATTACCTAGAATTTTGCAGTGGAAAAAATATAATAGGAATCCCTGATAATAATTAAAAATAGATTTTGCAATTAAAAGTTCAAATATGAACGATCCAGAGTGAATTAGTTTTTTGACACATTTCACAGCAACACTCATTGGGATTCGCTTTGTGAGAGGACAGCTCTACCGAAGTGCGTCTCATGCACTGATATGCATACTGACGCAGACACCTTAAGAGTTTAAGAGTTTACAACCCACATATCAAAAATTCAGTTTTGTTTGATCGCTGGTACCATTAATGGACTATTGATATTGGGAAAACAACAGGTATTATGACTACGAAGAGACTGATAAAAATTAACATATTTCAATGCACCCATCCATACTTTAAATCATGATTCATTTACATTTATCTTAATCAAGTGATGTTCAATCTAACCTACCACATCATCCTCGGCTCTCGAACATGTCTCATTTCTTCGGTGGAACCAGCCACAGCTTATGCACAACACTCTGTATGAATGAATAAATAAATGAAGTCATTTGTCAAGTGGTAACATCCACAATCATAAACCATTGCAATACGAGTATATATATACATTGTTATATAGATGAATGCACAAGCAAGCTAGATATACAAAGCTTGGTATGGCGTAGTCTGGGTTTTTACTAAGTAAATAAAAAATAACATCCAAAGATTATACAATAAAACAACAATAACACAATTTCTTTTATAATAATGAATATAGATACATAATTAAAATAATCACAATATATAATAATATATACAGAATATTATTATGATCATTATTATTGTATTATTATATATATCATTAACGTTTATCATTATTATATTTTTTATACAAATTATAATTAATAAAACAATCCGAATATATTATTATTATATATATATAATATATATTATTATTACATTTTCCTGATGATGATTATCATGTTTATTATTAATAATAACTCCTTGAATAAATGAATATTCTTTATCTACTAACAACAATAATTAATAATAATAATAATAAATAATAATACAATAATAATAACGCCTGCCTAGTAGTAACTAACTAACTACTACTTACTACTAGTTGTTAGTAGTATGATTATTATCAGCCTCAATAATTTAATAGATATGTATTTGATAGTAGAAATGGCACCCACTATTAGTATACTATTAGTATCTTCTGTAACTGCCGGCGGTCACAAACACTGACAGTGAGTGCCATTATCACGACGATTTTCTTGTGCAGTGGGCCACAGTGAGTCAGTAATGTATGATTGGTAACAAACTGGAGTGGTAATAAAAAATAATTAAAATTTTTTTTTACATTATATATCATAATGATAATACTGCAAGTGTGGATACTTTGTTCGCATTTTATTACGGTGCTCTCTCAATAAATGTCACAGATGTCTTGAAAAACATTGTGAATCACTCACCTTGTGCCAATTTTCTAAGAGAGGGAACTTTCAGCTCAATTCTGGTGCATAAAAATGTGTACTTTGGTATATTTTTACCAGTATAATTTCATAAAGTTTCGAATTTTATGGCCAATCTTCTGCTAGCGGCGAATGGCTCCGATGGGATATGATGTCCGCCTAAAATACTCAGCTGCTATTGGCCTAACGGAAGTTTTCGCAACACTGGCTGGTTATAGGCCAATGCCACAATTCTTAAGCAGTGTTGGCATTGTTCCCCGACTCTTGTATAAGTCCATTGTAATTATAAAATTGTGACCACTATCTTTTCATTGACCAGATTATTACAGGACCCAAACCAGGGGTGTTTTGAGTTAAAAATCCAACCCCCTAACAAAATGGAACCTCTGAAAGCGCAGAAATTTTTTTTATTAGGGGGTTGGAGGAGTTTGTTAGGGGGTTCACCATGAGTGTTGTGGGGTTGAGTTTTATTATTATATTATTATTTAGCAGCTAGTCATTCATTTTTGTAATTTATTAATTATTAATGATGATAGTTACTAACTATTATTATTATTAGATATGTATTGTGCAGGATTTTCTGGTAACGTCACCAGTTACCCCGGTAGCCGACCCGCACTACCTCCAGGTAGCAAAGCTGTCTGTCCAGACAAGCTTGCTGTCAGCTCGGCTGTCTCAGCGTTTGCCCTTCTGCATAACTGCTAGAAGGTAGGCCGTAATAGGCAAGAGTCTGCCAGGCAAGTCTGTTCCTCGCCTACCACTCGTCAGTCAACACTAGTGCTGCCAGACCTAGTAGGTCGTCAGAGCTGGTTGCCTTCTAGAGTAGTAAGCTGTCTGTTGCGCATTATTCAAGTATAAAGCTTGAGTGAGTGTAAAGCTATCTTTATTCTTAGAAAGAATTGTCTAGCTGTGCCTCTCGATGTACACTGATTAGTGAAAGGCTCAGCCACTGTATTTATACAAAGCGTTGTGTAAGATTCATTTGTGTAGGAGTTAGCCCTAATGACATTCAAAAGAAAGGGTGGCAAACAAAGAGTGACTCAAGCACGTATAAAAATAGCCTTATCAGTATAAAATTGGCTACACAAAGAAAAGAGGTACAATATGTTTGTCATTTACGCAGTTTACAGAATTGTTACTATGATTGTTTACAGGTATCCTCAGGAAGCCACGCTATTTTCCTGTACAGTATTCCATTATTTTGTTTTATTATTGATATACATCTATTTATTATAATAATAAAATTGTTATTAGTATCATCTTTGTTATTATAATTGTAATAATAAATTGACTGTTTCAAATTATTAACTGTTACTTAAAATTTATAACAGCTATTATTATTATAATAATTATTATAATAATTATTACAATAATAATGATAGTGGTAGTAATAGTAATAAATAATAAATAGTAATAATAAATAATAATAATAAATAATGATAATAATAATAACAATAAATAACAATGAATAATAATAAATAATAATAAATAATAATAATAAATAACAATAAATAACAATAATAAGTAATAATAATAAATAATAATAAATAATAATAATAAATAGTAATAATAAATAGTAATAATAAATAATAATAATGAATAATAATTAAAATAATAATAATAAATAATAATAATAACAAATAATAATAATAAATAATAATAATAAATAATAATAACGAATAATAATAATGAATAATGAATAATAATAATGAATAATGAATAACAATAATGAATAATAATAATAATGAATAATAATAATGAATAATGAATAATAAAAATGAATAATGAATAATAAAAATGAATGATGAATAATAATAATGAATATAAATAATAATAATGAATATAAATAATAATAATGATTATAAATAATAATAATGATTATAAATAATAATAATAATGATTATAAATAATAATAATGATTACAAATAATAAGTAGTGAAGTGAGGAAAAATCCAATTATTAATTATAATAATAGTAGTAGTAATAATAATTTTAACCACCAAGCCGTACACAGACAGTTTTTAGTTGTTGTATAGCAGCCTCATTTGCATGTTATTTAATAATGTAAAGAAATATTTCTTTACGTTACCCTTCCTCTCCACTTTTTTCCAAAAGCATGAATATCCCTTTATTTGATTGGTCAACCATATGTTCACGAGCCAATGATGTGCCTTGTTATATTACTGGTAACTTTATTGTTTTATCACGAGGGTGGGTCAATGTCAATCCACAAAAAAGTGAGAACGTGTAGTTGGGCTAGGTTTCCGTTTCCTGTAGTAATGCTAAGTGTTTCCAAAACAATCAACAGAACATAAATCAATCCACGAAAATCAAAACAATACTCGACAAATTTTGACCCCCTAACGTTAGGGCAATTGGAATTGGACCCCCAAATTTTTGAGGTGGTCGGGGGTACTCAGCACGCCTCTGACTCAAGCTACTCAAATTTTCTTGTTTTTAGTTCCAAATGCTCGTGCAATGATACCAAAGAGGGTATGACGATACTCACATTGGCTCATGTATAATCGTTGAGCATTTGGAACTGAAAACAAAAAAATCTGAGTTGCTTGGGTCTTGTAATAATCTGGTCAATGAAAAGTTAGTGCCCATAATCTCATTATTACAATGGACTCATACAAGAGTCAGTAAAAAATGCTAACATTGCTTAAGATTTGTGGCATTGGCTTATAACCAGACAGTGTCGCGGAAACTTTTGTTAGGCCAATAGCAGCTGAGTATTTTAGGCGGACATCACATCCCATCGGAGCCATTCGCCATTAGCAGAAGATTGGGCATAAAATTAAAAACTTTATCAAAAATTGCTAGTAAAAATATACCAAAGTGCAAATTTTTATGCACCAGAAGTGAGCTGAACGTGTCTTCTCTTAGAAAATTGGCACAAGGTGAGTGATTCGCAATAGAGAAAAACGCGCAACCTGTGCAAAAAATCTATTTCTGGGGAATCCCAAAAAATAATTATTGCGGGCTTATATAACACAATGGACAAATTCTGGAAATCCACGCAATAAATTGGGGTTTCCCCACTGTTTGAAAACTTTCGCAGTCTGCGCGTTTTTCTCTTATGTTGTTTAAGACATCTGTGACATTTATTGAGAGAGCGCCGTAATAAAATGCAAATGAGTGTCTGCACTTCTTTAATTATTTTTTAGTACCACTTCAGTTTGTTACCAATCATACATGGCTTACTGTGAGTGGACCCAGGCCAGGAAAGTTGTTATTAATAACTAACTAAACTATTATTATTTATGATGAATTGTATTTTAATTAATCAATAATAATACATTTACTACTGGTAGATAAACATGTTTTCTTGCAATTTTGAATACCAAGTGTTTCTAGCATTTTATAATTTACTATTAAAACGTTAACAATTAGCCTTAGCCTTGTAATATATCATAGGTCCACTCACCTCAACTTCACAAAATAAAATTGTAGTCCTTCTATTCCAAGCTTAAGCTTTTCTGTGATCATCAGCTTACCATAAACCTCAGTTCATGGTCTCTAAGCTTTGCCCAGCTGTCGATTAGACACTTTAAGAATAAAACATTTGATTATATTATATGACCGCTTTTAGGAGTTGTACCTTATTGGGGATGAAAATAGTCTTATGCAATCGCAGACTTAATGTAGAGCATAATCATAATAAAGTTCTTCATTGAGAGTGACAGCTAGCTGACTCTCTTCAGGTGCCAATCTTTCCTACGGGTCTCCTCAAAGGCATCATGCCCATCCATAAGCAAGGTGAAAATTCTCTAGCATAGCTTCTGGCCCAAAGCCATCACTGGCATGTACATTCACCTAAACCTTTGCCGAGTTGAAGACTGCTATTGGAGTCCCTGACACCACTGTCTTCAACACAGTGTAATGCTTCACAAAGATTGGGTTTTCATGTTGGGCACCTCCTCATCTACAACTTACAACAAGAATTAATGATACACAATCTTCTTTGCGAACAGGTTTCCTGGTTCTATTAAATGCTCTTTTACTCAGCCCGTTAGGCTCCTCTGTATGAACACAAATTTTAAAATATAAGCACATGGCTGCACATGTGACAATACACCTTAGACTTTTTCATGTTTCTTGTCACGCAACCACTTCCTGTATACAGTATTATATGATTTGTTTTACAGTTCAGTATCAACCAACAACCACAGCACCTCTACATGATAAGTCAACATCTGTTGGCTGTTATTGTGATTGGATATTCCATCCAGTTTTACATGGAGTGTCCAGTGCTATTCCACCTGCTCACTGGGAGATCTGGTGCTACCCAGTGTTTGAGGCCACTGATTCTCCTGATGATGGTAAGGCCACAATTTTGTAATTCCTTTTGGCATCACTAATATATTGTACTGTGACACGCAGATATTTGACAAAGTAAATTATTATAGTTATTATGGCCTTGCATCAACCATTGTTGATTGTATGATAGCAATTCATTGTTTCTTTTGTTGTATCTAAAACAGAAATAACGATTGCCATAAACGGCTGTTTTTAATTGCAATGCACTAGTATAGAAAAGACAACTCCTAATTCTCTACCCAACGTTGTTTCTCGCAAACACCTTGGCGTGAAGAAATGATATTTTGTACTCGCCAAAACAAGAAAAATTTGTCCACTTGTTGCGATTGTGACTTGGCATTATCTTAGCCGAAAGCGCTTATGGTCCATATGTTTGTCTCTACAAATGCATGTATATTTTTTGTATTGTCAAGCAGCTGCAGATGAAGGTAACAAAATTGTAGCAATTGTATCTGCTGTGTATATCAATACTGCTAGTAATATGTTGTATGTGTGCGCGTGAGAGGTAGAGCATGGGATGGAAATGGTAGGCCATAGAGGGACAGGTTAGGTGGAGTGGGTGGAGATATTTAAATAAGCCCACACACTCTACTCCTGCCCCGCCCTCTCTACTCCTGCCCCGCCCACTCATTCTCCAACATAATAATATGATCAATAATACTATTAGTAAGCACTTTTTTATCACTATATTTAGTCTTTTTGGATTTTTATACATCACAAAATGCTTTTCATTGTCTTCACTGATGCATAGATTGCCAACTCTTGCATTTTATCCAATAAGAAACGATCAGCCATGTTTTGTCAGCTCTTATTTATCTTCAGCTCTAAATGTTCTATTCCTTTTACCTTCTATACAGTTGGCTTTCGGCCTTTGTTCAGCCTTCGCTTCTACCCACACACTGTAGTATAACACTTAGCGTATAGCACATACAAAACTTGCTATGTAGCGTGTGTAGTCTATATTCAATATGTATAATGTGTCCTAATTAAATATGATGTTTAATTTGATGTTGAGATATCTCACTTTATCAACTTATCAAATACTTTGCTGTTCTTGTAGCTGATGAGGAAACAATGGATTCTCCATTTTACAAACCAGCCCCAGGTATTAGTTGATCACCAATTTATAATTATTTGTTTCCTTTGTTATAACTAGTTTACCCTCTGTGTAATCATGGCACACTTTAGGTAAATGTTCAGTGATGTAGAAATTTACAAAAACAAAGACTGCCCTAAACAAACATTTAGTTTAATACCATGCAAGACAAAATGTCACACTAGTTAAAGCCTAAATTTTTTGAAAGTGTTCCAGTTTTATGCCAATTTTTATGTCATCTATTGAAATGAAATAGCAAAATACTTTATAGTCAAATATTATGCATGGAGAGTTTTATTTACCATTTCATGTGAAATTATAAAAGCGTAGCTATTAGTTAGTAAACGGTTGTTGAGAGTTTTGACTTTGACCAGCCCTTACCTGGTTATTGCCCATTTTTATCAAAGATGTGAAGCAGCAAGGTGTAATGTCAACTCTTTATCATTAGTTACACATTTAGTAATTGGCACATGTCTGTGTATCACACAGACATGTGTATCACACATGTCTGTGTGATACACATGTCTGTGTGATACACATGTCTGTATGATACATATGTCTGTGTGATACACATGTCTGTGTGATACATATGTCTGTATGATACATATGTCTGTGTGATACACATGTCTGTATGATACACATGTCTGTGTGATACATATGTCTGTGTGATACACATGTCTGTGTGATACACATGTCTGTGTGATACACATGTCTGTATGATACATATGTCTGTGTGATACACATGTCTGTGTGATACATATGTCTGTGTGATACATATGTCTGTGTGATACACATGTCTGTATGATACACATGTCTGTGTGATACATATGTCTGTGTGATACATATGTCTGTAGGATACACATGTCTGTGTGATACATATGTCTGTGTGATACATATGTATGTATCTGTATATTTATGCATTTATGTATGTCTATATTTAAGCATGTATGTATATGTTTATGCATTTATGTGTATATTTATGCACTTATGTATATATTGTGAGAGATTTGTATGAAGTACCCACCCTCACCCCCACCCTATACCCCCCACCCCCTGCCCCCCCCCCAACCCTTGCTGTCTACACCCTCTAAACATAACCTACAACCCTTCTCTTTTCCCCTACACGCAAACTACACCCACAAAATCAAGCCCCAAAGACCTAGACCCTGTGTAGACACTATGCCACACCTAAAAACTACCCCCGATTTGGTGATACCTCCGGCTCACACTTCTGTCATCAATGAAAACAGCTTTGGTGCCAAGGGTAATGTTTGCTGGCGAACAGTAAAGAAAAATTAATGATTAACCTGTTTTTTTGGTTTCTTCGACAATCTTTTACCATGGCTAATATGTATAGTCACGGCATGATTTTTGTCAGTGTTTCTTGTTAATACAGTCATCTTGGATCATTCTTTAGATGCCTACAAATTTCAATTGTGTTATGAAAATATCAACTTGCGGGAACCAAATGAAAACCAAAATAACGAAGGTACTCCAGCCATTTATGGCTATGAATTTCTCCAAGACTTTTGAGACCATGCCAGACAAGATTGAGTAGTCTCATCTCTAGATGTCTCATCATACGCCTGATATCTACAGCATCTCTGTACTGTCTATAAATGGTGAGCTGCTGTTGGTTGTAGAGATGTCACAGAACAGAGATGGAAGTGTCTCAACCAATAGCGGTGCTTTTGGTATATCCACCAACAAGGCTGCTGTTATCAAGTCTGCTCCCTTTGAGACCAGAAAAAACACTTATCGTCGACGGCCTGCTACAAATGTCTTACGTCCTGAACCACTCTGTGAAGAAGGTACGTGTGATAGAGTCAGTTGTAGCAGTTAGTAATAGTTGGCAGATCCACTGTAGTAGAATATACCAGTAATAGTAACTTTGTTAGTAATAGATTTATAGTAGTAGTGGTCACTTCCCTCTCACCCACCCCTCACCCACCCCTCTTTCCCCTCTCCTTCCCTTGTCTACGAGAAATAAAAACAATTTAAATAGTGTAGAAGTTTTCGTTTTGAAATATGAAAGAATTTGATATTTCACAACTGTTTGTTCAAAAGTTTATGTGCAGTCGTCCACTTGTCAGTGAGAATAATCCAATAGGTTCATAATCATTTTATCAACATTTAGGGCAGCTGGGACCTAGTAGGAGTTATCTCCTTTAACTAATATAACCACCTATACCACTCATGTAGTTTATCATTACAAACCCTGTTTATGTAACAACCCTGAGATTATTGTGGTGGACACAAGTTTATCGTAATAAATTTGTTTTAATCGCAAGAAAATTGGTGGTTGAAACAATTATTCTCATTCTTTTGTTAAATAGAGTGATTAGAAAACTATTAGATCAGCTATTACAAAACTGGGATCTGCTCGTATATCATATTTCTATTGATAGCTTAAAATTGAACAACTATTTCTAATTATCAATTAATCCATTGCATGTTCACAAATAAATTTTTGTTTTCTATTACTTCATTAGTTTTAGTATGTATCATTTTGTGATAATAAAATTTTATTTTTGTTTTTTAAATTATTCTGCCAAGTTTCCATTACTAATAACGCTTTTACCTCGCAAATATAATTTTAGGGCTGTCAAATGATTGCCCCATGAAGTATGCACGCAACAAATTTTGAGCATTAGAGGGGTGAAGTACATGTATAATAGTTGTTGCATACCCTGCGTTTAATTTAGTCATACTATACTACTGTTGGGTTATGGAAGCAGGCCACTGTGATTTTTTATGCAGATCACATCATTAATTATTTATGTTGGCAAAATTAAACAAACCTGCAGTGAGAAATTATAGTATCACCACAGTATTGATTCGTGTAAAACATTTAGTTTTTCAAGTTAAAATTAATCTGTGATGAAAATCCCAAAGGCCATGTTGATCCATTTAACCTTTCTCTATAAAATTATTTTTGCTGTATTAGCCTCTGTAATGCAACAAGATAAGATGCTAGTTTATCTAGTATTGATTTCTTGTAATAAATTACAGAAGCAATAAAGTACTGTTGGTCATATTAGTTGGAAGAGATAACTCCTGCCAGCTGCGCAAGAACTCTTGTAGTTGCAAAAAATGAAAATGCAACAGTTTCATGTTTTAGTGCTGTTTTTTGCAAGTCAACAATTTTATCATCGTTGGTGAAGCCGCCCGTATGTTTACACTAGGGTTTGAAAAATGTTGTGTTGGGATCGCAAAATCAAATACTTGAGCTGCGTTCACGCTAATGCAATTTTCGTACTAGTGGGCGGAGCCTACAATCGTCTCGCAAGTGTGAACAGTGCACATATTAATGATTTCTCAATTGGTGGCAGGTTTTTTTCATCGGGCAGTGATGAAGTTCTGTCAGATTATTGTCCTGTCTAGCCAATCAGCATCCACATCACATCTTGTCAATTTAATGCTTTTCAAGACACTTGCAGCTACTTGAAATTGATATTTAACCAATTTTAGATTATTTTTTAATATTTCCGCGATCAATTGAAAACCTTGTTTATAAGTAAAATAAACAAGTGGGTATACTAATTATTATCAATGTAATATAAACAACTACATGCTCCGTGATTATAATAAATAATTATATTTAAGAAAGTTATTATCATTTATTTATTATTATAATAATTATTATAAACAATTATCCTTACAATTATTTATTATTATTTGTAATTTAGTTTTTATTAATGATGATAATTTATTGAAACCTCTGGTAAGCTATATTATTAATAATAATTAATAATTTGATGATATGTATTTATCAATAAAATGTAGTGTGTTGACAACTGTCTAGGCCATCTGATATCGGGCCCAACAAATCACGAGTGTAAACTGTTGGAAATAATCGAGAGAGCAACTCCCGATTCCTCCCAATAATTGCATTACCAAGACTTGTATAGTGTGAACGTAGGTTTATTTATATTTTTGGAGAAAATTTATTTTTTTCAGATTTATAATTAGTGAAATCATGTGATTAGTATGGTGGCTCATACTGTTAGACGATTTTGTTTTCAAAGCGTATGAATGGATTTGAAATAGTCCAGGAGATTTGCAAACCGTCTTTTACATTGAAACTAATTGGGTAATTGTTGTAAAATAGCCCAAAAAACTATGTTAAAAACGGGCTTGTTGGTTATAATAAATTAATCTTCGTCCTCAGCAGTTGCGGGATTCATGCTATAAAACTGTATTTCCTGTCTAACAATCATGAATTCTGCAAACTGTATAGTTCTCTTGCAAATAATTCAGACGGCTTAGAAATTATTCAAATGATTTAGAAAATTACAAACCGTATGAACGCTTTAGAAAGAGTATGAACTATTACAAACCGTATGAACTATTTTGAATTAGTCTGAACTGTTTTAAAATAGTCTAAACTATTTTGAAGTAGTTGAAAAAGTTTGCAAAGCACATGACTTTCGAACTAAAAGCAATCGTCATCATTTTATTTGTAACCTTTATGCAACTTTATCAACATAGACCAAAAGACATCGAGCAAATTGATTAACTGTAGAAAAATGTTGTTGAATATAATCTCTAAAATTAATTTTTACGTTTATAATTAAGTTGTATTTATTATTTAAAATAATTTAAAACAATTGATATTTAATAACTAAAAACATTTATTTATTTAAGGAAAATTCAACTGTACGGTGTTTAGGAAAAGCATTATCAATCATAGATATACTGTAGATCTATGATCAATAGAGCAAACCAGCAAATCGGCTCAGATTTTCAAAGCCCGTGAACGATTTCACAATGCGTTCAGAAGATTTGCAAAAGCTCCGACTATTTCGAATTCGTTCCAACGGTTTGGAAAGTGTCCAGACGTTTTAAAACGCAAAACGTTCTGAGCCACCATTGATTAGTGTACGGTTACAAATTTATTTTTTTCAGAGCCAAGATTATCGATATTGTTTTGGAATTGGTTTTCTAAAAATATAGAAAGATTAAACCATCAGTTTTGAAACAATTGCTTGTCGCAAACAGTGTCTGAAGATTTCAAATTTAACTTAGTGAATAATTATTCTCAGCCTAAGATGGCAAAATCAAAATTATCTCCCCAATACTATCACTCTATTGATTAGCTTTATTCTAAAACTGTTTTTTTATTGGATAGTTTCTCATTGGTGTCTTGTTTGTGTAACAAAGGCATTAGCTCCGTGTAACGAGAGATAACTCAATAGTATTTGAATAACTACACGCATTTTAATCTTATTCCAGGCGTGTATGCTTACTAGCTCATTAGTAACTTGGCTGACTGTTATTAACTTTGTTGTAAGTTTTCTTATGTTAAAAAGTTTAGTTAGGCACTGTGTAAAACAAAGTTCTGTTTTCTACAGACAGAGTAATTTCTAATGGAGGACGATCCAGCTATAATATAACATTAGAATTAAAACTATTGGTGTGTATTTCACAGGACAGATCCAGATGAATACTCTGAGGGAAAGCTGTGTACCAGATGATGTGAACTGGATATTTCATCCAGCTCTCCATGGAATATCAAGTGCTGCTATAAATCCTCCGTCGTACTTTACAGATATCACTTGTAATGTGTGCTGTCGCCGCACTAATTGCCAGAACCGGTTGCTGCCAGGTTCCCTCCTACGGATGTTAGGTGTGGCTACATTCATTCTTGTTGCTGACTTGCTTATCTGACTGTCATAGACCTTGTACAAAGTTTTTAAAATTGTATCAGGTTTGTGGTCTGTGGGGAGTTTTCATTGCAGATATTGTGATTATTTTTATGATGATAGAATATAATGGCGAGGTGAATTATGCTGATGCTTTTTTTATCAAGGATAAACTGAGAGCAAAAATGAGGAATCAGTAATAATCATTCAAGACGGGGTACTTTGGGGGGGGGGGGGGGTAGGTAAGGGGGAAGGAAATGAGTTGAAAGAGGATGGGTGAGAGGCTGGTTGAATGGTTGTTAAAGCATCCCAGCATTGAACATTTTTTTGTTGAATTTGCGAGTATTCAAGTCTTAAGCAGCAGATTGGTGTATTGAACAACCCTCTCGGCCTACTCAATGCTGATCTACAAGCCTGCAAAATACCCCTCTTCCAGAAATGCTTGCCAATTTTTACGCTGTTTAAAATTGACGTCATCTTCGGATATTTACTTCTTTGTGGCGGAGTATTTATTTGACCAATCAGATCTCGTTATTTAATTTTATTATTATTTTATTTATTATTATTCTACCTACATACTACTGTCCATTCTTGTATGAATACCATTTATTGTTCCCTTACTCACCATAAGGAGCACAATTTTTTCAATCCTATTGGTGTAAAGAGTATAAGATGATCCGTGTGACTGTGATCACGTTGGACAACATGACAAATCCCGCAATCGTCTCTTGTTGCCATTTCACGTATGAAATTTGCTTAATAAACTAGCGTTGATTTTGTTTACTATGTGTGTGCACTAATTGCACCCATATTGAGAGAAACCACTAATTCCGATTTTATGCATGCAGCGGCAATTTCAAGCTAGATGAAAAATGGCGCGTAACAGTAAATGCCAACATTTTTCTTAGAACCAATTTTTGATGGGGTGTCTTCGTAAGGAGTCTTTATTCCTATTGCAATGGCCTTCGGTAGACCTAAGACTAAATGAATTGCCCAATCAGATTTCATTTTAAATGCAGACTATGTAACTTCATTTATAAAAATTTGCTATTATCAATTATAATTGACCACGCCCACAACCCGAAGATGACGTACACGTTAATCAATGGAAATTATAGTAAGCTAACTTTCGGCTGATGCGACGAGCATTTGAGGCCAACGGATTTTTGGCAAGTTTGTAAATCAAGACTGAGTGGGCCTAGAGGGTTATTTAATACATCAATCTGCTGCTTAGGACTTGGATATTCAGAAACTCAACCAAAAATTGTTCAATGCTGGGATGCTTTAAGGGCAGTGTTCACTCTGTCTAGTAAATGATCGCAACTGTTTTTAGCTTTGCATTGTTTTTATTGAGTTGATTAATTTTTAGAGGCTATGTCCCCGCCCGAGTTCCTGAACCATATAACCAACAAACTCACATACAGTGAGCGATTTTATGTGATGAATCAAGAGAGCTTTAGAGAGAAATCTTTCCTGGCCAATTGGCCCCACAAGGAAACCCAAAACCTTTCTTGCTCAAAAATGGCTCAGGCTGGTTTATACCGAACAGGTTCGTTAAATTTTATCCAACTGCATACCTTAAAGTCTCTGTTTTACATTCAGATTTGTATTTTAACCATGATGAATATATAATTAGTGTTAAGTTGAAAGGTGAGTGAAAGACTAAAGGTCTGGTCACACTAAAATGATATTGCAATGAAACACATAACTGCACCAATACAGTAACTCAGATACTAGTCTACTAGCGAGCAAACGTTAATGTGTATTCATTTGTGCACGAGGTTTACTATTGACAAGGCAATCGCCTCGTTACCAATAGCATTGCAAAATTCTTGCATCAACCAATAGTATTCCGCCGATATGATTAGCAATCAGGCCTTGCGGAAACATCAATGAGACCCCTTACTAACAAAAATATTGCGTAATTTATCCGTTTCGGTTTACAATTTGTTGCAACAACGTCAAAGCGTGACCGCACCTATATGCAAAATGTGTGCTGTGCTTCATTAGCCTTCGTTTTATTCATAGACGGCTACGATGGAGTGAGATGTCCTTTTTGTGAGGTGACTTGGTACGGGTGGAATGTAGATGATGACCCAATGGCAGCACACAGCAGAGCCGTAACCAGTTGCCAATTTTTTGGTCCTGAAAGGGCAAACAGGGAATGCACTCCAGGTAAGTGGATTGATCAGTTTTGTTTCCATTGATTTTTTCTAATTTCAGCTATTACTGTAGTCCAACTTTTCACAGCTTAAGTTTATTTTTACTCTCAAATTTATGTAGTATTCATCGCGAGAATCATTCATTAGTATCACAAGGAATGCAGAAAAATTAGTCGATAGCGCGGTGAAAGCAGTAGTAGTTGTGTTGTGATCAGAAATGTAGTAGTCTCAAATGGAGTCACTGTTAAATAAAACGGCCATAAAAAACTGTTTTAGTCCTTCTACTTGAAACTATTTTGGCTCCCGGAGTCAAAATTTCGAGAGTTACATTACAAACCTGTAAATGACGTGCTTCAGCAATCATAAATGTTACTTTCCATTTGTAGTTCCACCAGTGGAAGAGGCAGTTCCAGTTCCGGTGCAGGAGACTCAACCACCTGGTGCTGTTGCTGTTGCTGCCATGTAGCTCTCTACTGGCTGGCATATATGAGAGACTCCTGCTAGGGGATGCTGGTTTCACCAAATCTCAAAAACCGCCTTCCACATATTCCTTACAGTTCTCTTAGACACAGACTTGAAAGCTGCAGTTGATGCTGCAGCTGCCATATAATCCCACTTGGATTTCCTATTGTGATGTATGCAGTATAAAAACATTGCATATAAGATAATATAAAAATTGGGAATTGAAATTGATAAAAAAGTAAAAAATTTATAAATCAAGCAACAGATCATTAAAAAAAAATTCTATTTTATCTATTATATTTGATGTTGTGCAATCAAAAATGGTTTTATATCAAAAAAACATGAAAAAAAAGTTGGGAACTAAAATCTGAAAAAACAACAAAATATCGTTGAAAAATTTGTTCATTGGAACGCTAAAAAAATTTCCCGTTTCAAACTGGCTTCGCCTTCATTCTATACATTTCTATTTTATTATGTTGTGTGAATATACGCAAATATATTTCTACATTCTATACACCTACAGTGTCTTGTGATCATCCATTACCTCATTAGTGTAAGGTATTGTTTGCTAACTATATGACTTTGGAGTATTTGTTGTTGTCATCATCTATTATGTTTTATACAAGTCTTCTTGTCAGTCTAATTGTTACCTTCACTTTTTTCTGCAACTCATTTTTATCTGCTTTCATCCCTTAAAGAATGTCTCCGGTCATTTCTTTAAGCTACATGTCTCATCTTTGGAGTTGTTGGGCCTTGGTAAAGAGTCATTTTGTCAAACTAGTTGTCAAGGCATAATCAGGACCATGTTTTATCAAATGGCTTTAACTTGTCGGGTTGCAAGTTCTTATTTGTATGATTAACGGTTTTCGGTGCTGCTAACATTACTATCTAACCCTTCCACGCTCTGAGTAACAAATGGTTCACAGCTTAGTTTCATTGCCCAGGTGTTTTTATCTGTTAGAGTCTATGCAGCGCCAATCAGCTTGACAAGATCCCAGGTATCATAATGATGGTATGCTAGTCACATCAGTTTTATAAAATAGTTTCATGCATGGTATGTTAGTCACATTAGCTATATAAAATATTGTAAAGGATTTGCGTACACTTGCTTGTATACGAACTTCACCGGACCACTGTCTACTCAAGCTTGTTAACCTAATGAGGGCTATGGTAAATGGTAGTGTACCAGTAGCCTCAGGCACTACTAAACTCCGTTTTGCGGCTTCTACTGAACGTGGTATAACTTTGCTAACAACGGGCACTTAATCAATTAATTAGTCGATCCCTCACAAAACGGAATAATTCCACAAACGTTACGGGATCTGTTACACGATATAATGAGATCCTTTCTCTAATCGATTTAGCTGACACAACACGTGCATAAATTCAGCAATTGATAGTCTGATCTTACCTTTGTCAATCTTCTTCGGCAATCAAGTTAGGCAGACTTGGACAATATCTTAACATGTATTTACTTCCAAGAATATTGCAGTTCACAAGGATTCTACTGCTTCACAAGTTGTACAGCAAAGGAGATAGTTACAGTTTATAATAATAAATATATTCTCGAGCAAGATACAAAACTCACAACAGTGGTGAGAGATGTTTCGAAGCGTTAACAATCCTGGTACGTTAGACAAACTAATTACAATAAACTCCAGTAAATGATTGCGAGGAACACAACGTTACACCACGTTACACAGTTCTACTCTACTCTTACACGACTACTCCAGAGCTCTAAAGGCTTTGGGCTATTTGCCCCAGTAATTACAGAAAAATCATGTAAATCAATGCAGTTGAAATCAAGGTATACAATTGGCTAAAATGTTAACAAATGATTGGTTAATTCAAAATATAATTAACTGCTACAAATGAGTGCACATAAATTGTTTCCAAATGCGCCGGGTCATAGACATATACAAATGCGTGGGATTAGCTAACGCCATACAGTAACACACAACAACGATAATAATTAAATAAGTCAACTCCTAGTAGAGGTCCTATATACGCTTGGCTAGGTAGACTCCGACATCTGTTGCTACGCAGGTTATCTCTTGGTTGCTAGGCATCAGATACATCTCATCTTGGCAGGTAAGGAAAGGCAACTCCTGGCGCATCCGTTCACAAGCGCTCAATCACTGAATTCCATTACAATATTAGTATCAATGGTATGTCGGTCACATTACCTCTATGAAAAACTTTTGCACATGGTATGTTAGTCACAGTTGCTATAAAAGCAGTTGTATAGATAGTATGTTAGTCACATTAGTTTTGTAGAATGGTTGTATACATGGTATGTTAGTCACATTAGTTTTGTAGAATGGTTGTATACATGGTATGTTAGTCACATTAGTTTTGTAGAATGGTTGTATACATGGTATGTTAGTCACATTAGTTTTGTAGAATGGTTGTATATATGGCCAGAATTGTTCAAAAGATGGCCGCTCTGATTCTTTAATACCTAATTAGTCATATTACCCATATGATCCTGACCATCAATGTTATTTATTTGTTGTTACTGATTCGTTTTTGTTGGCACTTACAGTTTTTCTTCATTTTCATGTTATCAGACTCATGGTCCAAATTTTTTAAACATATTGATTTTTACATGGATATACAATTCTAAGTTGTTTTCAATTCCAAGTTTCCAAACAGTGAGTTGATGCTCTGACAAAAATTTTGGCTATTTTTTAGATTATTTCTTGGATAATTGCAAACCATTTTAAATTGACTGAAATAAAATTTTATGTTTCAAGTATGATTCATTTGAAATTTTTTCACCTGTGAATCTTAGTAACCACCTGATTACCCAAATGGGTCAAAGAAATTATTTGATTATTCTTTCTCGTGAACTTTTTGTGTCATCTAACTATTATGCAGAAGTCCTCAAAAGACTCTTTGAGCAAAAGGAAGTCTGATTCTTTCATTGAATTCCCAAAGCGACTCCATTTTTATGTGCCAAAAGATTCAAATCAGACGTGTTTTTCAAGATCGTTTCTAAGTTGCCATGAAAGTGCTTTTGAGCAAAAGTATGAAGAGAGAAAAACTATTTTATTTAAGATTTTTGTTAAACGTTTATGAGTTGTGCCAACCAAAGTTTAGAGTAGCATATAACAAAATCACGCGTTTTACATTTATTTGCTGGTAACTGTTACAACTTGCCAGAATAAATCGTACCCTACAAAACACTGTCAAAGTTTGAACCAATCCGCAAGGTTCACATACTTTAGCGCTGTGATGGAGTTTTGACAGCAAATAGTTGATTGCTTCCAGGCGCTATGGGCTCTATAGGGCACTTTAAAAAATTCAAGGGTTGTTGGAGGGGCTCTCCAGAGTGCCCTCAAAAGTTGTCATTTTGTGCTTTCAGCCAGCTTAGTTAGCAAGTTTCGCATGCATTTCAACCACAACACCCTGGTTTTCTATTTTCCACTTTAAACGTTAATGTTCAAAAAATTGGTTAGATATAGGAAAAATACTTCCCCCTAACCCAGCAGCAAGGAGTGCCATCATACTAGTACATGCAGAAATGAGGAAAGATCTAATCAGGTTTGTCTCTAGTCAAAACGAAAAATATCAGTCATGTTGGACGAGAGTACACTCTCCACTACATCAGAACTATAATCAATTAGTCCCCAATTACCCTTTCTCTGTAAGTGGTTGATCTAAAGGAAGGTGGAACTGCTGAAGCTATCAAGAACCCTCTACTGAAATGCATGAGACAACATGACCTTTTTACATGAAATCCTATTGGAGAGGTGGATTGGATTTACAATGGGGTCCCGGCAGAGTAGTTTCACTTTAGCGATGCAACCGGAAGTAGCTTAGTCGATCGTTGAACTTATCGTTAGAAGCCACAACTTGCTGACTATTATTCTGATGTGAGGAAATTTGAGCAAATAATATGACAAAAATGATGTCGTTGAGAAAGTTCAAAGAATCAATAAAGCTTTTGAAAGTTGTTTTTTGAAAAAAAATTAGTTTATTAAGTTAAAAAAAAAATATTTAAATGTCATGTTCACGGCTAGAACCATAGTTTCGTATTTCGGGTTTAATTGAGCTTGCCAACGTAAACTAATGAAAGCGCGCCCTTGAACGATTACTGTGGTTTGCTTCCACAGTGCGGTTGTAGTTTTACAATTTGTGTTGATGGCGCATCATCAGTATTATATACCCCAAACTTATCAGTTGCTGTGAATAAAAAATGTTTATTTAGTAATTGTTAAAAGGAAGAGACTTTCGTTTTAATAGTATTGTTGGTGGAAAGTGGGCTTCTGGTTTCTTTAATAACAGCTCCGCACAAAAGTCTGTCTAGACCCCATTGGTGGATGATCTACAATGTTAGGAAAGATTAGTGGCATATCACTATTGGCTTTGCCTATCGCCTGACATTGTATTTGAATGGTGGCCTGATAGATGTAGCAAGGGCAAATCATTCTATCATTTTCCTTTCGGTGTCACATAATGTATTTTCAATTTCAAAAAAACTTTAAGAGAGCTGCAAGATGTTGCATTTAGTCTCGGCGACAGGGTTACGAAAATAGGGGCCATATGCAACATCATATGGGTGGCTTCTAGCTAGAGAACTGGTGCATCTGTGCAAAGTTCATACAATGCTTTGGTCGCTCGGTTTCTGTTGCCAAGTAATGAAACTAACGGAAGATCTGAAGCCTGGCACATTCTCTACTTGTACAACCCCGTAACATCGGAAGATCTCGAGGCAAACCTTGCTTTAATGTAGGACTACTGCAATTGAGCTATCAAGCACATCACTAGCTTTTCAATCAATTAAAGTCATCATTATTGAGGCTCACAATAAGGTGGTTCTTGCTCTGCACTTTCTTGGACAAACCAAGCAAGAGCTTGAAAGGGCAGAATTCTTACCAAGTTGACAAAACCCAACTTCATGAGCGTGTATGTTACAATTCTATGAGCAGATTCATAGAGGTGGGGGGAGGCTAACTGTAATTGATAACATAAATCTGGGGTGGGAAACTTTTCATAGAAGAGCCAAGTTTGAATATTGTGCCATTTTCAAGAGCCACATGTATTAAAGTGTCATATTTATGTATATATATATATATTTATATATATATATATATATATATATATATATATATATATATATATATATATATATATATATATATATATATATATATATATATATATATATATATATATATATATATATATATATATATATATATATATATATATATATATATATATATATATATATATATATATATATATATATATATATATATATATATATATATATATATATATATATATATATATATATATATATATATATATATATATATATATATATATATATATATATATATATATATATATATATATATATATATATATATATATATATATATATATATATATATATATATTTAATTATTACAGCATAATAATTTTCTTGCATGCTACTAAAACAGCCTAAATATAGAAACACAAAATATAGACACCGCAAATGGGTAGAACTATAAAACTATATTACAACACTGTCACTTCAATGTGAGATATGAAATTGTTTGTAGTTGTCCATAATTTTCTTGTAACCTTGTAACTAGGCTTTCTGGTAGAGCAGGCAACTCCAAGTTTTATTATAGTTATTAAAATAGCGGACAGTGTAACCTCAATAGTTCTAGTAAAACATCACAAATCCTGTGCTTGCTGATGACAGCATATACAATATCATTGTGCACAGCTCGACAAGAAGTTATGTAGATGGTTTCGTAAAGATTGTGAGATTTGATGTCCAAGAAATGAAGCATCTAAACATTATCAATAGCAATCAGCTCTGCAGAATTTTATTACGGTTTTAGAACAATGCATGTGATTCTAAGCAGGAAACACCTCTTCATTTGGAGATTCTATCAGCAAACCTGTTCCTATATACAGTTGGTCTATCCTTGGAGATATTCAATCATAGAAGACATGTTTCATCATCGTTAAGTAGGCGTCGGGGTGTGATAGATGAAAATACAAAAGAGGAAAACCTAAACAACATGACAAGGACAGCAAATACAGTATTTGTAAAATTTTCAATTGACTGTATTGCATGCAAAACTCCCTTGCACTGAGATTATGTATTTCAGGTACTACACATATGTATGGTGGCTGGTGCAATCATCCAAAACATAGAGCGCCATATGAATGTTGTACAATATACTTTATATGTATAACTTTCAAACATTATTCTGCCGGCCCACTTTTCTCTCCACCCTGTTCTTTGCTTGCTCAACTTCTCACCCTACCTTGCGCTATTTCCCACTGTTCTATTCCCATTCCACTTTACCCTCCCCATCTCTTACCTCTGATGATACAGTAGTGCTGTGTGCTGGTACATTGCAGACTCTAATGAGCTGACAAAATTACAAAACCAATGTAACAAAAGAATATTGCAATCTGTACGTGGTGGAAGGAAATAATATTTGCCGTCAACAACCACAAAGCTACACTAAACCACCTCATATTGGCAGCATGTAGTTGTTTGTGAATTGTCTTCACCTATGTACATTATTAAAATTATAATAATATTAGGTCTACAAAAGTTTTTTGCTGTGAGAAGAAATGCCAATTCAAGCTCATGCCATCTATCTAATTAGTCCAACAGACGGCTTTTTACAGCAATTTTTATTTTTCGCAGGGTAGTGTTTTATGCCTCTATTGAAATGGAATGTAAAATACAGACACGCTGACAAGGAGACGGACACTAGACAGGCTGACAAGGAGACAGACACTAGACATGCTGACAAGGAGACAGACACTAGACATGCTGACAAGGAAACGGACACTAGACATGCTGGCAAGGAGATTGATACTTTTATATATGTATAAACATGTGGAAATGTGAAAAAGTTTTAAGAAAATAGTCTAATGTTATGACCAATATAATATTAATACAATTGTAAAAGATTAATATTGGCCAACACTTGCATTTACTACAACATTGTTTTACGATAATAAACAAAGAATATGCAAGTATGCATATACATGTTTTAACTTCATAACAATGAAAGTGTCTGTGTACATCTTTTCTTTTAAAGGTGTCGAAACACGAAATTTTAGGATAACTCCTCAACTAATCGTACAAATACAGCACCGCTATTTCCTATCTCCCTCTGGCCACCTACTATTTTTCCTCTGTCACTTTTTAACTGCCCCCTTCCCCAACCTTCATTAAAGAATGACTGAGTAGCATGAGTTAATCTTATACATTACACAGCTACTTAGTATAATTCCATAACTACAGTTTAACAATACGTAATTGTCACTTTTATATAATAATAAAAATTACTAAAAGAGCTGGCAATCACAATTCTTCAAATAGTAGTGCCGCACAGAATAGTTAACAGACCAAGGAGAGTCGAGCAAACATTTGGATTTTTCCAAAAAGAATGCAAATTAATTTACCAAATAAGGTTTCCAAGGCAATGCTTGCAGGCGCCATTATTCCAACACCAATGAAATCTGTTCAGTAAAACTCTGTTTGCTCAGCCCCGGCACTAAATCAAACAAAAGCTGGCACGTGTGGTATTAAAATGGGCTGACATCTCCAAGGAGTTGCACTGTCCTCTTTAAAGAGAGCACAACTTCTTAAGCAAATGATAGGATCGGACGAAAAATCTGTATTATTTCAACTGTATTCATGACCAAAAGACAGCCAAGGCTTGACTCTTTAGTGATGGAGGCAAGGATTATTAATACAACTGCTTATGATGGACCAATAGGAGCACTTTATTTCAACTGCACCTATTTTCTATATAGCTAGGGCCAATTTTTTTATATAGTTATGGCCTGGCTACACAGATGTCTTTTGATTGGATCCGGTGCCAGCGGCGTCAAAATGCCATGGTTGTCAAAGTCACGCCGGATGCCGTCCAATCTGAGCGGCACCGTACCCTGCCGGTGAACATGCTGAAGTTTTTTGGTTTTTCGATGCCACGGCTATAACGTTTAAGGCTAATCTTTGTCAGCACTAGGTCAAGGTTAATTTAAAAAAACTGCCGCCAACAATACTTGCACTAAGTCGTTGACATAAATATAACTTTTGCTTATTATGATAAATTGTAAGAAAAAACATGTTGATAATCACTATCACGATTGATTGTTTTATTGCGACTTGTTATTGGTGCAATGAATATAATAATAACCAAAGTAAGTAAAATAAGTATTATAACCCTTGAAAATTTTATTTATGATAATAATTATAACCGGTATTCACTAAATACTGACTAGCAAATAATAAATAAGTAATAACAATAATAATAAATTTTTTTTATTGAAAAAAATTATTATAACTTACTGATTATATTTATCATTATATTATTGTGAATTAAAGTTTAATTATTTTTTTTTGCACCCGAGGTGCCAAAGTCACAATTGCCATCAGCCGGTGTGGCCAGTAGAAATCGTTTCCGGCGATCAGTTCAGGCGACGTGTCGAGCTGTGAGTGTCGCCGGATCCGATCAAAAGTCGTGTGTGTGGCCAGACCATTAGTCTTGACTTAGCTGTGGAAGTGGACACATAGACTCTGTACTTTTTCTTGTGAGTGATTGATGTCTAGTTAACTTTACTTCTGGTGTAGTTTGTCTGGCAGGTTGCCATTGCTTACATCTGGTGTTGGTTGGTGAAAGACTAAATTGTTGGTTCAGTTGAATCATAAGTTGGTAGAGCTGATGTAGAAGATTGTTGAGTCAACTCGGAGGTTCAACTGACTCGGATTTTTCTCAAGTGACATAAACCAGTAGGTAAGTGATCTAGACCGATACAAGTACTTTCTGTAAAGTACTGTTTGTCCCTGCCCTTAATATAGTTGCACAACAAGCTAAAAGAGCTACCAAAATCTTTTACAGTATTAATCTATTTCTTGGTGTTTTTTATTTTAACCTTGCTTAATCACTGAAGTTTTTGGTGAGCAATTTTTATGTAACATCCTGAAGTCTTCTACCCAGAAGTTTTTGAGTAATTGTTGGTTACTTTTTTGCGAATGTGGCTGCAATTTTAATTTCCATTCATTTCACAAACATTGTGGCAGCAAATTTAAAACAGTCAATTTAGCTGTCGCTGGTTTCCTGGCAGCTGGATGCGGTCTTATCTACTTATGTGTGATTGGCCAAGACTCTTGCTCTTTCTTTTGAGGAATCGTTTTGTCTCTCTTGGTTATGAATTGCCCAATAATTGCTCAGTTTTCTACTATTCAGGGCCTGTTACTTGTTGTGGGGAAGGCATGAGGTAGCTGGCCATATAAAGGTTATTCTGATTTGTCAACTTCATGAAAGCATTTATTTAAAATGTTCAATATAAAATCTGTTTCGATTCCTAGCTACTTACTGTCAGTGAGTGACACCCTAACAACATATTAAACAAAAGAAACACGCTTCATTTAGCGTAGTTTCATTGTGCCACATTTCTGTCCATCGAACCATACTCTCAAGGTTTTCTTGCAGCAAACACAGGTTTTTCAAATATTATCTTTCGGTTTTTCCAAAAACGATAGTTGTATTTTACAATTTTAATAACTGACTTTCCAAAGAAAAATTGTTACTTAATTTTGCAAAACACGTCACTGCTCAGTGCGAATCTGATTTGAGCTGATTCAGAAATGTTGGTTGATCTATACAATGTTGTTAACAACAAATCACAAGAAAAAGATTGTCAAATTGTTTTGTTTATAAGTAGTATACATTTAAATAAGTTTGTGGGATATGATATAAAAATTTTGTATTTTGAAAAAGTCAATGCGCATCAAAATAATGTTCAATAATTCATGCACACCTTAGCACAGAAATGTCAACGTGTATGTAGAATAGGTATACAACGCATGTAGGTGAGCTAAAATGAAAGTATCTCAATGTACAACAGAAACATATAATACTTAGGGTGCTTTCGGATACCCTACATGTAGGACTTAACGATGGGATTAAACGAGACCATTCAGAAACTCCATCGTTGAGGGCAAAAAAACATTGCGGGAATGGGCGATTTGGGTTCAACGATGGAAGTGACAAGCGAGGTAGGTAGCGTCATTAAGGGCATAGACTTGTCTCCACCTAACCAATGATTTTAACGAGTCAACTTATTAATCACTGTTTCTCCCCGTTTTAAATCTTGACAGTGCGTTATAACGTGTATAAAAAATACATCAGACGACAACATCATAGTAATTAATTTCGGTTTGTAAAAAAACTAAAGTGGGTTTGCTTTAAGCCGTGGCTACACACACCTACGTTTTGTAGGTATGCGGTAAAAACGCGTGTTTTTTCTTCCCGAGCGACATTTTTTTTTACAAAAAGACGCTCAATTTCGTAGACCAACATGTTGGTCTACGAAAACGTTTTTTGCCTGACGCTTCGGCGATTGGACAATTATTACTAAATAACTACTCTCGATTGGATAAAATATAGGGATGAAATTTGACGACTCCAGTGAACTTTTTTATAATTCAACCTTGACCTGGTCATTACTGATTGGCCAACAGTACTTTTATCAAAGAGGTTACTGTTTATTTATAAACAACTAATTATTATTTATAAGCTTTATTTATTTATCACAGATAATAAATTATTTATCTAGTATTATAAAGAAATATCATAATTAATTAATTATTATAATTTATATTTATAATAGTTATTACATTGATTGTTTTCAATAATTATGTCCTCTTTGCCTCACTGGACACTCCGTAGCGTTGCGGTGATCAATCATCTGTGTGTGTAGCCACCAGAGCGACGCTACGAACTGTTTTTTTTCGTCATATTCCTACAAAACGTAGGTGTGTGTAGCCAAGGCTTTAGCCACACAGTTTTCATAGACATGGATGGAAATAAAGATGTCTATGGTTTAAGCGCAAACAACTTCCGTTTAACGAGTCAACGATTAGCCCTCAACGACTGTTCAACGACTGCCCTACACGTAGGGTATCCGAAAGCACCCTTAATGACTTGTGAGAAGACTAGACAATGATCAAACCCACAAAGAAAGAAAAGAAAAATTAAACATTTCAATTCATCACTTTTATATTCAGGAGTAAAAAGTGGCGATTACTTAAATCACCAAAAAATTGGTCATCTGTTTCGTACGGCTCGAAAACCAAACACTTTGCTTAAAAAGTCCAAATGTATTCTAATGTTGTATAGGTGTACTGTGTGCAGAGTCCATTACTGCTTCTGTTGTCTCCAACGGAATGTCATCTACAGGGTTGTATACCGCTGTTGTACCTGAGGTTTTCACAAATTGATTATTTTTCCATATAAGTTTTTTTGCTTTTAGATATTTAGATAGAAACTTATTGTTATAAGTATAGTCTACATAGTCAAAGATAAAAGATAGCTGTTAGAAAAGAGCATTTTCTTTTTGTAAATTTCAGTATCAAAAAAAATGTCAGTTTTAGGGTAGCATATCATTTCTATGTAAATAAGTATACGATACTTAAAAACAAAATGTGAATTGGTGTGTAACAATAAGTTTAATGTTCCTAGGACAAACTTTTGATGTCTGAAACACTTTGGGAACAAATGCTTTTTACAGTTTTGGAGTAGTTTTCACAGTTTTGATGATTTGTTTTGGTCAAATTTATTTTATTATCATGCATCGACACTTGATCAAATAGCATAATAAACTCCCAATAAACTACAAAATAAATTAAATTAAACGTACCAGCTGTACTTGATGCATCATCCAATCTGTCTTCTACAGTGACAACTCTAGTTTCTAGTGAATCTATCCTAGCATGAGCTGATTCGGCACTTTGTCTGTTGCCTAGCAATACATAAATCAATTGAAAGATAATATTTCCAACTTTCTACTAGAAATGAGTAACAAGATAACTTTGAGCCTTCACTGTATGTAACAGTACTAGTAACAGCAGCACAAGATACCTTTGAGCTTTCACTGTATATAACAGTACTAGTAACAACAGTACAAGATACCTTTGAGCCTTCACTGTATGTAACAGTACTAGTAACAGCAGCACAAGATACCTTTGAGCTTTCACTGTATGTAACAGTACTAGTAACAACAGTACAAGATCTAGTTACACACCGCTAAAATAGCCAAAATAAGTATACACTCTTTCCATTTTCCTCTTACTATAGGAAAAAAGTTCTACTTATATAAAATGCATAACTTTTACCAATTGAGTGGAGAATGCTAAACTCTCTCTTGGAAGCTCCATAAAAGTTCCAGAGATTCCGTAGATTCAGCACTATGAAAACTTGGAACTATTAAAAGTTATGGAAAACTATGTGGAGTTTTCCAATAGCGCAGGTGGTTGCACTTAGTTCACCAGTTATTGAGATGCTATCTATACACAATGTTCAGATAAAAACCAACACAGGTGAATAAATACTGGTGTATTAATTATGTAATTATAATTCATTGTGAAAGTTTAATAAGCCTCGAGTTATGAAATAAAGCTCCACTATTACTACGTTTCCAAATCAGGACCAATTATTGCCATATCTGTGTGGTTTGCTACCACAAATAATTGGCAACAAGGGCATATGTTTCCATGACTCAAATTTTATGGACATTGCATTCAGTGTGTTGTTAAGAGCAATTTAGCCTGGATGGCGTTGTTGGCCGCATTTTTCATATTATTATTTTCTTATTTTGTGGAATAACCATAGGAAAAAAACATCACAGATTTGTTTGCTAGCTCGGAAAGCTGTGTGGTGATAAGTGATTTTAGTAGCACATTAGCCATCATTCAATAAATGGTATTATTTATTATTAGTTAGTAATAAATAATAAAAAAGAACCAAGTGAATTTTTGTTAAAAAAACACTACCATTTGTTTTTCATTACTGCAATAATTAATTATCAGCAGTTAAGATTCGTTCATTTCAAATCAATGGTATTGTTTCATAAATAACGATGCAATCAACCACAAATAATTATCGTTAGTCAGCTACAAACACACGGGATAGGGGAGTTTGCCGAAACCGGAAAGCTTACGGAAATATTACGAAATTACGATTTTGCGGAAAATGGCCTAGGCACTTTTTAATACAAAAGTTGCCCTGTCCTTTTCGCATGTTTTTTATTATGTACATCTACGAAACTGTGTCTGTGATTTCTATGACAATTTCCTGCAGCAATTCAATTATTTTTTCAGCAATTTTGTGTTGTTTTCAGCTAGTTCAACATCATCTATGTTTTGAAGTAATGAAAATCAACCTTTCATGTTCCATTTACAATTAGTTAGATAAAAAACAGTAATATATCTGTAAGTTTTCCGGTTTCCGCAAACTCCCCGATCCGATAAACACACATACAAGCTGGCGATGCCATGCGGTTACAATGAAAAGTTTGTGGCTTCCTGTTTTCTTACGCATGCCTGGTTTTATCGCCTTTGGAGACATTAGCGTTTCCAATAGCAATAAACATGTAGAATTTGGCTTATCGCCAATTTTTCGCTTTCAGAGAGCAACAAATTTTTTCTAACAATGGTATTTCCGACAGAAATTTCCCGTCAGCATCACCAATTTGTCATGGTATGGAAACCTAGTATATATCATGATGAGAGGATGGAAAAGTGTGATGATTTTGTTAAACTGCGGAAAACTTTTTAAAATCCATGCACTGCCTGCCACCAAAAAAGTGAAAAACTTGTGTACTTTTCATTGAGTCATGTCTTTTTGGTCATCTCTATTGGTTGGCATGTAGTCTTTCCCATGAATGAAATGCAGCAAGAGCTAAAGTTGGTTTTTAAAGTCTCACTTGGTTTAAAAGTTGAAATTTGATCACTAACTATAAACTTCCAATTGCATTTAGAGTTGGTGAGTGAAACAAATTTTTATGGTCAAATTACACCTATCTGATTGTAGTTGACGTCCCAATCCTCAATTTTAAATATAAAAATGCCATGCTTAGGCTTTTCTTAAAAAAATAAATGAGAGAAGTTTTCATTTTTCCAAAATCATTTGATATATTTAAAACAATCGATATCAGCGCATATTGCCGAATTACATAACTTCCACCATTCGTTTGGCAATGAATTTCTCAAGAAATAGTTTAGAAGGAAGCGGTTAGTGATACATCTGCATAGTACACTGTACCTGCTTGGTTTGTAAACTCTCTTTTCAGTGAAACTATAGTTTGCTTGTCCTTAGCCTTCTCTGCCTCCAAACTATCAACTGTTTGTTTTGACTGGCTCAACTCTCCTGTAAGTAAGTACACATTGTAATAATACTGATTAGAGGCAACGTTACTTGAAGTGAAGTAAGTCATTGCTTACAGAACTTTTGTTAGATAAGTTTTATGTTAATGTAGCCTGTGCTCTACGCTTTACTACCTACTAAATGTTATTATAGGCAAAAGTGCATTTGACTCATTATTGTAGCAAATCTGAAGTAACTATAAATTTAAAAACTGAGATCATGAAAAAATTTAAACTAAGTTTCATAGACAAAAAGATATCTAGTATATTGTTGAGCTAGCATAAAATTACCAAATATATTTGTAACTGTAAGCTACTTTACCTTCTCGTCTTTTCAGTTCAACTTTCAGTTCAGCGTTTGCCTGTTCCAGTTTTGCAATTTTTATCTCGCTTTCTGCAAGCTTAGCTGTAAATAAAATAATCAAAACAATAGCTGAGCCTGATACAAATATAAAATGCAGGCCAAGTTTACATTATGCTTCAACTCAATAGTTGCAAGACTGTATGGCTACAATTCCACCAAAAAATGCTGACTCATTTTTTTCTTAGCAATACCTAACAGCTATCTGGATAACCCAATTTCCCCAGTACTTGGTGGATAAGCAGTCTTGTGGAAAACTCCAGGAAGTTCAATAAAGTTTGATTAGGTAATGTACTCACTGTGAAGTTCTTGCTCTTTACTTTCTGGACTCTCTGGGCTTTGAGCTCTTCTCCTGTATCCTGGTAGAAACAGACTTCCTGTGAAAACAGCCAACAGAAATATATTGGTCGATTTTCCAACCAACTGATTAATAAGCATTACATTTTGCTCTGGTTCATTCACAAACACAAAGCGTTGTAGTTCTTCTATGCAAGTATTTTTGCATGCACCAACGAGTTTTATAGAAACCATTTTATTGATGAATGCAAGTCAAGCATATATTTATTCATTTGCAATGTATGTAGCTGACAAAGCCAGTCACCAACACAATACCAATGGACACAAACCTTTGAACCAGCTCTCTATACCCGAACATTGTACCTGTATGCTTACCAGAGAGAGCAGATTTAATGATTCTTTTCATGTCACAATGTTCAGACTCTTCTGCCAAGTCCAATGCTGTCACGTTGTTTACATTTTGTTTACGCAACACTTGCAACTGAGATTCTGTCGTTAGAAAGTCCAGGATACACGTAAGAGTTTGTACGCTGCCTTCTTGTACGGTGCAGTGAACTGCTGTGTTCCCATCATTATTTTGTGCGTTGATTACATCCAACCTTTGTGACGGGGATAGCCTCTTCAACAGAATCTTAATTGTCTCCACTTGACTTTGACGCGACGCTTTGTGTAGAGCTGTGCAACCAGCTACATTTTTCATCATCAAAAGATCATAAACGTTATTTGGAGAAAGCGAACCGAGTACGGCATCCAAGATGTCTGCTCTACCTTCCCAAGCCGCTACGTGGATGCATGTGTGATTTTTGTCACTGCAAATCTTCAACAGATCGAAGGCTTCATCTTCATTCAGTCGTTCCATGATGCATGTAAATATCTTTGGATGATTTTTTCTCATAGCTTTGTGCAATGCGCTACAACAATGGTGATTTCTTACTTTGCGAATCACATTATAGACGTCGGAATTCAGCGTGGATTTTATCGAATGGAGTAAGGAGAGTGTCTCCTCCTCTCCTCCGAGTACATAACTTGTGATCAGCTCTTCTAGTTTGTCAGCATTCACCACATCGCTGAAATATACTGCAGATACATAAACTTGTTTCAAGGAGTTTTCAAAGCCAACTTATAAAATAAATACACCTCACGCCAATCTGCAGGATACAACAAATAGCACAAACTCACCTCATGATGAAACTGTGGTTGAGCTGGCTTTGTACTAGCCTTTGATTATAACTGCATTGCCCGTACATTTATATGTTCAAGGATTTAATTGATTACTTCTATTATACACTAAAACAACTTTTAATAAAAAAGTCTATTGTTTGCGAGAATTTATTGAAAACATAGTATTTAATTGGTTAAAACAATGCTGGGACAACAAAACTTCCTCTACAGGACAAAAACCTACAAACTGATTTATTAAACCTGGAGTTTCCCAGTAAATTGATTTAATAAAAAAGCTAAATGGCAGTTTTAAAAACCTTGAAGACTTTTATCAATACCCAGGCTTTGATAATACAAGAAAATTTCATCGGTTTTAGGCCCAAGTAGCTCAGAATGGATGGATTGTGATAGGCAATCCTTGGGTTCTGGTCTCCAAAGAGCAATTGGTGGTGTGAGAAGCATCCTACCTTAAGCTGTTCCTGTGCTCCATTGACTTATTCTGTATTAGTACTTACCTTTATTTTTTAATCATTGTACATGTATTTTTCTTCACTTGTACACTAGTAGCGTTGTTTAAAAAGGTGGTTTCATTTATGAGAAATTGTATTTAAAACTATTTAATATGTCTGTTGCCCTGGTACATGGTGTGAATGCTGAGCTGACAATGGCAATTGGTTGTAACTGAGTTATAGCCAACTAATTAGGAGCTCTGGAAGAGCAGCAGCTGTTTAAGGCTGACCTAGTTAACCAGTCCAATGATGACTTGAATGTTACTTTATTAAACCAAACCAGACACTTGGTAACGGATGATAGTTTTTCTCTCAGTCTACAAGTTCAGTACTCAAATGCGTGGCCATAAACAACAATCATAACTTTCCGTTGTCTGTGAGACCTAGAGAAGTAGAAACAACAAAAGTTATACTATACAGTAACTAATGCTATAAAATATTCCTTGGTCTGGTGTTCAGCAGGTTCATGTTTGTGAACCATTGAGTGAATTTATTTGGTTTTAAAATCATGAAAACTTTTTTTGTGTAGCACTTGTACTGCAGCCATATAACTAACATCAATAGAGAAATTTATCTAAATGATTTTGTTTTTTGTTGTTCTATTAACTGTAAAGGCCTGGCAACGCGATCGCAAACTCCATGCGTTATTGCACAAGAGTTTTGACCGGTTAAAGCATTTAGTTAATTGGCTTGAATTTCGTCGGTTTTGCAAACTTTTAACATGTTTAAATTATGCGGTGTGCTCTGTCCAGTGGGCGGTGCAATATTGATTGTCATTGGCTAAAACAGTGTACGGTGAATCCAGTTACGGTCGTTTTAGTGATTTTGATCCAACGGCTAGTAATGAAAACTACTAGCAAGATCGCGGCTAACTAGCTATGCTACTACTATTGGTTATTATCTTCGCTAAGGTAGTATAACTCCTCAACGCAACGTAATTCAATGCGCAAAACTTGCGTTCTTGTAGCACCTAGCTTTTAGTGCGCCGAAATTGCACATAGTATAACGCTCGGAAAATGTTATCGTGTATCCAGGCTTTAAGTTTTCTGCTCCTGCCAAACTCTGTTCTAATAGTTGTCTTCTCTTGTTGTTTTCGATGTTGATTATTCCACTTCACTCTAGTAGTTATCTGCCCTTATCACATACTATCCCAGAAATTGGCGGGAAAAGGAAACCCTTGCCCAAACCCTATCTCGTATCCTACTATCAAAACGCCTACCTGGAGGTGAAACTACCTTCTTCTAGACAAAATCCTTAGTTTTATAGATAAGGTAGGAACAAAGGTTTTGTTTTACCCAAAACTGTCGGGTGAAATGAAACCTCCCATTCTTGTACGCCATACTCTACCATTAAAACTCTTACCTCTAGATGAAACCTCTACTTAAAAGTGCATTTGGAAGGTTTGAATATCTCATAAACTAAAGCAATGTTACCGTTTAAAAACATTACTTTTAGATCAAATAGTATCAACAGATTTATATTATCATAATTTGAGATTTATTTGTGATGGCGCCGTTGTTGGAATCAGCAACAAATATTTTTCTCCAATCTGAATTACAAGTCGTTTGACGAATAAAAAAGTCAACCAATGTATAACTTAACTGTATGATAACTTTCAACACACAACAAACGAATCCTTATGCACTAGTTTAAGATGGTCTTTAGTAATTTTGTCAAAAATCATCAACACTTTTCGACAGTAACTAAAGACAACTCCTCTTCAGGTCCAGGATTTCCCGGTCAGCTGAGGGGTTTTGATGGTAGGTACTGCATAGGCTTTATGTGAGAGGATTTATCTTACCCCAAACGGCCTGTCTTATCCTAGCCAGGGTGGCTCTCTATGAACCTCCCAAACCCCTTTGCGACAATAGCCGCGCCCACATTGAGAGCCAGCCCTGGCTAGTCTTATCCCATCCGAACATTGCAGTTATCCTCTCTCGCAACACTATTCGAGTAGTTGTCTACTCTTATCACATTCTACCTAGTAGTTGTCTACTCTTTGCATCTCCTACCATTGTAGCGGTTTACTCCACTAAAACACTGCTAAATGTTAGCTAGTGAATGTCACCAACATCAAGCCCATAAGCAATGTTAGTTTAAATCACTATGATTGTATCTCTGGTACTAATCAGTTTACACTTTTATGGCAAACAGATGTTGTCTTTCACTCTAATTGCTTTTTAAGTTTTTTAACGTGCGATCTTGCTGATCTGAACCTTGACACTTCGCTTACATTAAAAAAAAAGATAAAATTGTTGTTGTACCAGGCGATTGATTAAATAAAAAAGTAGATAAACTAAAATTACTTTTTCTATACACAATAAGGCATAGAAAATATCGGCATAGTGATTTTGGTTGACAATATTTGCTCCCAATAGCCTGCTTTACGCTTCACTTCATACAGATTGCAGCAGTATCAGGAACAGCTGCATTAATTAACATTAAGTTTATTCCGTAACAAGCTACTAATTATCATGAAAGTGAACATAAATACACGGAGTGGGTTCCTCAGGCATAGAAGGTCTTAAAGGTAGCTGATAGTGTAGCACCACAACCTCTATATGCACATTTATGTTTGTACGTTGTACCCATTGATCTCTTCAGCTCATCTTGGTTACATTTCTCACAGTAGAGCATGTGGCCACAAGGGAGGCCAATGTAGTGTGCCTACAAAATAGGTAACAATAAACAAGTAATGCCTTAAACGCCAGATACTAAACTCGCCATATTTAGGAGTTGTGCACACTACATTGCACAGAGAACTCGAACAAATCTGACAATGACTACTTACATCCACAGATTGAAGAGTCTTTTTGTAGCAGGAAATACAGCAGCCTTGTGGAACTGTTAGGTCATCAGTTTTGTCTGTAAGTGATAGTATTTATGATGATGTAATGCAGAACAAACAAAACATACTAATGTTAGATGGAAGAGTTGTCTGACCTTACACACAGCATGTATTATATAATAAATAGTCTGCTTTGAGCAGATAACTACATACTATGTATCACTCACCACTTGAAGCACATTCCTGTAGACCAGCTGCGCTAGCTGCAGTAACTACAGTCACTTCTGGGATGGAGCTGGGCTGTAACAACAATATAGTGTATGGTTTACTGGCAATACTACTGTTACAACTGTTAGTACTACTGTTATTACTGTTAGTACGACTGTTAGTACTGTTGATATTACTGTTACTACTATTAGTGTTATTGCTAGTAATGGTAGTACTATTGTTACTACTGGTATACTATCACCAATGTTTTGATATATAAATCACTTGTAATGCCCACCATTATTTTTACTGTTATTATTACCTCTATCCAAAACACACCAGCCGATTCAACAATAATAGTAACTTACTGTCTTTTTAGGAGCATTTCCTTCTTCTAACGCATACACAGCCTCTAGATGTTCTTTGATGGACTTAAATGGGCCACCATTGATCTCTACAGCTTCTCTTATGATAGCTATATCATGGCCTAGTTTAGCACAAATCTCTACCATAGCTGTAAAACAATTAAACCAGATTAACTGTCAGCAAAATAATAACTGAATCAAACAACCTTGGGCTGAAACTTTTAATAGAAACTTGCTGTTTTAAGGTGATTGTTCGTCTAAATCTGGCATGGATTTTATTATTATTTTGTTCAACTGTCTCCTCTGTGTATTCTTGTGCATAAACAGAGGTGCAAGAGCAACAATGCTTTGGTTTCCTTTAGCTCTTTGACTGTGAACTCAGAGAGTGGATTGACAAAAAATATCTCCAAAATTATGAATATGTGGAGTGTCTTGGGTAGCTGTTTGCCTAGAAGTTGTATATGTTGGTAACTGAATACAGCAGAGTTGTTTAAATCTGAGAAAAACTTCAGAGTTGAAAGAGTCAAAGAAACTTGAGACTGGTTTAGTGAGACTTAGGGAAGCATTGATTAATTGATGAATGTGGACTTTGTTGTGTTTAAAGTAAAGTTTGGTGGCTGGAAATCTCTAAAATAATTGTATACAAATTGGACACTAGTTGTACACTAGTTGTACACTAGTTGTACACTAGTTGTACACTAGTTGTACACTAGTTGTACACTAGTTGTACACTAGTTGTACACTAGTTGTACACTAGTTGTATACTAGTTGTATACTAGTTGTACACTAGTTGTACACTAGTTGTACACTAGTTGTACACTAGTTGTACACTAGTTGTACACTAGTTGTACACTAGTTGTACACTAGTTGTATACTAGTTGTACACTAGTTGTATACTAGTTGTACACTAGTTGTACACTAGTTGTATACTAGTTGTATACTAGTTGTATACTAGTTGTACACTAGTTGTATACTAGCTGTATACTAGTTGTATACTAGTTGTATACTAGTTGTACACTAGTTGTACACTAGTTGTACACTAGTTGTACACTAGTTGTACACTAGTTGTACACTAGTTGTACACTAGTTGTACACTAGTTGTACACTAGTTGTACACTAGTTGTACACTAGTTGTACACTAGTTGTACACTAGTTGTACACTAGTTGTACACTAGTTGTACACTAGTTGTACACTAGTTGTATACTAGTTGTACACTAGTTGTACACTAGTTGTACACTAGTTGTACACTAGTTGTACACTAGTTGTACACTAGTTGTACACTAGTTGTACACTAGTTGTACACTAGTTGTACACTAGTTGTACACTAGCTGTACACTAGCTGTATACTAGTTAAGTACTTCCAATGTAAAATGAAAGTCAAATTCTGAGTTCGTAGCAGTTACTATCAATCTAACTGATTATACCTTCATCTAAAGACTGTTGAAGTTTCCGGTCCTTTGATTGCAGTACATCTAGAGTTGTCTCTCTCTTGCACTAAACGATTAAATATTCAATTGAGAGTCAACATAATCTACGAAGTGGTGACAACTGCAGCATTTGCAATGTTGTAAGTTTTGCCAGCTGTAGACAGACAACACAAAATACTTAATTAGAAGGTTAGGTTATAAATCTAGACCAAACTGCATCTAACAAGGCGCTTGGAACATTTTTTATCAACTTATGATGCATTAAAAGAACTAAATAGTAAGTAACTGTAATACAGAAAACGTTTCTTTCAGACAATGTCGCACTAACACTTACCTTTTTGCTATCTTCAGTTCTGGCATGTACCTCATCAACATAACTCTCTCCCTTTAGCTGTAGAAGGTATGAACAGTCAGGGAACCATCTATTGATAGATAAAGTATCCAACACACATGTTAATACCAACCATTCAGTATAGATATATAAACATAGTATACAATGTAATATATCAGTGCTTTACCTTGCATGTTCATCAAAAGGTTCATCTCCAGACTTCCATTCTTTAAGTGATCCTGAGCAGTAAAAGCATCTGACCTGATCATCAAACCCAGTGTAGTAGAACCCTATACATTGTATATACACAACATTTATGTGTGTGGTTACTGTATACACTACACATACAACACACATATAGTACACATACACTACACATATAGTAGACATACATTAAACAGTACATACGAACTACTTATGATCCACACAACAAAAACCTACCTGCACCACACAAAGTTGTACCATTCAGAACATTGTTAGCCGGCCATCTCTGGAATGTTCTTTCTCTGGCAGATTCTGGTGCATACTGAGGTACAGCAGCTCTGTTAGTACTTATTCCTAGTGCATTACTGTCTATAGACTTACTTCCATCTCTGTTCTTTCTGCTCTCTGTGTAATGTATATACTACTTAGGTCAGTTCATAAAATGGTACACAACTAAGATTTACTGAAGTTCCACAGCTAAATGATTCAATAATGGAGGACATATAAATGGAATTAATAGAAAGAAAGGAATAAGACACACCCAGTTAAAGTATACAATATAAAGAGGTGAAAAATAAGAATTTAGTGTTCTGGGGAAATCAGTTCTCTGACAGTACTTGCATAAAAGTGACTTAAGACAACCTCATTGAGTACATATTGTAATTCTGAATCAAAGTAAACAGAAGTATCAAGTTAAATAAACTGAGTTCATGAGAAGGTGGACCTTAAATCGTGTTATAGCAACTCTTCATAAATTGGTAACAATTGCTTTTATCATCTGGAAAAGTTAGTACTCATAAATAGTTTTGAGTAGCCAAACTACTTGTGCAGAATTAGTACTTTGTAGGAGAAAGAAGCCACTAGGCTTTGGTTTAATGGATAGTTTTAACATTTACTGCCTTTGATCTCTTTTTGCAATACTTGTTATAGTGTTTTCAAAATCAAGGTCAACCATGAGATTCGACAATCAATATTGTCCTGTTTGCCTCACATCTTGTCATGTTTGCCGAACCCCGTTACGACCACTATCACTCTGTATTTATAACAAAAAACAAAAGTTGATATCTACGCATCTCACCATAATCACTCACTAACAATTACCAAGATTTGGAAGTGGAAAAAGATGTTTTAGTTCATCTCCAGTCAACATGGTATTTCTATATTCTTTATTTCCACAATCGAGTCCTTTAGTGAATCTACAGAATGTAAATGCTATAGCATGTTGAGTCATGGGGTTGTCTTCTCCACTCCACTTTTGTAGACTTCCTCTACAGAATGTACACTGTACTCTGTCTTCAATACCTAAAGCATATAAATACAGCATATTATTCCCTTTCTACAGAATGTAATTTATGCAGAATATATATTGTTTATTATAGCATGATTGAGTTGTTTAGTAACTAGCTTTGTTCTCCTTTCTCTCCCATCTTTTTATGGTTCCACCCCTTCCATTCCAAACCAGTCCTTTAGCTCCCTCACCATTTGTCAATGCTCACATCAACCTTTCCGCTGAGGAGCTACATTTATTTTTAGAGAAACCACCAGCTGCAGCTGGCACATTCAGAGCAAAGGTGAAAATTTTGGAGCTGTTGGCATTGAAACCTCTCTCTTGCAGTTCCACCCCCTCAAATTTTCATGGAAGAACCACCATCTTCCTTTCATCACTTTAGTTTTAGCCATTCCTTTTTAACGACGTTACAGCTAAACTAATGAGGGATTAATCATTTAGATTAGGAGTTTTCCCATCCTACCTTTGAAGTGTCACCACTAGTACTGAAAGCAACCACGGTCAATCTTATGACAATGGCCATCTACCGTGTTCAGTAAATCAAACCCTCAAAAATCATTCAATTTTAAAATTACAAGGAAAATCTGGTTGACTTTCAATCATAATGAAAATTAATTGTCACAAACGAGACTGGAGATAGCGACTCTAAAAGTCACAGCCCCAACGAAATAGAAAAGAGCCGTTGTGATGATGAATTGCAAGCCAGTGCTTTAGGGCAACAAATGGTGTTTTGGGATTGAAAAACATTGGTTTCCTGTACATAATCTTTTATTTATATTGTTGACACTTGATTGTTGTATTTTGCACTTACTCATTCACATATACACAATTATATAAGCTTCCGCATACGGTAACAGAACTGGAGTCTAGATGAATTTCATTGTTTACATTGAATTCTCTGTAAACAATAGTTGTGAAGTTGAGGTGACAAACTAGTTTAATGCATTTGGCCAACTGCCAAAGCCTGTAGTTGGCATGAGAATAGAGAGCAGTTTTCACTAGGTGGTGGTTTGCTGAGAGTAGTTACCACCGAGTGGTGATCTGTTCAGAGGTGTTAGTTAGCACCAGATGGTTGGTTGTTGAGAAGAGTTACTTCCAAGTGGTGGTTTGTTGAGACAAGTTTATACCACTTGGTGGCAGAGAGAAGTCACCACTTGGTGGTTTGTAGAGAGTTCTGGTGTGTGGTGGTATGTTGAGTTGAGTAGGAGAGTAGAGAGCGACAGAGTTAGTCGTATGGATACATGACCTGGCAGTGTAGGACCAGTCAAAGAGTAGTGCATTCTGTTGGAGCAAGGTAGTTACTAGCAATGCTAGGCAGTGATTACCTGCATTGCAGCTAGAATTTTTTTGTAGTGAGTATCTTGTGTTCCGATTAGAAGTTTAGTTATATAATAATATTTATAAAACAACAGAGATGACTGCAGTTAAAACGTATGTTCTCTATTCATCTATCCCCTGCCCTTTCACATACAAGCTTTGATATAACTTGTATCATCCTTCTTGATCTTTCTTCCTTATGATAATTTGTTACAATTCAAACTCTCAACACGTTATACATACTTTTATGCAAAGCTTTGGCACATCAACAAATTTATGACTTAAATCACATTTACCAGTATGATAGAAACCAGCTTGTGCCATCTTCACCCCGGACAAGTTGCCATCGTGAGGCCAATTCACAAGAAATGTTCTTCTTCTATATTTCTCATCAATCATCAGTGACTCTCGTTCAACCAGAGAAAGGTTGTTTATAATGTACACGAGGAACTCTTTAGGACTCATCTGGTCTACAATAAGAATCTATATACACAACATACATAACTGATGACTATTCAGTACATAATGTCTTCTATTAACTTGGGTAGTATACACAGGCCTACTGCAGAAAATTTGATGGGTTTTGGACCACTTTTTGGACAATCATGTTGCATTTTGCTGTTGGTGTTTGGAAGGTAAGTCATGATTTGACACATCTGTCTTCACGTGCTGGCCTGCTGACTCAAAAATAATTTTGGCAGCACCTCACCGAGAAACTAACAAAAAATTAAACCCTCTAGGCTGCTGATACAATGCTCTTTTAATCCGATCAGATTATTAGCAGAGAAGCAGCAACCACATTTTTCAGAAATTTGTGCTTGCAAATGGCGTGTCACTCAAAATTTCTTGTGATCACCCGAGTCTCCTGAACCGAAAATCATGAATTACGGGTGTGATAATAAACACCCCTCATGCCAATATCTATATTGCGGACACCTAGTAGTAACCGGTTGTAAAAGTCGAAGGGATTCTTAACTATTGTATGCAGCCAATCAAATACATTTTGTTCACAGCTACCAATCACTTGCCATCATCAATGAACGTCACTGAGAGTAAAAGCAAAAGCTGAAATCACTTGATTAAATTTTAGCAGAGGCTCCCAAAAGTAGTATACCAGCTACATTTACTTAGCAATGAATTTGCTTTGACTGGAAAGATAGTTTGCTTACAGTTCTGTCAAAGGTTCGCCGTCGCGGGACCTGGCCTCAACTCGAAGGAAACACTGACAAGCTGCTGTTTACTTGTATACATTTTACCATTTTTTATATGATATAACTTTAATTTCATTGTTTGGGAATTTCGTTTTTTTTTTATTTATAACAGCATTAAACGAAGTTTAATCAAAATTAACTTGTTTTACATCCAAAAGAAACAGACAGAAAGTCTTTTTATAGTAAGAGCTAAAAAACAGTTGAGTATTCTTCTACACTCACCAAGTTTCTTTTGAGTAGATCTCGGGAGATACGGATTGTTGTTATCAGGATATCCTGCTACCACATATACAGATTGGACTCCATTTAACCTGGCAGCAAACTGTACACCAGGTTTACCCAAGTCTAGTGCTTCATCTAACTCATCCATCTCTAGTGACTTGTTCTTGTCTGAGACGTGGGAACTGTCCGAATTGTTAATGCGTTCTGTTGCTTCTAAAACTTCATAATCTCTCTTGTAGTCACCTGTAATATTATATCAACTTATTTAGTAGAGGTGAGAGCATTAAACCAACTTTCATTAGTTAAATGCCTAAGTCTTTTGAAGATTGGGGTCAAGAAATTTAACAGCTTTTTAAAGGTATTTTATCAGCTAAAATGACATAGAAAACAACCAATGAAAAATTTGTTCCTGCAGCATTTTGCACCTTTTGCATACAATCAGTCAGTTACGGATGCTCTGGAAATAGTGCATCAAATAATGAAAAACTTCCAGTAGTAGAAAAGTTTATACGAAAAATTTAAATATCCAAAATATTTTCATGAATAAAAAATGTTGTACTTCAGATAGCACTATATGTTTTTGTTGCTGTTAAAAGTTTCCATTCTTGACATACGCAGATTCAAAATAATGAGCACAATACATTTCTTTCTACAACAATATCAACTTTACTGATTTTCTGATTAGCATATAAAAAGTGAATCAGGCCGTTATATAAGGAATTGTTTTCTCTTGCAATAACACTATTTTATGGTGAAGATAACATCTAGCAGCACAAAAAATCAGTTATTATTGAAATTGATGCAGAGCAAAATTTATGTGTCTCTGCCAGCGCATGAATTGGTTTGGTTCTTAATTCTTGCAGCTCAAAAACTTTTAGTGCCAGATAATTTTGAACCAAAATTCAAGCAAAAAACACTTGACTAGAGACTAACTGTGATTGGTGCATGAGCTCTTCACTCCACCTACTACTACAGGGCGCCTATTCTCTTTAAGCCCTTACTGATCATCCTATTTGTTATGTATTTATATAACAACGTCCATTGGTGCATGTTGTAATGTTATTCTGTGATTGGTTACTTACTTCCTGTGCATTGCCTATAAAAGGTAGAACCTTGCTTATATTTGTCAGTTGTAATTAGGACTTTTACTAACTCGTTTATTCTGGAGGAATAAAAGCATATGTACTCAATAGCACTGAGTTATGCGTCTGAGCAGAGGGCTCCCAACTGGTTGTAAAGTAGCAATACTCTGTCTTGCATTCTTTCGGTATATTACCGACTCTGTTGTTGTAACAGGTAAAACTAACAACTGGTGGCAGCAAGCTACCAACCTCAGCTAGTGATTTAAGCCCCCAAAATCCACTACAGTAGTTGGTCCCAGTACAGTTTGGACTGCATGGCATCCGTACAAAACTTTTAAACTTTGTTCAACTCAAACTTGGGGAACAAAAAATTGTAAATTCAAATGCTTTCTCATGCACTACCATTTTGTAACACTACCAGAATGAAACTGTTCCCTGGCTTTATTCACCAGGAAGTACAAGTCACGTACTAGAATAAATTCTGCTACTAAAATTAACTGAAGATGTTGGTTTTAGTAGCTGATGCGGAAATCAGCTGGAGGAAATACTCACAAAAACATTCTCTTCCCACAAAACAAACAAATATTACTCATAAAGTACTTACATTGAGGAGGCATACTGTGAGGTGATAGAGTTGGTAGTTGTCTTCTTTGGGTAACTCAGCTCTCTACAATAGAAGGTAAAATGTATATATTGGGTTTACTGCAAGAACCTCTTTAGACAAACCTACCATATTATTTTCCAAAACAAAGTTCTAGCTACATAAGTTATGTGATAATGAACTTGGAAACTAGATTTCTTAATTAAAGTTAAACTGCTTACTAGTTTTATTGATTAAACTCTGTGCAAATGATTTAATATAACGATGCAAACTGTAACTGGAGTTTTCAAATAGTTTAACTAACGAAAAGCTCTGTTGTAAAAGTGTACCAGTGTACTAGTAATCATCCAGCATAATAACTCTAAACATTATAACTCATGCTTATTATGAAGTCAGCATAAGTCAGCATGTCTAGTATACTGTAACTCTGTCTTTTGCTGTCAAACTCAATAAACTTTCAGCATTTCTAAGCGCACCGAAAATTAAAAAGATAAATGATTATATTTTTATTTCATGTAAAATAACAATATACATATATGTACATACTTTACAATGTGTATAAAGTATCTGAATAAACAAATTCCAACTAACATTCAGCAACTTTTTGTAGCTCTTTTGTAAACAGAAAAGTAATCATTACTGGCTGAGCAATAAAATTACAACTGAGTCAACAAGTACACTGATTGATTGACATCCACTATCAGTGCTGGAGAGCAGATAACTCCCCTCTCAGTTTTTTATGCTATAGTAAAACAGTGTGTTGTCGAGCAACAGACAGAAAACTATTGCTACTTTGCTGCTGCTAGCAATACATGTCACAAACCTTGTACAATATCATGGAGAGAGCTACAAGCGCACTCATCCAAAACTAGTAATTCTTTACTAGTGCAGACAATTTAGCTACTACATATATCAATAGTTATGTCGTCATCGACTCCTGCAGTTTCCAATAACAGCAGCAGTAGCTGACATGGAATGTAAAGATCTACAGACTTAATACAGGTTCGATGACAAAAACAACAACCCATTTATATATTTGTAGGTACAAACTGAAAGTAACATCAATTCAAGGCAGCTTTTACGTTTAGTTATTTGGTAGTCAATAATTTCTATACTTGTGTACAGCCGCTAATTGCTGCTTCCCTAACTATTTACGTTGGATACGCCCCTGTTGTTGCTGTAAGGCAAAGATAATTAGCTAACAAATGGGAATCCCTGTGTAGGGAAGCAAATATTCTGGAAAATATCGACCTATTTCAGGTATTGGAAATACCAACTACACAAAATGCAGTAAATCTATGCGCTATATCCTTGCCTAGGCAACATTAGTGATTATGTAATATTGGAAAGAGCAGCAGTGTATGACTGACTATCCTGCCATGCATAACCCATAGAAGTCACAAACCGAACTAGTAGTGGTTAGCTGCAATGTTGAAGTTTTGCTTGCCATTAAAGGTAGATAGGCATAGGGTTTTTAACGGAACATAAGTTAGTCTATTTATTTTACATCGAGTGTTATTTAGCTAAATGTTGTTTTGGAGTTAAGCTCTCTTTAGTTTTAATCTATAGTATAGTATGAGTGCATTAAATGCTGAGCTATTAGCATTGTTTTAATACGCAACAAATTTACAAGGTCATTAACAAGGTTCCTTAAATTGGCTTGTTACTGGCATCCATATCTCAAGCTACAAGTCCAATATCTTAAAGACTAAAGTAAGCTGACGATATAAAAAAACTTTTTATAAGTTTACAGTTTTTGTTTGAAGAATAAAATTGCCACAAACTAGAATTCATTTGTGAGGAAAAACAATTGTTCGACTGCTCTTTGGCCGTTTTGTTTTCAGTTTCAGTCGCTTCAACTTTTCCCAGTCAAGTAATTTTTTAATTTAGATTAAAACAAATTTATTTGTTACTGTGTGCAGCAACCAACAATAGTAATGATAAGTGTTTGATAGAACCAAATAATGTAGTGAAATCGGCTTAAAATAAAGAATTCCGTTAAAAATAAATAAAAAAAAAAAGCTGTCAGGAAGATCAAGATAACTTTCAGTAATTTGACCTTCACTGTGTAGCAAACACTCTTTTTCTTTTAAAAGAGATGGCTAGGAGTTACGTAACAACATCACAATTTCCACCTTTAAAACAAAAACAAAGCTGATACTAAGAGTTAAACAGTCAGTTTGAAGTGGAGGCTCAATAAGTTTTACAGAAAGAATATAAAACAAGTATAAGAATACCCATCTCAATAGTTTAACAATATGGCGCAAGCAGCCAAACAAAAAATCATGACTAAACAAGTTAACTGTAACCTTGGTTTGGTACAGCCATTCAGTATCTGGCCATGCAAGCAATTTAGTTAAAAAATTTGAGTTAACTAAAAATTACTTAAAACTAGAGTTGTTGGGTCGTTTATTAGTTCACTATCAAAAATATTTATCTCGAGTTACAGCCAGTTAGATAGCAGCGTAATGTCGAGAAACTTGGTGCATTTTTTTAATGATGAGATTGAGAGAAGCACCTGAAATAATCATTGTCATTAAAGAAAATTTATTAGGTGAAGGTTTTCCACAGTCCATGAAAAACTGATACCAAAAGCACAACATTTATGTTCCCCCAAACAACCGAACTGAATAAGCATCAGTCCTTACTGAGGTTTCATGCGAAGATGAAACAATGGGTTGTTATTGTGCAACAGAAAGAAATGCTAAAAAACTAATAATTTTACTAGCTGTTAGTAATACACTTATAGAGTCCTTACACAACACGATAGACTGAGCTACAGGTGTATAAAGGTATCTCACAAGCCATCAGGTATTAACCAACTTAGCTTTGACAGATAGTCTTAGTCATTTATCGGATGCTGTTGTTGCGCAACTGTGTGTGAAAGTAGCTATTTTATGGTAAGCTATGGCAGATTTCACTAGACACAGCAGCTGCTAGAATGTAGATGAGTCCTCCCAGTTTTGATAGCAACAACACATGTGGTATAAGTTTGTATTAAAAGTGACGTTAACTTAAGACCGGAATTTTTTTAACTTGTTGGTAATAGTCTCACAGCTCTGTGTTAAGGGGCTGTCCGCTGCCAACTATCTGTATTGCATACACTCCTGCTATTCTTAGCATGATAGTTAGCAAACAGATAAAAATTCCTGCATGACGCGGGAAGTTTTTAGCAATTATCAAAATGTTTTAGGTGTTGGAAATACCAGATACACATAATAAAATAAAATCATGTAATATTTTGGTATTTTCTCGCGCACACCGTGTTATTGATTATGGACCATCGGAGAAGGCAGCGATGTGTGAACTATGAGAAAGCCATGCATAATGCATACACATCACAAATCTAGCTAGTATCTGTGCATGCAAGTATTGTAACAGCTCGCCCAGTCAAGTGTGCTGTATTTCATACATGTGCAGTAACTACTGTATTAGATAACGTTATTTTTACCATTATTATACTTTGGTAGATTTTGGTGAGTAATAATAGTAAGCTGGGAGTTTGCTACACAATCTCCATACTGAATGCGCTAGAGCTTATCCACCCAAAAGCCATCGGCAAGATGCTGTGCCGGTAGTAAAGCCTCACTGTGCCAGTAGCACAGTGTGCAGGACCGGTAGTGACCCCTGCAAGGGCCGGTATTGACCCCTGTCAACCCGGTAAGGTGACTCAGGGCCGGTCAAAGATGGCTGCCACAGCAGAGGACTTCTAAAACTAGTCAGGATCCTGCTCTAAGTCAAGAACCAGAGATACCCTTCCTTGTATTCGAAGTAGCCAAGACCACAAGCTAGCCACAGCCTTGGGACCCTGTAGGACACTCTGATTGGACAATAGGAGATTGGACTCTGTCTCTAGCCAATTGGCGCTTATTTCATTAATCCTTGTACATTGCATAATTGGTTAGTTATTTATATATGTAATCGCATTGGTCTAATTACTTCCTGTGCCTTTACTGTTATATGATTTTATGCTAATTACTTCCTGCCAGTTACCTATAAAAGGGCTGGCATTGTTCTTATCCATTGCATTCATTCTCATGTCTTGCCAATAACCCTAGTGGATTACCACCCTAGGTCTTTGGTTGTTGAGAATAAAGCCAGTATTCAAACTGCACGCTGAGTTGTTTGTGTAAGCCATGGGCTCTGTCTATACCGGATAATTCGGTTGCATTATTACACAGTTGTCACTGTCGAGCAGCACAGTGTCCCCTCTGGAGAGAGGCATAATACTTGAGAATAGTGGATATCCATGGAAACCAGACCGGAATCCATTACAATATCAAGAGCCATGAAGCTGCAACAAAAGGCACTTGAATACTGAAGCTGTAAGTAAAATAGCATTTTAACTGTATAATCTTATAAATTAGATGCAGCCCAGCTGGACATAAATGCTAACAAGCAAAATAAATTAAATCAGTCGATAAAATGGGAAGCAAACTGACCTAGAAGCTGCTATTCAAGAAACTGCAAAGTTATTGATTGCTAGTAGGGGTAGTCTTGTAGTAGGTAATAGAATGTAATGACCTTGAAAGAAGTTACAATATGATATGATGAAACAAAAGGCTGTTAAAGAGCTACATCTTTCTAGCTCAAGCCCTATTGGATAAGGAAATCATCCAATGATACACGAAGAAACATGAAATAAATCAGTCTCTGTCGAGCCATTTTCGGCCACGAGACAGCGAAATCATGTAGTGACAGCAGTTTGTACATATTTGCCTACTGATGTCAGAATAACTTGGTCAAAGAGATTATTCACTTTTATGTTGCAATGGAGATTTGTAAGGCCAATAAACCGCAAGGTGCTTACTGGAGGAGAGTGCAGTTGGCTAGCTGCCAGAAAATAAGGAAACACAATTAAGCTATCAAATTATTAAATTTTACTCGTTTTCAGCAAACATATCATGTCAAATTTAGTGGTCAATTAGTTTTCATTGAAAAAACTGAATAAATGTGAAAATAAATTCCTACTTTTAAAAATTAAAGCTCATCCAACCAAAAACCGATATGAACAAAAAAAAATTGAATTGCAACTTTGTTCCAATACTGCTTTTTAGCATTTACTCAGAGAACAATTCAGTTTTAAAAGCTGAAAGCATAAAAAACTGATGGAAAGGTAATTTTTTAAGCCAACATAATTTATAGTCTGGTATCCAAATCATTGGATTATGCTTATGACCAGCATATATCAGCTAAGTAATATAAAATATAGTTTAATATCACAATCTATGTTACAAGTACATTTCATTCTCAATAGTAGGAGAGGAGAGATTTAAATATCATTATTAATGGATGTTTTTCGTAAAACAGCTGTAACAGATGAAAGAGTTTCTGACAAGCTGAGATTATAAACACAACTTTGCCTTTCCAAACAGAATTAAAACTGCAGATCAGTGCGCAGATATCCGTGTTAAAAGACTACAACTTATCCATCATTTATCACAATACCAACGCATTTTAACTAGTAATGTTTAGTGACTTCTTAGCATTTTCAGATGCCAACTAAATGCTGTCATACCAGATGGCTTCATTTATTTTTTGACTACATTGATATTTATACTTTGGTGTTTGGTCGCACAGGTAAACATGCAGCTACCTTTAGTTTTTATCACAGAAACATAAAAAAAATTTGTTTCATGCAACATAGTGTAGTGGATTTTGGGGTCGTAAAATCACTAGCTGAAGTCGATAGCAATCCGACGGTATGCTGCGACCAGTTGTCTTTATTCTCGAGACAACAACAGGATGGTATTACACCGAAAGAAGTGTGGAGGAGTATACTCAACTTCACATCTAGTAGAGAGCCCTCTGCTCAGACGCATAACTCAGTGCTTTTGAGTAGATATGCATTTATTCCATCAGAATATGAGTAAGTAACAAGTCCAACACAAACTGATTTGCTATGACAAAATTTCCGCCTTTTATAGGCAATCTACAGGAAGTAATATGAGTAATCAACCAATAGTATAAGAGAACATAGAATGCACAAATGATCAAACAGATACAAACAGTTAACGAATCAAGGAGGCTATTTAGGGCTTAAAGAGATATGGCACCCAGAATTAGCAGGCGGAGTCACAAGTCAGTGGACCAATCATAGGCCTTTCCACTTCCTGCTGTTAGTCTTTGGTCCTTCTATCCTCTATTCATTGGCTTTCATCAGGGTTACGGGTGGTTACCTCCTGGATTAGGCCTTTGGCTTCCCTTAGGCTATGTTCTGACTCTCAGTCTATGCTGACTCACTTCCTGTCGGCCCTGCATGGTGCATACAGGGTCGGTACTGACTCATACAGGGTGGGTCAATCCTGTTTTGATGATTACGCTCATGCTGGCCATCTAATGGCTATAGTGAGGATGCCAGAAGGTGTAGATGATGTGTAAGCAGATGTTAATGACATAAAAATCCACAACAATAGTATTTATAAGTTTATACTTTTTGTCTAAAGAAGAGGTTTGAGAGAAATGTTATACTAGTTCAACAGGCGACCGATTCACAGGAGATTTAATGGATTCTTTCTTCACCAAAATCTCTAATATAGAAAATACCTATTATAAGTAACTTGTGAAGTTGCATAGCTCTTTGTAATTCAAGGTCACCCAAACAAGATGGACGCTCCTTGCGCAGCTCACCAGTGTTTTCAGTATCGACTCCCAAGCAGCTGACGGTCTAAAGGAAAATGTCGTGAGACTACAGGATGTTATCAGCATCAGAGCCCCTGAGGTGAAACTATGTAAACTAATGTACTGCTAAATACTGGAATTTCCAATACATAAAATAAATCAAACCGTTAATGCTTTTGAAACTAATACCTCACATCCTCATGTACATTAAGTGGTCAATCCGCTACTAGCAATTTTCTTCAACGAAAAGGCAAAACCCAAAAAAATTATGCAAGTTTTTATTAATTTCCATTCTCCAGCGATTCCTCTTAAACTCTCTGCTACATACTATGGTCTACCATTTATTGTACAATTTTTGTTACATCGGAGCGATGCATTGGCATGCTGAAAATGGGAATTTGAGATTTGATAATTATGGTTAGTTGATCAAGAGATCAGATAGCGATTTTTTGATCTTGATAAAAGTCTGGCAATGACCACAAATAAAATGCTAGCGATTACCAAACAATTTCTTTCCAAACAGAAGTTGCATAGTCACACCATCACCGAACTGGCCACCAAGTGGCTGTTGAGCTGGCCGCCGAGTTGGCTGCCGAGATGGTTGCAGAGATGGCCGCCGTGCTTAAATTACATGTACACATAACGATAGCTTAGCGATTTAATTGCTAAGCTATTGCTATATGTAGATGTAGTTTAAAGATGATTAATATTAGGAAAAAAAAGATCACGATAATGTAAAGGGTTCTGTTGTGCCTTTACCAACAGCTACTAGAGAGAGAATAATCAGTTCCACTACAGCAGACAGCTACTAAGCAGGCAACCTGCCAAACTTAATACAAATAGTTCAGATTATAAAGCACCTTATTATATAACGCACAAAAGCTTGCATAAGTAGCTTCTCATACAAGCGCACAAACAACTCTGCCGCACAAACAACTCTGCCACGCAAGGCTAATGTCTCAGTATTTATAATATGTGCAGTAGTTGAAAATATGTCTTATCTACTCACTGACATATATAACCTCTGAATGTCTGATGTAACATCATTCCCTAAGAGCTTTAATGTAAGAAAAGATTCAGTTCGAAAACTATTTAGCTGTTCTATCAAGTCTTTCTGTATGAATTTACAATTGTTTGAGATAATTCGCACTCTCTCTTCAATTTTTTTATTGCATATGTTTTGTAGAAGTATCAAGTCCTCTTGAGTCAAAGGTTTAGGCTGAGTTTCTGATTCTGTGTTGTTAACTATTTCCATTTTTTGTGGTTGAATCTAAAAAAAATACAGATGATTAATTTTTTTCAGTTGTTTTAGTATAATAAATAATGTATGAGTAAAAACTGTAATTTATTAAGTTTTTACCTTGATGCTCTCCTAATAGCTGTAGTAGATGTTGCTTCTCTGTTAGCCGTTGTTGAACTGGATGCTTTTTTGTGTGAAAACGATGGCTCTTATATAGCTAAATTTGCCCTGATTAAATCCTATGAACACCATTTCGTGTCAATCTCTATGAATCAGCATTTTTTCACGCGAAGGAAATTCAATGCTTTCGCGGGAATAAATAAATTATTTTCACTCGAATACAAACCTATGCTTTCGCGGGAATAAAACTGTTATTTTCACGCGAATAGAAAGCAATGTTTTTGCGGGAATAAATACTTTATTTTCACGCGAATGGAAACCGTTGCTTTTGCGGGAATAAATAAGTTATTTTCCCGCGAATAGAAACCAATGCTTTCGCGGGAATAAATGATTTAATTTCCCGCGAATGAAAGTCAATGTTTTCGCGGGAATATATACTTTATTTTCACGCGAATAGAAACCGTTGCTTTCGCGGGAATAAATAATTTATTTTCACGCGAATAGAAAGCAATGTTTTCGCGGGAATAAATACTTTATTTTCACGCGAATACAAACCGTTGCTTTCGTGTGAAAATAAAATGTTCATTCCCGCGAAAGCAACGGTTTCCATTCGCGTGAAAATAAATTATTTATTCCTGCAAAAGCAACGGTCTCTATTCGCGTGAAAATAAAATTTTTATTCCCGCGAAAGCAACGGTTTGTATTCGCGTGAAAATAAAGTATTTATTCCCGCGAAAACATTGCTTTCTATTCGCGTGAAAATAAAGTATTTACTCCCGCGAAAACATTGACTTTCATTCGTGGGAAATTAAATCATTTATTCCCGTGAAAGCAATGGTTTCTATTCCCGTGAAAATAAATTATTTATTCCCGCGAAGGCAACAGTTTCTATTCGCGTGAAAATGAATTATTTATTCCCGCGAAAGCAACGGTTTCCATTCGCGTGAAAATAAATTATTTATTCCCGCGAAAGCATTGGTTTGTATTCACGTGAAAATAACAGTTTTATTCCCGCGAAAGCAACGGTTTGTATTCGCGTGAAAACAAAGTATTTATTCCCGCGAAAGCATTGGTTTGTATTCGCGTGAAAATAATTCATTTAGTCTATCGAAAACATTGACTTTTCTTCGCGTGAAAAAATGCTGATTCATAGAGATTGACACGAGATGGTGTTCATAGGGTTTAATCAGTACAACTTTAGCTATATAAGAGCCATCGTTTTCACACAAAAAGCATCCAGTTCTACAACGGCTAACAGAGAAGCAACATCTACTACAGCTATTAGGAGAGCATCTAGGTAAGAAGTGCTAAAATAATTATTTGTTTTTAATTAATTGAATCATCTAGGTTTTTGAATCTTAGTTTTTAAAAACAATCTTTTAATAAAACAATAATTTCAGTATATTTACATCATTAAACTAAGTTCTTTTACTTTTTGCAGGTATGATGACATCACACTCCAAAGCACTTCCTAAGCTCCATATTGAACCAACTACAGCTACCAACAACACTGACACTATCTCCACTACAACCATCAATTCCACCACCAACGGCATTCACATTGATGATAGAAGACCCAATCCTAACACCTTTAATGATACATCTTCTCGCTCAAACATCAACACTCCTGCTGATATAGCAATGAAACGTCATGTAGTTTCAGCTGACTCTCCTTTGAGTCCCACACCGGACTACACATATCTGCATGAGAACAGTGAAGTCAAACGAACAGAGGATAACAAAAAACCGACAGTGACATTATCTCGAGCTTCAATTTCCTTTCTATTCAGCAACACCAAGAATAATACCGTAAACAAACTTAGAGAGTTCGAATTGCTCGAGATGGCTGGAATAATGACAGGAGCTATGCAGAAAGGGATGTTGGAAATCGGAAATTTTGTGAGTTTGTTGGATTTACCAATTCCTACGATATTGGAGGTTTTCGATGTCAATTACGTTGAAGATTATGGTATATTGGATTATGAATATGTTTTAACAAACGATCATCGAATTCGAGTCAAGTCACTGATTGACAAAGAACTTACGGTGGAGCTACAGGAACTCGATCCCCGCTCTTCACATATCCTAGTGTACATGGGAAAGCTAGAAGAAAATCAACCCGATCTGCGTATTGTAGGAGGTAATCATCATCAAGGGCTAGAACAACCAGTTATAGCCAAAATCTTGAGAAAAAAATCATTGAAACAGTTGCAAGCATACTTTGATATCATCACTTTCGATAATATTCCTGTCAACACTCTTCTGACATTCACTAGACTCTCAGTTTGGAAAAATTTGAAGTTGAAGCAGCAAAAACGAAAACAAGATACAACGCCTCTACGTATCACTCACACTGTCACTTACAGATACATGATGAATGATGGATCTTTGATGACTGGGAAGATTGTTGTCCCTCCTGAGAACGTTTTGAAGATCAAAAATCATGAATGCGGTATGATCCACTATAAAAGTACGATGTCAACTTAAAGTGGTACAAAGAAACACATTCTCACGATTCTGGGTGTTGAAGAAGCTTTAATGCTCCTATCTACTTCAAATGAAAAAGAAGGAATAGCTTTTAGATTTTCCCTATTTGACGATGCTGAGCTGATGAAAAGTCATGATGATGATGCTGATGATGATGATGATAACATTGATGCTTATACTGATGACAAAGAAGATGATAATATGACGGATGATGACTCTGAAAACAAAAACTTAGAGGAAAAAGATGAAGTTGTCAACAATGATAGTGAGAAAAGCAATGAAGATAACAATCAAATTTCAAGCGAAGCTAGCAGGATTTCGATATCGGAAATTTAATTAAGGTATGTAAATCTTCACTAGTAATAAGTAACTACTAATAACCGTATTTTTCACCATAGTATAATGTAGTTGTTATAACGACGTCTATGTATGCTTTTAGATAGAATACGTGTACAAGTGAATGACTGATGGCTCGCCAAATCTATCAGCAACAACTCATGAACATTAAATTATATATTATTTGTATTGTGCAATAATTTGTATATATTTAGCGTAATAAAGTATTTTTATTCATATTTAACATTAGTAATGTAGTCAATTTGTAAAACTTTTGGGGTTACAACTCTAAAATATTACAAAATTTCAATGTTCCGACACAAAAATAAATATTTCAAGTTATCGTCACATTTTCAAAAATGTTAAGACAACTCCCATTTATAATTTCTAGGCTTCGTTTTTGAAAAATATGTAAAAGTTGTCGGCACATTTTGTCAAAATGGTAAGACAACTCCGCTTTTACACAAAAAATTGCGAAAATGTTTTATAACTTGTTTGAGAAACCAAGACAGTAGAAGACTTTTTTACAACCGCAAGCATTATACTTTAGGATTTACAGTTTTGTGAATTGGGTGTTGATAGTTTGTCATGATATGACACGATAATTAAGTAATTATAGTCTTTTTCATAACAATGTTATAGATTCAGTAATACAGATGTGAAATTTACTGTTTCATAACTTGGATGCATTATGAAGGTAGTTATTGCAATATTTATTTTGTAATATTATGCAAAGTAATACAGTAAGAATGAAGCATATGGAGTTCTCAACCACAAAACAAATAAAATAATGCATTAGGTAAACTAATGACAGAACATTTTTTACATGAAACGTATACATATGAATAAAGTATTCATAAAAACACAGACTATTGTCTGTAATTATAATATATATATATATGGAGAGTATTTATAAACAAACATCCTATTAACTATATATTTTGTGGTAAGAAATTATAAAATAGGACAGTTGCATAAACCCTATTCCAGAGCCATGATAATATTAAAAAATAGAGTGAAATAAAAATTTTAAAACTCACCTAAGAGTGCAGTTAATACAAGAATTTCTTCTTGAGAAAAGTCTGAGTTTTTTTGCATTTTCTGTCTAATAGACGCTAATTTCAATTTAACACAATCATTAAAACCCTTTTCTTTTCAGTCCATCTTTTATATTCAAAATTAATTTAACTGAAGTTAAATCAATTTTCTTATTATCAATCTTTTGGCTTTCTTTTAAATCTACTTGAGTTTGAGGATTATCTGTTACAGTATTAGATTCTAAAACACTGGTTTTTGGACTGCACTGTGAACTAGCAACAGAAATTAAGTCATTATTACTTTCTTCAGTTTCTGAAAGATCAGAATCTGAAGATATAAGTGCTCTCATTTTTTTACACTGGTTTTTAATCAAAAGCTTTCGATCTCCAGCAGCCGGTTTTTTAGCTATCGCCAACCATTTACTCCCTAATTCCAAATCTAAAACAATGTTTTCAGAAAAATAACCTTCTATTGGATAGAGATATACTAACGCAAAATTTTTTGGAAAAGTTATATCCATAACTAATTCAGAATATTTTTTATTAATAAATAAAACAAAATTATTATAACTAGCAATATCAACAATAAAAAAACATTTTAGTTTTCAAAATACAACTATGTTGCTGGAGATCTCTCAAAGTTGTATGTGATTTTCCGCATAAACAATAAAAAATAAGCAAGTTAGCAAAAAAATGTCTTGAAAGAACTCGGCCAGGCTCATGCAACTCCCCTAATTTAAACTTCTTATCACAAAATATACACGAAATGTTGTTTTTTTTCCTTTCAGTGCTTTGCTCAGCGACTTTGTACAATACGCTATCAATAGCAACGAAAGCACTGAAAAGAAATATCTTGGCCTTTTGTTATCAATATCTACAAGCAAAATAAACAAATTCTCATTATATATAGATAACCTTCTTGAGTATGGTATATGTATATAAAGATAATGCATATCACTTACACTTAAAACACTCTCTATCTTCTTTTATATCTCCATCTAAAAGACTCGCTTCTTTATATTTACTTAGTTGGGGATTCTCTGCTTGAACTAAAATAGAAAATACGAGTGTAATTATGTTATTTTTGAAAAAATTTTATTAAAATTGAATGAGTATGTAGTAAATAATATTTTGATCATACTCACATTCAAATGTGTGGCGGACGTAGGAGAGAAAGGATTCATCCTTCCCTATACATTGTCCACTCGCAATAAAATGTGTAGATGTGTAGATGTTTTTTCTACAAAAATAACGTAGTAAATGTAGAGTCGTTATTATTTTACATACAGAAAAATTTACATTTTTCATAAAACATAAAAAAAATACTTACTCATAGCAATGTGCGTGGTAGCCCTGGTCTTTTTTACCTTCTCTTCTTCACCAAAGCATTCTTCAATCCATCTCAACGTTTCATCATCCGTAGAGCTTAATAAAACAATAAATCAAGATTGTGATTAATTAAAAACTCTATATAATACAGTTGAATAATAAAGTTTCAATAATATACTTACATAGCACTGAAATCTATTTCATCTATATTTAGATGTAGTTCCTCATTTGAGGTTGTAGACCTACAAGTAATATATATATATATATATATATATATATATATATATATATATATATATATATATATATATATATATATACATTTGTATAAATTTATAAATGTAACTGCAACAAAATTGTAAAAGATAGTATAAAATAACTTACTCATTTGTTGTAGGAATATTGCTATCCATTTTTTGTAGTTTCGCAGACTAATACTTGAAATGAAGTACAAATGAAAACTGATACTGCTTAGAAAAAATAGTTTCTCTCATATACAAAACATTGAAGTCATTTATCAAGATTAATTCGTAGACTGATTTTCTGATCATTACTATGATAAATGATATTGTTTTTTAAAAAAAGTGGAAGTCAAATGGAAAGTTGGTTAAAAAAAATAGGAAGATAGAGATTAGATAGACTAATAAGCTTAAGCTCTACATACACTCCTGTAAACTTCCTTTCTACCTAGCTAAAATTTTTGGTGTATACACTCCTGTAAACTTTCTTTCTACCTAGCTAAAATTTTTGAATGTAGAGCATCGGATAAACAAATTTTACAAGTCCTAGATTGATACTCTTTTAAATATATCTAGCTAGGACGAAACTTACAATTCATTTGAATGACAATGACAACTCACATTCTTCAAACATATTTTATGGCAAAAATATGATGTGTGATTAACTAGTTCAATTGCAGTTCATTGATATGCTCTACTACAACACACACTACTTCGAACTATGTAGTCAACTGAACATATCCACAAACAATCATATAGACACATCAACAGCAAAACATTGATGCAGTGTAGTTCCATCTTTATATCATCAGACAGTAAATTAAAATGTGAGAGCTTCAATTATAGTTTACAACATTAAGTATGAGTTAGGAATGTAATAAATACTTTACAGATATCTGATAGCATTTAAATATGTATATGTAACATATAACTCTTGATTTATTAGACAAAACAGCTTCCTAAAAATAGAAAATACACTATGTATGTTGATACATTGTTTGTATTTCACACAAAAAACAATGAGATATTTTAAGAAAAGTAACAGTTAACTAACAAAACAAGTGGATAAAGTCATACTTTGTTCATGTTTTTTTAGATGATACCGGAGATAACTAGAATTAGAGGTATAACCACAAATCCGTTTTGGTGAAAGGTTGTAGCTGTATTAACTAATATGTAATCAAACACAATAAAAACAGGAGATAAATGCAATCAAGTTCTCATCCTTTTTAGGTTGAATTGATAAACCTATAATTCCGTCGTCTATGGATGTTCGTTGTTTTGTTTTAAATAGAAATAACATGATAATAAATAGTGCTTAGGTGTAATTAATGACTTTTCTCGAACGGCTTTATAACGCATAACATTAAAAAGATCAAAACATATAGGATTAGGCGAGAGATTATAATTAATTACTTTTTAAAAACTTGTGAAAATGAACTGGTAACATTACGTCGACTGAAATAATACCTAAAACGTCTCGCATAAATTTTGATCTGACCGAAAATGGACTGAAAACCTTTAGGGTGCGTACAAAATTATCGTAACTCGCTATAGTGGATATTCTAAGAAATATTTATTTTCTCGTTGCTAACTTAACGTAAAATATTTTGTAACGGATGTCACATGATCTCAATCAATTTTTGCCAACTGAATCACTTAGTTACTCGTAAACATTTGATACTCGCTTGATTTTTTTTGATAACAGCAATATCCCAATTCTGTTTACCGTAAATTTTTCAAAAACGGATATTGCGTGTTTCAGTTGGTTTTTCCTACTGAATCGCTTAGTTACTCGTAAACATTTGAAAATTGTTTGATTTTTTCGTTGATAAAACATGTCGCAAGTATCTTTTAACAAATATTACCGTGATTTCAATCAGTTTTCCTTACTAGATTACTTAGTTACTCATCAACATTCATAATTGCTTTTATTAATAGTTGTTGCAAAGCAATGTTGTATTTAAATAATATTACTATGATTCCAACCAATTTCCTTACTGAATAACTTAATTACTCGCCGGTATTTCATAATAGTAGTAATATATGAGCAGATCTCCCTACCAAGTGTTTTTTTGTGGATTTGATCTTGGGGGTTATGCAATGAGTTACGACGTTGGGTGAATTCGCCGAGTTTATATTGTATTTCATTTGAGTGGCATTCGAGTGGCATTTAAGTGGCATTTGAGTTTTGATTATTTTTTTACTTAATTTGAACTTATAAATTTTGAATGTATGGCATTCAAGTTTTGATAATCTTGTACATAATTATATACATAATTTTAACTCATAGAGCATCTAGATTTTGAATGTATGGCATTTAAGTTTTGATAATTTTTTGTAATTCGACTCATTATATCTACATTGAATAAATACAGTAATTAAAAATGAAACAATATGTGAATATATACATTTATTGTGCAATAAGTAGGGAAAATTTCATATAATATAGCTAGAGTCAGTAAATATTAAATAATACCAAACACTACAACTTGTAATGACAATCAATGCATAAGCTTTTACTAAAAACTATCTTGAAAACCTTCAAAACATGATCCCAAATGGAAAAAAAATGGATAAAGTTAGATATTCATCTATTTGTTTACATCTACAAAAAAGAGGTATTTGGTGAAATATTTTTTCGATTTATTCAATTTTCATTAATTTTTTACAAAAACAAATCATCCTCTAAATGGTTAAATTTCATCTAATTGTACAAATTTACAAAAAAACAGGGTATTTGGTAAAATATTCTTTCATTTCATTAAATGTTCATTATTTTTTTGCAAAAAAGAAATCACCCTTTAAATGGTTAAATTTTATCTGTTTGTATATCTTTACAAAAAAAACAGGGTATTTGGTAAAATATTTCCTTTATTCTATTCAATTTTCATTAATTTTTTCAATAATTGCTTAAATATACATTATTCACTATTTTCTTATTCTAATTGTACAAATTTACAAAAAAACAAGGTATTTGGTAAAATATTCTTTCATTTCATTAAATCTTCATTATTTTTTTTGCAAAAAAGAAATCATCCTTTAAATGGTTAAATTTTATCTGTTTGTATATCTTTACAAAAAAAACAGGCTATTTGGTAAAATATTTCCTTTATTCTATTCAATTTTCATTAATTTTTTCAATAATTGCTTAAATATAAATTATTCACTATTTTCTTATTCTAATTGTACAAATTTACAAAAAAACAAGGTATTTGGTAAAATATTCTTTCATTTCATTAAATCTTCATTATTTTTTTTGCAAAAAAGAAATCATCCTTTAAATGGTTAAATTTTATCTGTTTGTATATCTTTACAAAAAAAACAGGCTATTTGGTAAAATATTTCCTTTATTCTATTCAATTTTCATTAATTTTTTCAATAATTGCTTAAATATAAATTATTCATTATTTTCTTATTATTAGGTGAGCAACCTATCATACAAAATTAGTTTCTTGAGTGAGGGTTTTATCCTGCATTTTCCTTTTGAATTTTTTTCAAAAATTTACCATTTTTTTCAAAAACAATCATTTATATATACAATTTCCATTATTTTTTTAAACAGAACAATTCCTATCTCTGAGAGGTTGGAGATATTGGGGTAGAAAACTTAGACATGATGATGAGAAGGCTATGGATTTTCCCGTTTAAGAACAAACCATTTTCGATGGCAATTTCAATTCGGAAAACTAAAACAATGTAATTTGTTTTTCAAAATGCAATCATCAGAAAGCTTTTGTCACGATTAGGAAGAGGTTATGGATTTACCCATTCAAGAACAAACCATTTTCGATGGCGACTTCAATTCTAAAAACGAATTAGAACTGAAGTATGTGGTATTACGTAATCATTTCTTTAAACAAGAACAAACCATTTTCGATAGCAACTTTAATTCTAAAAACTAAATCAATGTAACTTTTTTATTCTTTGTCTCCCATGAAATTGTTCAAAACGAATTAGAACTGAAGTATGTGGTATTACATGATAATTTTTTTAAAAAAACACATCAAAATCGACAAATTACTCCTCTAGATAGTTCAAGTTTACAATATTTGAGAATTAATCACAATAGAAACATTAAGCCTACTTGATAAAAAAGAATTTGACTGTTAAATTTAACTAATTGATTCAATGTTATTATTTGGATCTTTTAAAAATAAACATTTCAATAAAAACATCATATTTAGTCTTTGACACACTTGAAACCATTTTCCAGTAAATTTCACCAACAATATTTCAGAAATTTTTACTAGATATTTACAAGAAAAATGAGGTATTTTGGTAAAATATTCTTTTATTACATTCCTTTTTAATTTTTTATGTTTTAAAACAGGGTTTTATTACAAAGTTTTTTTGTTTTTTCAACTTTTTTAAAAAAAATAATCATTATAATATATAGTTTTCGATATTTTTTTAAAAAAAATAAATATATATAGAGATTTTCACTTTATATTCTTTTATTCCATTCAATTTTCAATAATTTTTTGAGTGAGGATTTTATCCTACACCTTCCTTTTAAATTTTTTTATTTTTTTAAAAAATAATCATTGAAATATATAGTTTTCGATATTATTTTAAAAACAATGTATATATATATATATAGAGTTTTTTACTTTATATTTACAAAACTTTGGTATTTGGGAAAATATTTTTTTATTTCATTCAATTTTCAATAATTTTTTGAGTGAGAATTTTATCCTACACAATCCTTTTAAATTTTTTATGTTTCAAAACAGAGCTTTATTACATTTTTTTGAACTTTTTAAAAAATAATCATTGAAATATATAGTTTTCGATATTTTTTGATTTTTTTGTACTTTTTAACTTTTTTAAAAACTGTCAAAAAATCACCAAATTACCTCTCTAGATGAATAAAATTTACAAGTAAATAATTGTAATAGAAAATACCATATCTAGTTTTTACATTCATAAAACTGTTTTATAGTAAATTTTCTGTAATACAAACTACTATAGCTTACGATATCAATGGTTACAAAGCGCTTTTCTTGAACAATATCTTCCTCGATATTCTTCTGGTATATTATTAGACCCAGGGAGGAACTCTTGTATTCCGTATTCTCTGTGATCCAATAATTGACTAAAATACAAAAGTTATTCATTATATAAATAAATTTTACCGAATTTAAATTTTACTCTTAGCTACATTAGATAGTTTACATTATATATAACAGGAAAATAACTCACTGAGTTACATCATTCAGCTCAATATTTCTTAGGGAAAGTTCTTTACTCTGTTTTCTTTTTACGATATAATGGACTAAAATAAAAAATGATGTATTAGTATAGTATGATTAAAATTAATGTAAAATAAATATAAACTTTTGTTATTTTTTCAACTTCTATGTAAAAGAAATACACTGATTACACACGAAAAAGTCCTTTTTTTCATTTGGATTCGGAATGTATAAATATAAATATATATATATATATATATATATATATATATATATAATTTTAAAAATGTTTTACAACAAACACTCATGAATAAGCCATTTATGTGATAAAACGTGTTATTTACGTGAAAAATTAAGCATTTTTGTAAAATAATTATAATCTTTTGTGATTTTTTTTCCACTTCTAGCTAAAAAAATACACTGATTACACAAAAAAAACCCTTTTTTTAATCCAAAATATATATAATTTAAAAATGTTTTACAAAAAATGTATATGAATTGATCATTTATGTGAAAAACTAAACATTTTTAAAAAATAATTATAACCTTTTGTTATTTTTTAAACTTTTATGTAAAAAAAATACACTGATTGCACAAAAAAGTCCTTTTTTTAATCCGAAATAGATATAATTTAAAAATGTTTTACAAAAAATGTTTATGAATTGATCATTTATGTGAAAAACTAAACATTTTTGTAAAATAATTATAACCTTTTGTTATTTTTTTAAACTTTTATGTAAAAAAATACACTGATTGCACAAAAAAGTCCTTTTTTTAATCCGAAATAGATATAATTTAAACATGTTTTACAAAAAATGTTTATGAATTGATCATTTATGTGAAAAACTAAGCATTTTTGTAAAATAATTATAACCTTTTGTTATTTTTTAAACTTTTATGTAAAAAAATACACTGATTGCACAAAAAAATCCTTTTTTTAATCCGAAATAGATATAATTTAAAAATGTTTTACAAAAAATGTTTATGAATTGATCACTTATGTGAAAAACTAAACATTTTTGCAAAATAATTATAACCTTTTGTTATTTTTTAAACTTTTATGTAAAAAAAATACACTGATTACACAAAAAAGTCCTTTTTTTAATCCGAAATATATATAATTTAAAAATGTTTTACAAAAAAAGGTTATGAGTTGATCATTTATGTGAAAAATTGAACATTTTTGTAAAATATTTATCACCTTTTGTTATTTTTCCAACTTTTATGTAAAAAAATACACTGATGACACAACAAAATCCTTTTTTAATTCGAAATATATATATATAACTTAAAAATGTTTTACAAAAATGTTCACAAATTTATCATTTTAAGGGGTTTTTTCATTGTAAGAATACACAAAATTTTCACAAATCAACTTTTTAAAATTATGGTAAAAATTAATAAAACTTACCTATAGTGATATGAATCCCTTGAGTTATAGATTAGCTTCTCGAGAGTTTGTTCTCCACAGTCTTCTTTTTCAGCATCATCGAAGTGGTTGAGAAAATCCTCAGATTTTGGATTATCAGCCAGTTCCGAGGCTTGGACGAAGGCTTGATGAGCTGCGAGTACACTGATATTGTAGAAAATTGAATTGTCTGCGTTTCGACTCATACCCTTGAACAAAATCACTCCAAATCTCTCCGATGTCACAGCAGAAGCTATTTGATGAGGAATGCGCATATCTCCGATCAGTAATTGTTCATCTACAACACTTCTGTATTGAACTAGAAGAGTCTCTTCATTTCCATTCCATCGCCTGTCAGACTTTGTTATAACTTCAGGGTTTTGGAAACATATGACACTATCTGTTGGGAAATCCTGAAGATTAGCTACCTCGAAATAAGCATTGATTTGTCGCATACTTTTTTCTGGTAATACATCAAACACATTCTTACACCTCAAAGTAGTTCCTGTTTCTGTAGCAGCACGAAAAATTGCTTTTCCAGTCTTTTCAACACCCATGTAGATCAAAACCAGTGGTCTTATTTGCGAAGCTTCATTGACAAGTAATCCTGCTGCTAATGGAATAGTGCTCTTCACTCTAACTACCTTTCCATCCTTTTTATAGTTGTATATGATGGTGCAGTTCGTTTCATCATGGAGCTCAACGGTTAACACCTGCATAACTGTAGGTGTTGGTAAATCTTCAACTTTGACTATGTTTTCAATGTTTCTTCTGGAAGCTGGAGATAGAGTACTTAACAGAGAGGCGCTTTTGATGATGAGAGTTGCCAGAGTATTCAGACTGGCGCTTTGAAAGGGAATCATAGTGCGTTGAAGAAGTACATTGTCATCAATCACCTTATCTTGTGAAGGTTTTGGTTCTTTATTCTTCAGTTGTTTTGTATTGGCTTGTGTCGACATTCTAAAAGATAAAGTAAAAATCCATGTTATGATTTCTTTTTCAAACCAATTTGAAGATATATATACATAAATATATATATATATATTTACTCAATATCATATCGCTGTTAGTAACTAAATCGATAAAAATTAAATTTATACTCAATCAAGTTGACTTACCTCCAAACAGAAAAGTCCTTCTAGCAGTTGTAGTAGATGATGTTGTAGTAGATCTTGCTCCTTCAGTTGCTAATGTCGAAGTGACTGCTTTCTGTGTAAAAACAGTGCTTCTTATATAGCTGAAATCATGCCATTTATCATAAGGTTAAATTAATGAAACATTGTTTTTACGGAAGAACACCAATGCTTTCGCGGGAATAAATAATTTATTTTCACGCGAATACAAACCAATGCTTTCGCGGGAATAAACATTTTATTTTCACGCGAATGGAAACTGTTGCTTTCGCGGGAATGAATACTTTATTTTCACGCGAATACAAACCAATGCTTTCGCGGGAATAAACATTTAATTTTCACGCGAATGGAAACTGTTGCTTTTGCGGGAATGAATACTTTATTTTCACGCGAATACAAACCAATGCTTTCGCGGGAATAAACATTTAATTTTCACGCGAATGGAAACTGTTGCTTTCGCGGGAATGAATACTTTATTTTCACGCGAATACAAACCAATGCTTTCGCGGGAATAAACATTTTATTTTCACGCAAATGGAAACTGTTGCTTTTGCGGGAATGAATACTTTATTTTCACGCGAATACAAACCAATGCTTTCGCGGGAATAAACATTTAATTTTCACGCGAATGGAAACTGTTGCTTTCGCGGGAATGAATACTTTATTTTCACGCGAATACAAACCAATGCTTTCGCGGGAATAAACATTTTATTTTCACGTGAATGGAAACTGTTGCTTTCGCGGGAATGAATACTTTATTTTCACGCGAATACAAACCAATGCTTTCGCGGGAATAAACATTTAATTTTCACGCGAATAGAAACTGTTGCTTTCGCGGGAATGAATACTTTATTTTCACGCGAATACAAACCAATGCTTTCGCGGGAATAAACATTTTATTTTCACACGAATGGAAACTGTTGCTTTCGCGGGAATGAATACTTTATTTTCACGCGAATACAAACCAATGCTTTCGCGGGAATAAACATTTAATTTTCACGCGAATGGAAACTGTTGCTTTCGCGGGAATGAATACTTTATTTTCACGCGAATACAAACCAATGCTTTCGCGGGAATAAACATTTTATTTTCACGCGAATGGAAACTGTTGCTTTCGCGGGAATGAATACTTTATTTTCACGCGAATACAAACCAATGCTTTCGCGGGAATAAACATTTAATTTTCACGCGAATGGAAACTGTTGCTTTCGCGGGAATGAATACTTTATTTTCACGCGAATACAAACCAATGCTTTCGCGGGAATAAACATTTAATTTTCACGCGAATGGAAACTGTTGGTTTCGCGGGAATAAACATTTTTTTTCAGGCGAATAAAAACCAATGCTTTCGCGGGAATAAATAATTTATTTTCACGCGAATGGAACCCGTTGCTTTCGCGGGAATAAACAATTTATTTTCACGCGAATACAAACCAATGCTTTCGCGGGAATAAAAGATTTATTTTCACACATTCACCTATATAAGAGACAACGGTTTCAGACAGAAAGCATCCAGTTCAACAACAGTGAGCAAAGGAGCAACATCTATCTACTACATCTTCCATTGCAACTACTAAGAGTTCTCTCTTCATAAAGGTAAAACTTAAATTCAAATATTTCCGCTAGCTAACACAACTATCTGAAGGCTTTATTACATATCTATCTTTAAATTGGTTATAAAGAATTGAACCAATTTTTTCTGTTTTTTCAGAATGAATACTCAAGTCGTAGAAAGTCAATCATTGTATCTAAAGTCGGAATCTCAGCCTGATGAAAAGGTAAGAATTAATAAAAAATACTATTTAACACCTGTTGAACACCTTTAATTATTTTAGTTATCTAATTATCGCTTGTATTTTAGAACAATGCAACAACAAATCCAATCTACTTAAAGGACTTCCTTCCAGAAATGTATCATAACTATGTGATAAATAATGATGTTGTTGAAGAAAAAGCTGTAGAACGTTTGACATTTCAAGTTATAATATTCTGTATAACTCAACACATGATGAGTATGGGGATGTGTTGTAAGAAACGTGATATATCTACAGAACGTTTTGATGACATTATAAAAAACGGTTTCGAAATCGTTTTGTCAATGGTGGAAGTCGTTAATATTAATAATTTTTTAAAAGAAATTGAAAGAAGTGCTTGGAATCAAATAGTTTTCAAAAAATTATACAACATGACGTGGAACAAAAAAACTTTTTATAAATTCAGAAAGCATATTTATAATTATGTCCAAATAGATAAAGCTCTATCCTCTTCTGTAGGTATTTTAGAACTAATGTTAGAAGCGTTTCATACATATTTATGAAAAATTTTTAGTTGTTTTTTATTATTTTACAATATTTTGTTCAAACTATTATATTTTATTTCTTACCAATTGAGATGTTAAAAGCGGTATGATATTAAGTAAATACATATATATATATATATATTTGAATGCATCCTTTGTTGTCTGTCTCCACATCCCAATAGTTTAATAAGCACATTCTCAATCTACCATAACTCTATGATCTTAACTGCTTTTGGTATAAATACATATATATATATATAAGACACTCTAAGTAATTAATACACTCTTAGCCACTCACGCAAATATTACCCTTTTATTTTTAGAATGTTATGGATGCTCTTTCTGAAGAGCTCCTTAGCACAGATCCATATCCAACAGAAAATAAAATGAAAAACGGCAAAACAACTCCTAAGAGAAGGAAAACTGCTCCAAAAAAGGGAATAGTAAGGAAACGAAAACAAATAGTGAGAAAACAAACAACTTCCGTTGATAAGCAAACAATGGAGAGTGCAGCTATAACTCATTTAACAGTTGAATGTCTCAACGAAAGGAGAGCTAGGGAATTAGAAAAGTCGAAAGGTTCTCAAGTGATTGACTCACCAAAAGTTCCGATTTGCAAAACATTTGAAGATCTTCCTATCCCAAGCATTATGCGAGTGACTGGTGTGATACATCCATCAAGTAAGGAGAAGTGTAGATATTCTCAAGTACACTACCATGATCCTTCAGATATAAATGAACTCGAACCCAAAATACTCCTCTGTCCAGTTGAAATAGCTAAAAACTTCAACTGTGATAATTACCCCCCTCCGTTTAACGTTGTATATTTGGGTAGAAAGGGAAAACCAAAAAATAAAAGCGTTCTTTGGTATGATGTCAGACGTGTTACCAGACATCCTCTAAGCAAAAAGAAAGCTGAAGAGGAATCACTATATTTTAGTACATTGACTAAAGGTCAGCTCAAACGCTTCTTGAACATCAACACCCTCAATAGTTTTCAACCCGGTGCTATTTTTCCTTACCAAGATGTTGTTGATAGATTCGTTCCTCATCAATTTAAAGGAGGACAGTCGAATGTAATTTGTATCCGTTATAGCATTGAACAATGTGGAGAAACGCTGTTGAAGACGCTTGCCATACCAGACAAATATGCTTCAGAAGCTAACAAATATACTCCAGGTGTGATGATCTACAGAGGAAAAACAACCCACGGAAAATTTAAGACAGAATACGATCTTTCATTTTGCTCTCCATACTGTCTCGGTTGAATGTATTGGAAACAATATTGTGATCAAGCAAAGCACAACAAAACAATATTAGAAATTGATGATGATGATGAACTTGAAGATTTTCTACGTGGAGACTTTGATGATTTTGAGACAGGATATGTTGCTGAAAAAAAATGATGAGTGTTTTAGCGATGGATAGTCTCTAATTCAAAAAACATGTTGGACAATGTGACTTGGTGAGCTATTTCCCTTTTCTATATAATGTAAACTATCCAATGTAACTAAAGCTATAATTCAATTTCATGTAATTATTTTAAATTTTTGTTTAATCATTCTATACTAATACATAACTTTTTATTTTAGTTCAGCCATACATTCAAAATCTAGCTGCCATATGAGTTCAAATTAAGTAAAAAAATAATCAAAACTCAAATGCCACTTAAATGCCATTCAAATGCCACTCAAGTACCCCTCAAATAAAATACAATATAAACTCGGCGAATTCATCCAACGTCGTAACCCATTGTCTCAACCCCAAGGTCTAATCCACAAAAAAACACTTGGTAGGGAGATCTGCTCATATATTACTACTCATAATTTCTTTCACTAATAATTACAAAGTAATATTGTAAATATATAACGCAGTAGATACTAAATTGACACAAATTTTATTCATATGATTTTAAAACTTAACTAATGTAGTTTTTTTTACCAGAAATAATAATAATTTTTAAACAAAATAAAAAATTAACGGTGATTACATGTATGGTAAACATAATAACTGTAAATATATATATATAACTAAAAGAAATATTTATGCTCAAGTCTCCTCTCTCTCTCCTCTAACCTCTCTCCTCTAAACTCTCTCTAGATATATACAAATACAGTTATTTTTATATGTAGACTTGATCTGGAATGCTGATGATATGTAGTCTCAAGTGGATAAATGAAGTTAAAGTACTTTGTATTACACAAAATTTACTGTAAATTTTAATTATCTAGAGGGCTAATGCTCCCTTTTCTCCTCTCTCCTCTTTCCCTCTCTCCTCTCTCTCAAGATACCATATGAGTTGAAATTACAAATGTATTACACAAAATTCACTGTAAATTTTAATCATCTAGAGGACTAATGGTATCTTCTCTCCTCTCTCTCAAGATATCTCCTCTCTCTCTCCTCTAACTACTCTCCTTTCTCCTCTCTCCCTTCTCTAGATGTATACAAATACAATTATTCTTATATGTAAACTTGATCTCGAATGCTGATGATATGTAGTCTCAAGTGAATAAATGAAGTTAAAGTACTTTGTATTACACAAAATTTACTGTAAATTTTAATCATCTAGAGGGCTAATGCTTCCCTTTCTCCTCTCTCCTCTTTCCCTCTCTCCTCTCTCTCAAGATATCATATGAGTCGGAATTACAAAAAATTATCAAAACTTAAATGTCATACATTCAAAATCTATATACCCTATGAGTTAGAATTATGTATATAATTATGTAAAAAAAAATTATCAAAACTTGAATGCCATGCATTCAAAATCTATATGTCATATAAGTTCAAATCAAGTAAAAAAATAATCAAAACTCAAATGCCACTTAAATGCCACTCAAATGCCCCTCAAATGAAATACAATATAAACTTGGCGAATTCATTCAACGCCGTAACCCATTGCCTCAACTCCAAGGTCTGATCCACAAAAAAACACTTGGTAGGGAGATCTGCTCATATATTACTACTATTGTACAAAACTGGAAGTATAAAACAGGGACTCTGTTTAGATGAAAGTGAATTATCGTATTTGAAGGATTTATGATGGTGTGCTCTCCCTGTAGCTACTGGTGCAATGTTAAGTGTTTGGGGTATTTTAGCCCAATACAGATGTAATTAGATGAGGATGAGCTGTGATGCCAAACAATTAATGTCAGAGATGAAAAACAACAGAAATAAATAGTTAAAAATGTAAATACTTCTAGTTTTAAGTACCTGGTATGAATCCTACTAGCTGTAGCAGCTGATCTAGCAAGTGTTGTACACAAAGTTGTGTGTTTACAGAAAGCCCTCAGCTGTTACATAACGCTCTACAATTGGCTGGCAATTCTATTGTTTACCCTTTGTGTAATACTATGTAATACTTTGTTTAGGGGTACAGTTGTTTCGGCAATGCCAGTTCGAAAATTGACGTTTCAAAAATTCCAATTTGAAATAGACCCTGCAGAAAATGGCACTCTCCAACAACTAAAAACTTTGGGCCTAAGTTGGGGGATTTATACTGGGGCAACTTTCCCCAGTACAAAGCATCAACAAACCATTTAGGTGCAGAACTGGCGATTTATTGCGATAATACTCTTGGGGACAAAAGGTAGACAATTTTTGTTAGTTAGATAGGAAAATAACATGGACTACGCCGCAAAATAGGCAGTTCTGCACCTACCTCACTGATTCGGAGTATCTTTTTAGCAAAAAGCAGTCATTATTTTTAATCCATATCCGTTTTATTGCTGGATAAATAACAAGAAAATTATTTAGTGTCGGTGGGTGTTTGTTTTGGCTATAATAGGCTATATCGTCATTTTATTGAACAAAAAATAAAAAGTAATCCTAATTCATCGTACAAGGTTCATTGTGCCAAAACTCATATTGCAGGTAATAAGTATTATTGTTGTTGTTGTTATTAATGCGCTATTAGATGATAAAAGTTAGTGAATAATTAGGGTATAGCCCATTTGCGTAGTTTTTTTGTAGAACCATAATTTTTTTTAAAAGAGTTAGCCGCTTTTAGACTAATTTTTTATTTGTCTATTGGTACGAATTTTTTTGTGGTCATCCCCTCCTACAACATGATTGAGAAAAAAAAACGCTGTGCAGTGAATGGCTAAGCCTCTTCAATTTAGTTGTTCCTTCTTAGACGTTTTTCGATTTCATTTCTAGCAGCCTGTTGTCCAAAGCGATTTAAGACTTAATAATTCTAGGATATTTAAGAATTTGAAAAACCTTTGAAGATGAATTACGCCGGAATAAGTTCTATTCACTCGAAAGTTAGTAATAACTAGTAGTTTAATAACTAGTAGTTGGTGAGTCATTTATTCAGTTTTAGATAAAATTGCGGCTAATATTCAATGCTAGACAAACAAGCAGATAGAGCAATACTGTAATGGAATTTAGCATAGGTGGCCTCTATCATTGATGCTATGCTAGCCAGTATGCAGTGTATAAACACTCATTAGTCATACTAGACTCAGCTCCGCCTGATTGCCTCAGTATAGAAGTGGATGCGTGCCTGCCGTAGAGACAGATGAGTCAAGAATTCAAGCAATGGATTTCCCGCCTTACTAAAGAAGTTGGCTGGCGCATTATTGTTATGTTTATTGACTGTATATATGTTTTCATTGCGCCTGCTTGTTTATGCTATTTTGTTGACCTATATTAATGTTATTGCCCAATCATTTTATGTTATATTTCAACTGTTCATTAGCATATTGAACTGCATAAATTTGTCAACATGTGGCCCTGTGGGCAGATTAGATTGTGCGCTTACAAAGAGAGGTACTCTGAGTAAGCTTTTGTCTCTTGAAGCAATAAAGTGTTAGCTATTGTAACCCGGTGTGTTCACTTGGCAGTTGGCCAAAAAGTATTAGGATACTTGCACACGGCACAACACGGAGCTTATTGACTCATAGCTCATCTACAAATAGAGCCACTACTAGCAAACAAGTAGCTCTCATTAGCAATTGCTGTTACATTGCTAAACCAGTACACTTCTCTAGTAGCTGTTTGGTAAAGGTGCGACAAAATCCTTTACATTGGTGGCAGCGGTGGGATACTAGTGAACGTTAGACACTACTAGAGAAGCTGTACACGGCCAAACACCACCCCTACTCATTCCCCGAGTATTGGTGTTGCCTATAACGTAATAGTTGCCTGGTAGCAGCCAAACTACCACCCAGGGACACTGTTACACCCCTTGCTCTGACCCGGTGGTACCCCCCACCCGGCAGAACACCCCCCTCTCCTTGCTGTGTTTGATAAGAGAACTACAGTCACCCTGCTCGGTGAACTTGGTAGTCGCTGTACTGCTCACGCGAGATCGTACAGGCATCTCTTTCAAACCCTGGGTACCCCTCTCAGTTCTGCAGGGTACCCCTCTCAGCTCTGTAGTGTACCCTGCATACGCTGTACCGAGTGATTTAGAAACTGTCCTGCCTATATACGGCCAGAGTTTCTAACCCAGTGTTGACACGGCATTGACGCGGTGTGCTGTCAGTCTTCCACTGTTCATCTGGTACACGGAGTTGTCTCCTCCCGTGCACACAAACCCTGCTGATTGTGAAGACTATACTCCACGTTGATGACCACACAGAGAGCCAGGAGCACTGGGCGGTTGCCAGTGGGCACGGCAGAAGCTGAGGCGTTAGACAGACTCACACAGACCCTGCGAGGAGTGTTGCAGCACCCTGCACCACCCGTTGCTCCTACACGGGACTTCAAACCTCCTAAGTTCAATGGACAAGGTGATGTAGAGTACTTCATCACACGGTTTCTAGAAGTCGCTGAAGCAAATGAGTGGAATGCTCGCCAAACCCTGCTCCATGTGAGAGAGGCACTTCGTGATGAAGCACTGGATTGTGGTAGACCCAACACCCTGCAAGCAGTGTTCACAGCACTCCGTGCTCGCTTTGGCCTTACACGCCGTGAGGCGCTACAGAGTGTAGCACACTTGAAGAAGGCATCGAAGACTTCCCTCCAAGAACATGCAAGCGAGGTGGAAAGACTAGTTCGAATAGCCTATGAAGATTTGCCAGACAGACACGTGGAACGCATGATACTAGAGACGTTCTCCTCCACCCTGGGTAACCCAGATCTGCAACGCCATTTGTTAGCAGTGGATCCGCAGGGTCTGGAAGACGCAGTTCGTGCTGGAGGCGAGTTCCTCCACATCAAGGCAGTTCCTGACTCGAAACCATCCAGGGTACGAGCTGTAGAAAGTGATGAAGAGGAAGAAGAACCCTGTAAGCCTTCCATGAAACCATTCCATCATTCTCAGACTGCTGCCATGATGTCGCAGGCTCCAGGAGGGATGGCTCACCCGTGTCCAGTTACTAACAACAACCCCACAGTGAGCTACCCCCCTCCACCCCAGCAGCCAGCGCCCGTGTCGGTAGACATGATGACTCATCTACTCCAGACATTACAGAACATGGCTATGGAGTTGCAGCAAATGAAGCAGTGGCAACAACAGGTGCATACACCCCCTTCGGTGCCCCCGGGTTTCTTTCCTGTGGGACACACCCCTTCTGTGATGTATGCACCCCCTGTTGGTGTGCACCCTGCTCCTGAAGTGACGCAACCTCCTGCCCGGGTACCCCACCACACGCCTAATGTGGTGCACAACCCTTCACCAGCTACATCTGGCACCCCTGTCATGGGACAGAACTCTCAACACACGGTGTCACAGCCGGCTACGGCGCGGTTGGTTCCCCCTCAGTGTTGGGGCTGTGGACGGACAGGTCACTATAGTAGAGGTTGTCCATCTAAGCCTAAGACAACCACCGTACCCAGAGCAAAACCCGTGTCGGGAAACGACCAGTGCCCGCAGTAGTCACCCCCTTGACTAGCTGTAACAGGGCACAAAGGTGGAAGAAAGAACTGGAAAGGGTAGAGAGGCATAACCCTGTGTTTCCAACTCCTTCACCCGGGTCCTCTGGACCACCTATCAGAAGGAAGGCGCCGCCTTCCCCACCTAAGTGGCAGCTGCCAACCTCTAACCGGTATGCAGTGCTACCACATGACGCAGACGGCACAGAGCCTTATGAAACCTCTGCCGCCGTACACTCCTTACTCGACCTATCTCCTCTGGAGCCTGTAGGTCCCCTGAAGAACCGGCCTGCCCCAGTTCAGAGACCTAAGCCAGTAGTTGCACCAGCCAGCCCGTCAGTGGAGCGCCCTTCACGCCCTAGAAATAGAGCGTCGCCTCCCCCCTCCCGAGCTGCAAAGGTTCAACCTACCCGGCTGTCTAACACTGAGATAGAACGGCCATACGGGGCAAGCTACTTCCTACCAGGGAAACTTGAAGGCAAGTCAGTCACCCTTCTAGTCGATACCGGTTGCACCACAAATCTCCTATCCAAGCACGTCTTTAACCAGTTACCTGAGTCAGTAAGACAGTCAGTACAGGAGAGTGAGTCCCATGGTATCCTAGCCGACGGCACCCAGATCCCTTTCTATGGCACGGTGAGAGCTACCCTCCGTCTCCGTGATGTGAAAACTGAAGCCACATTTGTTATCAGTCACATAAACGAGGACGCTATCTTGGGGATGCCCTTCCTCACCGACCATGATTGCAGAATGAGGTTCAGTGAGTGTGCCATTGTCGTAGCAGGAAAGGAGATGCGCTGTACTAACAAGGACGGTACACTGCTAATGAACAATGTTCAGGTCCTTCGTACCACCCAGCTACCCCCGGGCATGGAATCTACCATCCTGTGTAAGGTCACCACACAGAGTTACCTACCCCTTGGGTTAGTAGAGTCCCGACCCGGAGGTCCTCCAATTGCTGCTAGTCTGAACAAGCCAGATAGCAAGGGACATCTGTTAGTGAGGTGCATGAACCCGACTGCTCAGCCAGTAGAACTGAAGGCGGGAAGCACCGTAGGCCACTACAGAGGAGTGAGCCCTGAAGAGGTCGAGCAAACTGAGGTGATTGCCATGTCCGCTTCCACCCCTCCTGTTCATTCTTCTCGCTCCCCGGTTCCTCCTCACGTCGCTGAGTTGTATTCAGCCGCTCTCCCCCAGTGCCAGAACAGACGCGAGGCACAGCAAGTAGCTGGGTTGCTACGACAGTATGCTGCCGTGTTCAGTTCGGGAGACCATGATGTTGGCCAAACCACCCTGGTCACGCACAACATCCCTCTCCTCCCTGGTACTCGGCCCATCCGCCAACCCCCTCACAGGCTAGGCCCTGAGAAGGAGGCGGAGGCAGAGAGGCAGGTGGAACAACTGCTAAAGCGTGGGCTCATAGAACCAGCCTCAGGGGCCTGGAGTTCCCCCGTGGTTCTAGTGAGAAAAAAGGACGGGACATGGAGGTTCTGTATTGATTACAGAAGACTGAACGCTGTCACGCACCAGGACGCCTACCCCCTCCCCCGCATCGATGAGAGTCTAGATGCCTTGTCGGGGAGCAAGTTCTTCAGTACCCTGGACTTGGTTAGCGGGTATTGGCAGGTCCCCCTTGATGAAGAGGCCAGTGAACGCTCTGCGTTTGCAACCCGTACAGGTCTGTGGAAGTGGAAGGTCCTCCCCTTCGGCCTCACTTCAGCTCCGGCCACCTTCCAGCGGTTGATGGAGAAGGTACTCCAAGGTCTACACTGGAAGACCCTCCTGCTCTACCTCGATGACATTATTGTCATCGCTCCTGACTTTTCCACTCACATCCAGCGCCTGGCTGAAGTCTTTCAGCGCCTACAGCAGGCCGGTTTGAAGCTCAAACCCAGCAAGTGTGAGTTGCTTAAGCCAGAGGTCCGGTATTTAGGACACGTGGTGAGCAGTGCAGGAGTGGCCACAGACCCGGAGAAGGTTGCTGCTATAGCACACTGGCAGACACCCAAGGAGTTAAACGGCTTGCAAGCCTTTCTAGGTACCGTAGGGTATTACAGGCAGTACATCCCTGACTTCTCTACAGTGGCACGGCCACTCACTCAGCTCACGAGTAAGCATGCTCTTTGGGAATGGTCTACAGCCCAAGAGACCGCATTCCAGCAGCTGAAAGTGGCCATGACCCGTGCCCCTGTCCTGGGTTACCCTGACCCGAAGCTACAGTACACCTTAGACACTGATGCTAGCAATGCAGGTGTAGGTGCTGTGCTTTCGCAGGTGCAGGAAGGTAGTGAGCGAGTAATCGCTTACTACAGCAAGACGCTCAGTCCTCAGGAGCGCAACTATTGTGTCACACGGAGAGAGCTGTTGGCAGTAGTGAAGGCTGTCAAGCACTTCCGTCCCTACCTCTATGGGCAGCACTTCCGTCTTCGGACAGACCATGCCTCCCTGTTGTGGTTGTGTCGCCGCCGGGAACCCACCAGTCAGGTGGCTAGGTGGCTCGAGTCCCTCTCTGAGTTCAAGTACACCATTGAACATAGGAGTGGCCCCCGACACGGCAACGCAGACGGCTTGAGTCGCAGGTGTTCCCCTGAGTGTAGGCAGTGTGGTCACATTCAAGAAAGGGATGGTGGACCCTCTAAGGCTGAAGTTCAGCAAGAGTTGGCCTCCTCCTTTCGGCCCCAGCTCTCCGCTATTTCAGCTCCGACTCGGTTCGAGTCACGGCCACCACCCCCCAGCACAACCGCCTTCTCTGTCCCTCAGGTACCCCCCAATGCCGTTCAGCCCGTCCAACCGGATGTCGACCTTGTCCAGGCTCAAAGTGAAGGCAACCACGCTGTAGCTGTCATTTACCGGGCAGTGTCTACACAGCGCCCCCTCACTAAAGAGCAGTTGGAGCTCGGCAGCCAAGAGTTGAGACGACTGAACAACTGCATTGGGGCTATGAGACTCCGGACAGATGGTGTGCTGGAACTTCAGGTCTCTCCCAACCGCCGCTCCCGTTGGTGTGCGGTCTGTCCAGCAGGTCTCCGTGGTCACACGGTCTGGCAGACCCACTCTCTTGCGCACCAAGGAGTGAACAGGACCCTGAAGCGCCTCCAACTCACGTGGTACTGGCCAGGGATGACGGCAGATGTACGCCGTCTGGTCAGGAGTTGTGAAGTTTGCCAGAGAGCCAAGAGTGGTGGCACCAAGCCCAGTCCCGGCCGCCAGCGCATGTACGCTGGCCGCCCCTGGCAGAAGTTGGCCGTTGATTTGGTGGGCCCTTTCCCTGAGACAGAGCGTGGCAATGCCTGGATCCTGGTGTTGACTGACCACTTCACCAGGTGGCAAGACGCTCTGGCCCTGCCAAATGCCACGGCCCCAGTGGTAGCAAGTGCTCTGGATGAGCAGGTCTTCTGCTATATGGGCATCCCTGAGCAGATGCACACAGACCAGGGGGCTCAGTTTGAGTCCCACCTGATGCAGGAGTTGTGTGCTCTGTGGGGTATAGAGAAGACCCGTACCACTCCTTACCACCCACAGGCCAATGGGATCGTAGAGAGGAATAACCGGGTTCTAGGTGATTCCCTCCGATCACTGCTCTTGAAGCGCAGTCCAGGTGACTGGGACTTGCTGCTCCCTCAACTGATGAGGGCCTTCAGAGCCACCCCTCATTCCACGACGGGTGAAACGGCCAACTACATGATGCTGGGCAGGGAACTGCGACTGCCAGATCAAGTGTCCTACCATCCCCCTCTGACTGATTGCATGCCAGTGCACGAGTACGCCCAGAACCTCAAGTTGAGACTGGAGGAAGTACACGAGGCGCTAAGAGAGCAGCAAATGGAAGTCAGAGCTGAGGAAGGCGAAGAGCCCGGCTTATACACGGTTGGAGACCAAGTATGGTTAGAGAACCATCGTAGACGCCGTGGAGAGAACCCCAAGCTACAGGCCAAATTCATCGGCCCCTTTGAGATTGAGGAGGCGTACAGTAATCACACCTACCTCATTAGCAGGCAAGGCCAGCGGTCCGTGCAAAACGAATGCCGCCTTAAGCCCTACTACCCCAGTGTTGACTCCAGAGGACAGGCGCCAGCGGCAGTGGAGCCTAGGCGGCGTCCTAACATGCGTGGGACGCGTGCGCGTATAGCACCTCCACCCTTGTCTCCCCTGCCTGCGCCCCCTCTGTTTGAACTACCGCCATTAGAGACTAATTTGCCTCCTCCACCAGAAAGGAGAGTGCCAAATTTGGAGCGGCCAGTTGCAAGAAGGCCTGCCACTCCCCCAGTAGCTGAGACACCCTCACCTCCTGCACAGACTGAGAGCCAACCACCACCTGTGTCATCACAACGGCCACGAAGGAACGTCGGCCCACCCATGCGCTATGGACAGCCTCTATGCCATCTCATTGCAACTGCAAAAGGAGTGGATGGAATGTCAGGAATTGCCGAAACGCCTGAGATTCAAACGCCTCTCCCGGGTGAAGTTCTTACAGACACCCCAAATTGGGTGTCGCTAGAGAGAAAACACTCTGGAGAAGGGTCCCGAGAGAGCAAACTCTTAGGAGTTGCTAGTCAGACAGAGTGGATGGACAACTGGGTTCGTCGCCATAGCTCTTCCAGTGACCCCTTGGCGCTACAGCAGACACCCCCTCTTCAGTGGCAGTCCACGGAGTTTCCACCACTCCCTACTGCCTCCCCACCCTGCAGTGTACCCACTGTGCCGGCATCAAACACTCTCACCTATAGCCAGAGTGTTTTGAAGCCTTCTTCCACCCCTCCCCCGACCCGGGATGACCTGGGGCCGAGTCTGAGTACAGTGGCGGAACAGGAAAAGCCACCCGTAGGTACTAGACTACCCCCCACGGTCACCAGAGAGCGTATGCAGACGCTGGGGAAGATTATCCCTGGTAAGAAGAGAGGAGAGGAGCAGAGCTCTTGGCTGGACCTTCTAAGCGGGGCCATTTCCCCCCCCCCCTTACAGCCACCCCCTCCTCTGTACTAGGTTATCCTCCATTGACCGTGAGAACCGTGGCCACCTCATGACTAGTTAACTATGAGTACGGCGATGCTAATAGTTGAAGCGGCCTATGTAATGGAATTTAGCATAGGTGGCCTCTATCATTGATGCTATGCTAGCCAGTATGCAGTGTATAAACACTCATTAGTCATACTAGACTCAGCTCCGCCTGATTGCCTCAGTATAGAAGTGGATGCGTGCCTGCCGTAGAGACAGATGAGTCAAGAATTCAAGCAAGGGATTTCCCGCCTTACTAAAGAAGTTGGCTGGCGCATTATTGTTATGTTTATTGACTGTATATATGTTTTCATTGCGCCTGCTTGTTTTTGCTATTTTGTTGACCTATATTAATGTTATTGCCCAATCATTTTATGTTATATTTCAACTGTTCATTAGCATATTGAACTGCATAAATTTGTCAACATGTGGCCCTGTGGGCAGATTAGATTGTGCGCTTACAAAGAGAGGTACTCTGAGTAAGCTTTTGTCTCTTGAAGCAATAAAGTGTTAGCTATTGTAACCCGGTGTGTTCACTTGGCAGTTGGCCAAAAAGTATTAGGATACTTGCACACGGCACAACACGGAGCTTATTGACTCATAGCTCATCTACAAATAGAGCCACTACTAGCAAACAAGTAGCTCTCATTAGCAATTGCTGTTACATTGCTAAACCAGTACACTTCTCTATTAGCTGTTTGGTAAAGGTGCGACAAAATCCTTTACAATACGACCGTGGTTTCTAAGGTAACACACAAAGAAGTTACCAACAAATACAGCAAATAATAAGAATTCACTTCATATTGAGTCAACATTGTGACTGAATGTATGAAAAGCAGCAGATAAACTAGCTGTAAGAATGTGCCGTTTCACTGTTTTGTTGGCAAAATATCAAGAACTATTAGCTGATGTAAGATCAACAAACTTTTAGACATTGAATATTAAAACAGTAAACATATTTCAAATGTTCACAGCTGACGTACATGAATTGAATGAATTAGTCAAGTTTGCTGGCTGCCATGCGTAGGGATTAGTGCATGCCCTCCTTATGCCTGTACAGACAACTCCTAACACACATCGGTCAGTATTGTGGTAGATTTTGGTGGACACTAGTAGTAAACAGGTCGTTAGCTCTCCACCCTTGCGAGACAATGCGCTAGACTTCAACCCACAGCGTTCGGTCAACAGCTGTTTGGGTGGAGAGTCTTACTGTGCCGGTAGTGACCCCTGCAGGGCCGGTATTGACCCCCTACCAACCCGGTATAGCTGTACCGGGCCAGCACAAGATGGCCGACATAGAAAAGGATCTCCAAAAGTATGTAGGAACTCAGTCAAGGTCAGGAACAGGAAGTACCCTTCCCTAGATTACCGACTTCATGGACCCTACTCTATCTACAGCCTGGGAGCCTTGCAGGACCGCTGATTAAACAATAGGAGACAGGACTCCGCCCTTAGCCACTTGGCACCTCCCTTACTTAACCTTATTGCATTGTTTGATTGGATACTTATTTATATAATTGATTGTATTGGCTAGTTTGCTTCCTGTGCTCTAGCTGTTATATGTTTTGTACCTGTTAGCTCTCCCATAAAAGGAGAGCACTTTGTCTTACTCTATGCTTTTTTTCTCATGTTGCCAACCTAGAGGACTAAACACCCTCTAGCACCTTGTCTTTGATAATATAGCCACTTGTACAAGCACTACGCTGTATTGTTTGTCTAAGCTATCGGGTCTTGCGTTACCGGGTAATTCGGTTACCCTGCACAGTTGTCACTGTCGCACAGTACACTGTCCCCTCTGGAGAGAGGTAGAATACTCGAGAATAGTGGATGTCCGTGGTAACAGATCGAAATCCATTACAGTATTGCACTGAAAAAGATAGAGTTGAGGCTCATCAGACAATTTTTAGAGCAAACTAGGACGAAATAGGCCTGAGTGTGATGCCTGACAAACAGTTAGCAAAACACGAATAAGCTTTTGCTAGTTTCAACAAAATTGATTAATGATATTTTCAATTTTAGTAATGTGGAGTTATGTTCTACTAAGTAAGAGGACACAACTTCATCAACGGCGGCTTGCTTAAAAGTTTTCTTCATGCTTGCAGAAATTGTTTTTGATATAATCGAGTATTTACATATGTGTAGAGACAGTTAATCTGTACAATTGTTAGTAACTGTGCTGAGATTGGGTATTCCACATATACCAGGATGCCATTAGCAAGCTATAGGGGCATTGTACTATGCCTCCAGAAATCTTTTTGGAATTATCGGGAAATAGATGCTCTTATTCAAAATGGTTACCATAACAACAACACAAATAAAGTGTAAGACAGCCTGTGATTAAAGTATATTCAGTAAAAACGTTGAAAAAAACAAGTTTATGTTAAATTAGATCTGTCTTCTTGAACAAGTGGCTGAATGAATACTAGGGACCTAAGCTTTGTTCTCTCTGTACCTCTCCAACAGGCAAAAAAACAACTAACTACAAGCCAAGAGATGAAATGTGAATGTAGGATACAATCGTAAAATGAGGACACAACTCAGAATAACTAGGTAAGGTTGCACTCTCCTTTGCGTGTATTTGATTGAAATGAAAACATGGTTTGTTTATTAATTCCTAGATAAGTTGCAACCGGAAGGCTTGTAGATGTAAGTATTACATTTGATGACATCACAGGAAGGAGTCATATTACGATAGGTGTTATGTAAATATGATACAGTTGAGTATTATCTGTAATAAATAACTGAACAATACTGTCTATTATATAACTGGTGGTGGATTCAGCACAAAAATAAATATGGAGGTGGCTCCTCAGGCATAGAAGGTCTTAAAGGTAGCTGATAGAGTAGCACCACAACCTCTATATGCACATTTATGTTTGTATGTTGTACCAATTGATCTCTTCAGCTCATCTTGATTACATTTCTCACAGTAGAGCATGTGGCCACATGGGAGGCCAATGTAGTGTGCCTACAAACAAAGGCAAAGCCTGGTTCACATACATTCGTAGGTGCTCGCAAGCTAGCGGAGTCCGTCGTACAACTCCACGCGATAGAGGTTCACTAAATTATGATCGCAAGAACTATAATCACTCTCTTGACTGGGAGGTAATAATATCCTGAAGCCCGCCTTCACTGGCCAATGATTATATTTACTAAATGAATTATTGTTGTTCAATGGCACCGATCTATTTATTATTTTTAATTTCATTATATTGTTACTCATATTTTTGTTAAATTTTGTTCCAATATAATTTATAATGAATGTTTAATGGAGCATTATTATTTTTTCTACCATCTTCTTCATTATTATATAACTTTTGAATCTGAATTTATAATAATATAATTATTATGCTATTATATAAACGTTTACAGAAAGTATATGTATTCGTACATTTAAATCAAGTATGATAATATTTCATTCAGAAAATTAATAATGTATAATAATATTTAACATTAATAATTATATTTATAACCATAATAATTTCATTTATTTTAATTTCTTGATGGAACTCAAGTTTGCATGAATAGCCTTGACTTAGCTGCGGTTTTTGAGAAAGAAAGCAAGAAAATTGTATGCTCTGTCGTACAATAGCGCAGGAAAGTGTGTCTTGATGAACTTTCTTGCGAGCTCCTGCGACAGGGTGTGCTGTTGTATGGGCTGGGATAATCTGGACTCACATACAATGATACGCCGATCTGCGTTGGCTTGTGAACACTTGCGACATACATGTGAACCACATTTAACAGTGAACAAGTAATGGCTTAAACGCCAGATACTGAACTCGACATATTTACTACATTGAACAGGCAACTCCAAGACATTTGACAATGACTACTTACATCCACAGATTGAAGAGTCTTCTTGTAGCAGGAAATACAGCAGCCTTGTGGAACTGTTAGGTCATCAGTTCTGTCTATAAGTGATAGTATTTATGATTATGTAATGCAGGACAAACAAAACATACTAATGTTGGATGAAAGAGTTGTCTGACCTTACACACAGCATGTGTTATATAATAAATAGTCTCATCTGAGTATATAACTACATACTATGTATCACTCACCACTTGAAGCATATTCCTGTATACCAGCTACGCTAGCTGTATTAACTGCAGTCACTTCTGGGACAGAGCTGGGCTGTAACAGTAAATACTGCGTATGGTTTACCGTTAATACTACTGTTAGTACTACTGTTATTACTGTTAGTACTGTTGATGTTACTGTTACTACTGGTAGTACTATTGTTACTATTGTTAGCACTATTGTTACTACTGGTAGTACTATTGTTAGTACTGGTATACTATCACAAATGTTTGATATACAAATCACTTGTAATGCCTACCATAATTATTACTATTATTATTACTCTATCCAAAACACACCAGCCACATCAACAATAAAAGCTAACTTACTGTCTTTTTAGGAGCATTTCCTTCTTCCAACGCATACACAGCCTCTAGATGTTCTTTGATGGACTTGAATGGTCCACCATTGATCTCTACAGCTTCTCTTATGATAGCTATATCATGACCGAGTTTAGCACAAATCTCTACCATAGCTGTAAAACAATTAAACCAGATTAACTTGTCAGCAAAATATTAACTGAATCTAACAACCTCACTGTTTTAAGGTGATTGTTCATCTTAATCTGACATGAATTTTATTATTCTCCTTTTTAAGTGCCTCATCTGTGCATCCTTGTGTATAAATAGAGGTGCAAGAGCAACAATGTTCTGGTTTCCTTTAGCTCTTTGACTGTGAACCCAGGGAATGGATTGAAAAATAAATATACACAAAGTTATGAATATGTGGAGTGTCTTGGGTAGCTGTTTGCCTAGAAGTTTTATATGTTGGTAACTGTATCCAGCAGAATTGTTCAAACCTGAGAATGAACTTCAGAATTATAAGAGTCAAAGAAAATTGACACTAATTTAGTGAGCATTAGGGGAGCAATTATTAGTTGATGAATGTGGACTTTGTTGTGTTGAAAGTAATATTTGATGGCTGAAAATCTCTACAATAATTGTATACAAGTTGTATACCAGTTGTATACTAGTTGTATACTAGTTGTACACTAGTTGTACACTAGTTGTACACTAGTTGTATACTAGTTGTATACTAGTTGTATACTAGTTGTACACTAGTTGTACACTAGTTGTATACTAGTTGTACACTAGCTGTACACTAGCTGTACACTAGTTGTACACTAGTTGTACACTAGTTGTACACTAGTTGTACACTAGTTGTATACTAGTTGTATACTAGTTGTATACTAGTTGTATACTAGCTGTATACTAGTTGTATACTAGTTGTACACTAGTTGTACACTAGTTGTACACTAGCTGTACACTAGCTGTACACTAGTTGTATACTAGTTGTACACTAGTTGTACACTAGTTGTACACTAGTTGTATACTAGTTGTATACTAGTTGTATACTAGTTGTACACTAGTTGTACACTAGTTGTACACTAGTTGTATACTAGTTGTATACTAGTTGTACACTAGTTGTACACTAGTTGTACACTAGTTGTATACTAGTTGTATACTAGTTGTACACTAGCTGTACACTAGCTGTACACTAGTTGTACACTAGTTGTATACTAGTTGTATACTAGTTGTATACTAGTTGTATACTAGTTGTATACTAGCTGTATACTAGTTGTATACTAGTTGTATACTAGTTATGTACTTTCAATGTAAAATGAAAGTCAAATTCTGAGTTCGTAGAAGTTACTACCAATCTAACTGATTTTACCTTCATCTAAAGACTGTTGAAGTTTCCGGTCCTTTGATTTCAGTACATCTACAGTTGTCTCTCTCTTGCACTAAACGATTAAATATTCAATTCAGGGTCAACATAATCGTACAAAGTGGTGACAACTGCAGCATTTGCAATGTTGTAAGTTTTGCCAGCTGTAGACAGGCAACACAAAATACTTAATTAGAACGTTATGAATCTAGACCAAACTGCATCTAACAAGGCGCTTGGAACATTTTTTTATCAACTTATGATGTATTAAAAGAACTAAATAGTAAGTAACTATAATACAGAAAACGTTTCTTTCAGACAATATCGCACTAACACTTACCTTTTTGCTATCTTCAGTTCTGGCATGTACCTCATCAACATAACTCTCTCCCTTTAGTTGTAGAAGGTATGAACAATCAGGGAACCATCTAGAAATAGATAACGTACACGAAACACATGTAAGTACCAACCATTCAGTATAGGTATATTATACATAGCATACAATGTGATATACCAGTGCTTTACCTTGCATGTTCATCAAAAGGTTCATCTCCAGACTTCCATTCTTTAAGTGATCCTGAGCAGTAAAAGCATCTGACCTGATCATCAAACCCAGTGTAGTAGAACCCTGTACATTACATACACAACACGTATGTGTGTGGTTACTGTATACACTGCACATACACTACACATACACTACACATACACTACACATACACTACACATACACTACACATACACTACACATACACTACACATACACTACACATACACTACACATACACTACACATACACTACACACATACAACACACATATAGTAGACATACATTAAACATTAGTACATACAAACTACACATGATGCACACAAACAAAAACTTACCTGCACCACACAAAGTTGTACCATTTAGAACATTGTTAGCCGGCCATCTCTGGAATGTTCTTTCTCTGGCAGACTCTGGTGCATACTGAGGTACAGCAGCTCTGTTAGTACTTATTCCTAGTGCATTACTGTCTATAGACTTACTTCCATCTCTGTTCCTTCTGCTCTCTACGTAATGTATATACTACTTAGGTCAGTTTATGAAATGGTACACAACTAAGATTTACTGAAGCTCCACAGCTAAATGATCCAATAATGGAGGACATATAAATGGAATTAATAGAAAGAAAGGAATAAGTCACAACCAGTTAAAGTATACAATATAAACAGGTAAAAAAATAAGAATTTAGTGTTCTGGGGAAATCAGTTCTCTGACAGTACTTGAATAAAATTGACTTAAGACAACCTCATTGAGTATATATTGTAATTCTGAATCAAAGTAAACAGAAGTATCAAGTTAAATAAACTGAGTTCATGAGAAGGTGGACCATAAATTGTGTTATAGCAACTCTTCCTAAATTGGTAACAAGTACTTGCTTTTATTATCTGGAAAAGTTAGTACTCATAAATTGTTTTGAGTAGCGAAACTACTTCTGCAGAATTAGTACTTTGTAGGAGAAAGAAGCCACTAGGCTTTGGTTTAATGGATAGTTTTATCATTTACTGCCTTTGATCTCTTTTTGCAATACTTGTTACAGTGTTTTCAAAATTAAGGTCAAACATGGGATTCAGAAATCAATATTGTCCTGTTTGCCTCACATCTTGTCATGTTTGCCGAAGCCCTTACGACCACTATCACTCTGTATTTATAACAAAAAAACAAGATTTAATATCTACGCATCTCACCATAATCACTCACTAACAATTACCAAGATTTGGAAGTGGGAAAAGATGTTTTAGTTCATCTCCAGTCAACATGGTATTTCTATATTCTTTATTTCCACAATCAAGTCCTTTGGTGAATCTACAGAATGTAAATGCTATAGCATGTTGTGTCATGGGGTTGTCTTCTCCACTCCACTTGTGTAGACTGCCTCTACAGAATGTACACTGTACTCTGTCTTCAATACCTAAAGCATATAAATACAGCATATTATTCCCTTTCTACAGAATGTAATCTATGCAGAACATGTATTGTTTGTTATAGAACGATTGATTTGTTTAGTAACTAGCTTTGTTCTCCTTTCTCTCCCATTTCTCATGGTTCCATCTCTTCTCTTTTAAACCAGTCCTTTAGCTAGCTCCCTGAGCATTTCTGAATGCTCACATCAACCTTTCCACTAAGGAGCTAGGTTTCTTTTTAGAGAAACCATGGGCTGCAGCTGGCACATTCAGAGCAAAGTGAAAACTTTGAAATTGTTGGCATTGAAACCGCTTCCTGCTGTTTCACCCCTTAACCTTTCATGGAAAAACCACCATCTTCCTTTCATCACCTTTATTTCACCCATCTCTTTATAACAACCCTATCGCCAAACTTAAGAGTTTCCCCATCCTACCCTTGATTTGTCACCACTGGTACTGAAAGCAACCACGGTCAGCCCTATGACAATTGCCATCAACCGTGTTCAGTAAATCAAAACTTCAAAAGCCATTCAATTCCAAAGTTACAAGGAACATTTGGTCGAGTTATAATTATACTAAAATTCAGCTGTCACAAAAGAGACCGGAAATAGCGGCGCCTGAAAGTCGTTATGATTGGTGAATAGTAAGCCAGTGCTTTAGGTCAACAAATGGTGCTTTGGGATTAAAAAACATTGGTTTCTTGTACATAATCTTTTATTTATATTGTTGACACTTGATTGTTGTATTTTACACTGATTCATTTACGTATACACAATTATATAAACTTCTGCATATGGTACCATAAATGGAGTTTCCATGAATTTGATTGTGTACATTGCATTCTTTGTAACCCATAGAGTAAGCTTAGGGTGAAAAATTATTTTTAGGCATCTGGCCAACTGCGAAAGCATCTGCCTGTTGGTATGAGAAGAGAGAAGAGTTCACCGGGTGATGGTTTGTAAAAAGCAGATTCCACCAGTTGGTGCTTTGTTGAGAAGAGTTTCTACCAGGTAATGGTTTGTTGAGAGTAGTTACCATTAGGTGTTCGCTTGTTGAGAGGAGTTACCACCAGGTGGTGGCTTGTTGAGTTTCCACCAGAGGGTGGTTTGTTGAGAGTAGTTACCATCAGATGGTGGTTTGTTGAAAGAAGTTACCACCAGATGGTGGCTTATTGAGTTTCCACCAGAGGGTGGTTTGTTGAGAAAGTTCCACCAGGTGGTGGTTTGGTCAGATATGTTATTACCAGGTGGTTGATTTTTGAGAGAAGTTACCTCCAGGTGGTGAGTTGATCAGAGAAGTTACCACCCGGTGGTGGTTTGCTGAGAGAAGTTACCTCCAGGTGGTGAGTTGATCAGAGAAGTTACCACCCGGTGGTGGTTTGTTGAGAGAAGTTACCACCAGGTGGTGGTTTGTTGAGAGAAGTTACCTCCAGGGAGTGGTTTGTTGAGAGGAACTTCTACCAGGAATGCAAGGCAGTGATTGCCTGAATTCCAGCTAGAATTTATTTGTGTGAGTATGTTGTGCCTTTAGTAAAAAATTACTGAAAAAATTATATTTATAAAACAACAGATATGTCTGTAGTTAAAAAATATGGTCTCTATTCATCAATTTTCTGCAATTTTACAAACAAATTTTGCTATAAATTGTATCATCCTTCTTGATTTTCTTCTTTATGATAATTTGTTACAACAAACTCTCTACACGTTATACATACTTTAACCACAGCTTTCGTAGATCAACAAATTTATGACTTAAACCACATTTACCAGTATGGTAGAAACCAGCTTGTGCCATCTTCACTCCAGACAAGTTACCATCGTGTGGCCAATTCACAAGAAATGTTCTTCTTCTATATTTCTCGTCAATCATCAGTGACTCTCGTTCAATCAGAGAAAGGTTGTTTATAATGTACATGAGGAACTCTTTAGGACTCATCTGGTCTACAATAAGAATCTATATATACAACATACATAACTGATTACTAATGACTATATAGTGTCTTCTATTAACTGAGGTAGTATACATTGTTAGTGTTATGTACCAAATGGATTAACGATTGCTGTATACAACTATTGCAGGTTATACAGATTCACATGAGAGAGATATAGTCTTTACTAGTACTATAAAGGCACTCACTATAACTGTACGTCGTGTCCAAGCTCATCAACTCACACATCAACTTGTAAAAAAAACTGATAAGCTGTCGCTTGTTTGTATATATTGTATTAGTTGGTTTATTATATAACTTTCATTTGAGTGTTTTATAGTTACAGTCCTTCATATAATAACTTAAAAAAAAGTTTAACCAAAGTTAAATTGTTTACATTCAAAAGAAACGGACAGAGTGTCTCTATAGTAACAGCTAAAAAACACTCACCAAGTTTCTTTTGAGTAGACCTTGGGAGATACGGATTGTTGTTATCAGGATATCCCGCTACCACATATACAGATTGGACTCCATTTAACCTGGCAGCAAACTGTACACCAGGTTTATCCAAGTTTAATGCCTCATCTAACTCATCAATCTCTAGTGACTTGTTCTTGTCTGAGATGTGGGAACTATCTGACTTTTTAGTGCGTTCTGTTACTTCTAAAACGTCATCATCTCTCTGGTATTCACCTGTAATATTATATCAACTTATTTAGTTGATATAAGATTATTGAATCGACTCTCATTAGTTAAAAATGCAAGTCTTTTGGCAATTAACGTTAATAATTTTTACAGGTTGTAGAAGGGTCTTTTCTAGCTAAAAAAAAACATAAAAAACAACCAATCAAAAATTTATGCCAACAGAAATTCACACTTTTTGCATCTAATCAGTCAGTTACTGATGCACTTGGAAATAGTGTATCAAGTATTGAAAAACTTTCAGGCGTAGAAAAGGTTTGTGAGAAAAACTAAATATACGAAATATTTCCATGAGTGAAAAGGTACTTAATAAAGCAATACATGTTTTTTTTGCTACTTAAACTTCAATTCCTGGCATATATTCAAATTCAAAAAAGTCAGAAAAATACATTTCTGTCGACAACAGTTTCAGCTGTGCTGTTTTTCCAACTTTTAATATGAATAATGTATTTGACCGTAACTTCAGGAATTGTTTTCTCTTGCAATAACACTATTCTTCCGTGAAGGTGAATTCTAGAAATACAAAAAAAAAAAATCCGCTTAAGTGAACTTGGCAGCGAGCCACACTTGTCTGTATTAGCCGACGCATGAACTGGGTTGTTTCTAATCTTGAAAAAACTTTAGGGTCATCTAATTTTAGATACACAGTTCAAGCAAAAAACAGTGTTTTAAAACGTTACTTTAATAACTAGTTTTAAAAATAAAACCAGGTTTGGCCAAGTTTGCTCTTAAAAATGGATTGCATCACCATTTTTGAAAATTGTTTCCATCACAATTAAGGCAGTAGAGCACAAACTGTTTGTCAGCAACCTCTACTTGTTACTATGTTTCCATGTCATGACAAATTATTGCCAAATCTCTGTGGTAATTGGCGACAACGATATGTATTTCCACAACTAAAAGTTTATCCCCTTTGGTTAAACCACGCCCACGGAAGCAGTTGCGGTTGATGTGTTGTTAAGTGTGATTTAGTCGGCTAAGGTTGCTGTCTGCTTTTACTCTAATTTTCTCATATTTAGTAGCACATTGGCTATCATTCAATAAATGATATTATTTAAAATTAGTTAGTAATAATAAAAGCAAAACCAAATGGTTTTTGGTTAAAAAAAAACCTATCATTTATTTTTCATTACTGTAATAAAAAATTACTAGCACCAAAGATTCGTTCGTTTCAAATCAGTTGTATTGTTTCATTAATAATAGTGTAATAAACTGCAAACGATCATTGTTGGTTAAAAATAAAAACAGACACATACACACGCGCACACACACACACGCAGCACCCACACAAGCTAACGATGCCATGCGATTATAATGGATAATTTGTAGCTTCCGGTTTCATGACGGGTTTCATGACGCATGCCTGGTTTTATGGCCTTTGGCGACATTAGCGTTACCAATAGCAACAAATCTCCGGCATTCATTTGGCTTATTGCCAATTTTTCGCATTCAGAGAGCGACAAACGTTTTTTGACAAGTCTCATCACAAATTGGTCGATCGTGTTTCCAACAGAAATTTTCCTTTATCGTCGCCAGTATCCCTTATTTGTCATGATATGGAAAGTTGAAACATAGTAATTGTGTGGGTGTAAAACATAGAAAGTGTACAATAATCTCAACTCTCTTTTGTTATTGCCATGACAAGCGATCTGATTAGATGAGTCAGTAGCCCACGCTGGGTAAAATATATTATAATTTTTATTTATGATTTAGACCACGTCTTTTATCAATCATGTGCCACAAACAGTAAGGGTAAAAGGTACAAAGTATTAATCATAGACCTAGTATTATTATCTCTAATATAATAATACTAGGTCTATGGTATTAATAAATAAAAACATGATGCAATACTACCATGATGCTCAGTCAGAGATCCCATACAGTTTGGACTGCATCGTATGTTTATAAAACTTTTACCCTTTGCTTCAAGTCAATTTGGGGAACAAGAAAATGTAAACTCACAGAAGTTTTCCCACACACTACCATTTTGTACCACTGCCAGAATGAAGCTGTTCCTGTTTATTCACCAGGAAGTACAAGTCATGCTCCATCACTAAAATACTCATGTTACTAAAAATGACTTGAGATGTTGGTTTTAGTAGCTGATGTTGAAATCAACTCGGAGGAAATACTCACAAAAATATTCTCTTCCCACAAAACCAACAAATATTACTCATAAAGTACTTACTGTGAGGAGGCATACTGTGAGGTGATAGAGTTGGTAGTTGTCTTCTCTGGGTAACTCAGCTCTCTACAAGAGAAGTTAAAATGTAAATAATGGGTTGATTGTAAAAGATTTTTATACAAACTACAAGACTAATTTTAGTAACAATGCTTCAACTACAGAAATTCTGTGGAAATCAGATAGCTAAACCGATGTTAGACTGACATGTTAGTTCTATTGATAAAACTGTGTGCTTTTAATGTTATACAAAAATACCAAACATTACAAAAACTTTAAATTATGTTTTTTAAATAATTTTACTTAAGAAAATCGTTGTTGAAAAAAGAATTAAACAATTTCTGTGAGTGTACTAATTATAATCCAACATTGTGAATCTGAACAATTCTTACAGACAGATTATAAAATCAGCGAACCGGAGGCGTTTCGAAAAAAATTTTTTTTAGAAAGGAACCTACCGAAAATGTGTTTTTTTACAGGCAATCATTACTTGCACTTGCTGATACGGACAAATAGCGCTCTCTGACAAGTATAATCCATTATTATAATTTTCTCCGTCAACAATCAAAAATTCAGTGCTGTGAAATATTGTCTACTTTTAATGTTTACTTTGTCAAACAATAATTGATAACTTTTTATAGCTTATAAATCGGATTTACAATTTCATAATCTTTTTTAGTACTTTATATTATAATTATATAGTTTTAGTAAAGCTCAAACATGAAAAAACCATTTTGAAAAACGGCCTTTTCCAAGCAATTAACTTTAGTTTACATCCATTTCAAATTGTAACTTGCGAACTGTTTGTACCCCAAAGTCTGCACGTATACTGCAACTCTAGTTTGCACCCCTGAATAACACAGTTGTACCAAAATGCTCACGCGGAAAACAGGGCAAGAAACCTGGAATCACACGAAAAAACAAGTTTTCCATTCATGCAACTGGAAGTAGTTTAGCCGATCGTTGAACTTATCATTAGAAATCGCGACTTGCTCGACTATTATTCCGATGTGAGGAAATTTGAGCAAATAATATGACAGAAATGATGTTGTCGAGAAACCTCAAAGAATCAATAAAACTTTTGAAAGTTTGAAAAAAATAATTAAATATCATGTTCTTGGGTAGAACCATAGTTTCGGATTTCGGGTTTAATTGAGCTGGCCAACGTAAACTAATAAAAGTACATCCTTTTAACGATTACTGTGGTTTGCTTTCACAGTGCCGTTGTAGTTTTACAATTTATGTTGATGTCGCATCGTCAGTATTATATACCTTAAACTTATCAGCTGCCGTGAATAAAAAATTGTTTCTTTAGCAATTGTTAAAATTAAGTGACTTTCATTTTAATCGTATTGTTGGTGGAAAGCGGGCTTCCAGTTTCTTTAATAATAGCTCCGCACAGAAATCTGCTTCTGATTATTTTTTGTTTTCAATTAAAAATTTTCAATTATTTTACTTTTATCCATTATTATTTATTTTAGTAGAAAAGCCCGCTAATTAGATTTATTGTTTGAGTGTTGTTGTTGTTGACCACAATGCGGGAAATGCAACTACGGTAATTTTTTTTTTCCAAATTAACTTTCTAATCAACAAAGTTTATTTTTTTGCAATGTTTTAATCTGTTTCTCAATTAAAGAATTGCTTTAGTGTTTGAGATAATAGCTATGCAACATCATCACACGACGTCTGCATGAACATAAAGCGTAATTTCTTAATTTTTTACGTTATGTTATATATATGTTAACATACTACAATATGTACTTTTTAATTAAAAAGGATATGGATATTATGCTCAATTATTTATATCTTAAAAGCTTTGATTTATAAGCCCAAACAATTTTTTAGTTAACTCCATTAATAACTGTTTTTGAATTTATTTGACATTGACTATATGACACCTTTCACAGAAAAAAATTTTCATAAGTAGACAACTTCAAATATAATGAATTTGTACCCACTTTGGTATAGGCCAGACGAAACCATATACCCTACGCTGTACCGTACCGTCGAAACCCCCTACCGCCAATCAAAACCCCCTACCTCTTGAATTGTTTTTTTCTTGGTGTCAAAGAGTGCTGAATAATCATAACCAAAATACTGGAAAGTAGTCTTAAACTAGCGCATAATTATTTCTTTATTTTGTTTTGAAACTATTATTTATTTACATTCTACGATGTTCAATATTTTGTCAATCAAAAATCCTGTAATTCCGATTTGAAAGCTATTGTTGTTGTTGATTTAAAATGACGATGACAGAAATGCTAACCTGATATTTTTTGTCACAAATAAATTTTGAATTCTAATATCAAATCTGTTGATACTACCTGATATGAAAATAATTTTTTAAGATCCAATATAGCTTCAGTTTATGATAATTAAAACTTTAAAATGCACTTTTCGGAGGAGGTTTCAACTAGAGGTAGGGGGTTTGTACAGTAGAGTACGGCATAGGGGATGGGGTTTCATCTGGCCTTTACCAAAGTGGATACAAATTTTATCATGTTTGGAGTTGTCTACTTATGAAAAGTTCTTGCTGCAAAAGGTGTCATATAGACAATGTCAAGAAAATTTGAAAAAACTGTCAATTATTTTCTGATTACTATTTATTTTCATTTGAAAAAAATTAATTATTTTACTTTTATACATTATCGTTTTTTTTGTAACAAAATAAACTTAATAGTGAGGTTTATTGTTTGCTGTTGTTGACGACAACAACAATGCCAGAGATGCAATAAAGATTGCATTTAAACATAAAATGTCATGATAAAGTACATGTACATACATACTTTGCATACATAGAAACAGAATAATTAAACTCCAACTATTGTTCAAGGACCTTTTCCAACTCGTCTGCAAGCACAAAAGTAATTATTACTTACTGAGCAGCTAAAGCACAGCTAAAGCACAGTTAGTCAACTGGTTCACTAGTATGATTGATATCTAACATCAGTGCTGGATAGTGAACAGCTCCCTGCTGAGATTTTACGTCATGATGGAACAATGGGTTGTTATTGTGAAACAACAAAAAAACTGCTAAAAAAAACCTAATATTTTTATTAGCTGTTATTTCTAGAATTCTTACACAACATAATAGACTGAGCTACAAATGTATAAAGCTTTCCAACTAGTCATCATGTATTACAAACCAACTAAGCTTTGGTAGATAAAATCAGATACTATCGCTGTATGAGTACACCGATTGTAAAGCAAGCTGCCTGAGCATAAGCTACTGTAGTTTTCAATGGTTACCACAGCTTCTAGCATGGACAGAAGTGAGCTAAAAAGCTGTCCTACGTTTGATAGAAAAACCCATCAAATAAATACAAGTACAAATTGGATGTGACATTAAGTTGAAGCAAGATTTTGTTAACGCCTTATATCAATTTCTCAACTCTACACTAATTGCTCACTGCTGTGACCCCTAACTGTTATTGTATGCACTCCTGTTTGCTAACAAATGGGAATTTCTTGACTTGTCGGGGAAAATTCTCGAAAATTTATTTTTTCATGTGCTGGAAATACCAAATGGCATATACGCAAAATCAAGTAAACCCGTGTATATTCTGGCATACACTATGTACTAATTATGTATCATTCGAAAACAATCTAGTGTGTAGCAACTATCCAGTCATGCATCAAGCCATCGCGCGGGCGTATAACTTAAATATCTAGCAAAAGACCAATATGATGCGAAGAAAGACCAATTCTGTGCCTAAAAATTAATATTTATTGTTAAGTTTAATCAATGTTCAAGAATTTTTCATTAAAACGAGTACAATATCTTAAGAAATATTACCGTAACTTTTCAACAAAAAACATGCAGCACACCAACCATAAGAACAGAATATAAAAAAAGATCGACTGTAGCTAATTCAAGTCACACAAGCCGCCTAGTACTTGGCCAGAAAAAAATTTTAGTGGTGAAAATTGAAACCATTGATGGTAACGCAAAAATAAATTATGGAGTTGCAAGGCGATACATTAATTTCTTATCCAAATTAATCGCTTAGATTATGGCTAGCAGTGTAGAAGTAACAGTATCATGTTTTGTCAATTTAGCAATCATCATTGTTTCAATCCATTCTCAATGAATCGATGGCGTTTCGAAAATGATAGTTCAAAAATAAAGTTCCGAAAACCTGAAAAACAATATAGGCTGTGCCACACAGAGCAGTATTTATTAGCTAATCCTTGCCCAGAAAAGTTGTTTGAAATAAAGGTTTTGTTCGTGCAAGTCATAATTTTTTATGTAATTGATTTGGAAAGTACTTTACTACTCGCTGTTTGTTTCAGTCAAAATGAAAGCTGTTATAATTTATATATTTGCATAGCTTGCTACAACAAACAGAAACAAAAGTCCAATTTCTTGCACCGCTCACCAGTATTTTCAGTTTCAATTCCCAAGCAGCTCCCAGTCATTCTACAAGGCAGCAGGTTGTTATCAGCAGTGCAACAGCTGAGTCAGCTGATTTGAATCGTGGGTTATTGCATGAATAATTATGCAAGTACGTTGGGAAAATCCCATAGAGAGAAGAAAATGTAATCCCAAAGGCTGGTAAAACTGTGTTTCGCGCTATACACTGCGAACAGAATTTAAAATAACTAAGGACGCTTAAACAACCAATCGCCACGACACAAGAGAGGAATTTGAAGGAAAACCAAGTTTGAAAGCAGTTTAGTAATTTGATTGCAGCAAATTTAAAATATTGTTTAATTAATCTTTTAGTTGAACAGTGAGTTGTTTTGATACAGTTTGAATATTATGTGCTGATGAACTCAAAATAATTTGTAGGCCCCACATCTGCCGGTACTCTGATTATTGTTTGGTTGTACTTTGAGCAGAGCATCAGCAATAGGAAACAATAAAAATATACAGGTACATGATAATGAACTGTGATAATAAATGATACAATCTATAGAAGATAGCAGAAATAAATAATTAAAAATGTGAATATTTCTAGTTGTAGTCACCTGATATGAATCTTACTAGCTGTAGCAGCTGCTTTAACCAGTCTTTGCTGTGCACAAAGCTATGTGTTTACGGAAAGCGCTGGGCTATTACATAACAGTTCTAAAGTTGACTGAACTATCCTTTGTGTAATACTATGCAATATTTGGTACAATAAATAGTAGTTAGCGTCTCATTTATTAAATTTTAGATAAAATTGCAGCTAATATTTCAGTACTAGACACACATGTGCGGTAGATATTACTGTGGTTGTTATGGTAGCGCACAATAAAGTTACCAACCAATAAAGTAAGTAACAAGAGCTCACCTTATTATAATCAGTCAGTCAACCACTAACACAGATGTATGAAATGCAGCTGGTGAGTGAGTGAACTAGCTATATGAATGGGTGGTATCATAGCAATAAAGCTGTGGCTACACACACCTACATTTTTGTCGGTGTGCGGTAAAAACGGTTTTTTATTATTCAGGCGATGTTTTTTTACAAAGACCAACATGCTGGTCTACAAAAACGTTTTTTACCTGACACTCCGGTGATTGGACAATTATTATTGAATAAACACTCTTGATTGGATAAAATTTAAGGACGAAATTTGACAACTCCATTGAAAATTTTATAATGGAACCTTGACCTGGTCATTACTGATTGGCCAACGAACCATTTAATTACCTTTATCAAAGAGGGTATTTCTCAATTAATAAACAACCTAATACTATTTATAAACGTTAATTATTTATTACGGCTAATAGGATTATTGTTGCACTATTATAAACTAATATAATAATTGACTTTTTTATAATTAACATTTTAAATAATTATTACAATTACTGGTTATAATAATTATACACTCTTTGCCTCACTGGACACTCCGTAGCGTTGTGGCAATCAATCATCTGTGTGTGTGTAGCCACCAGAGCGACGCAACAAAACATATTTCTTGTCATATTCCTACAAAACGTAGGTGCGTGTAGCCACAGCTTAACCACAGCAAGTGTAACTTGATCAAATATTTGTTTCCTTCTTAAGAAAATTTTATAGGCTTGTGGTCAGTTTTGCTCAGCCACAAGGAGAAAACATTGACCAAAATCACTTAACTACTCATATTATCTTCTCAGCAGCAGCAGTACACTATCAATAACTATGTAGTGTGCAGCATGATTTGCTTGGCGCATTTACCATTTTCGCTAAAACTATCTCATCATTTCTAACGAGCTCTTGGTTAGCTAACACTAGATAATAAACATTGCATTGGACTGTACTGAAAATAAATTTTTTAAATAGCAGCAGTTATGGTTATTAAGCATTGGTCCTCCGCTAAAGAGCATGTCAAACAGTCAGCATTCATTTAGTAGACGAAAAGTTTTTGATACGGGCCAATTGGAATAATGGCTAGAAGGCGTTAACATGTCAAATGATATTCTGAGTTGCATTGTCGACTTCAACCTCAATCAGACATTACATAGAAAGAAAAAAAACAGGCTATAACACTTTAGCATCTCCATGAGTGACATCCACAAAAGTATGTCCTCATGTAGAACGTTAACCATCAGTCAAATAGAACATGAGCAGCTAGTGAAAGAGGGTAATAGCTTTCTATAATATGTATTTAGTACCCGAGCGATTACATGATGAAATGGTGTCGTACACAAGACTTACTCCTCTCGTATAATTGGTTTTATGTTTCCAACCATATTGGTACAACATAGTGTGGTATGGAACTTTTACGGAAGTATAAATCACCAATTTCAACCATTGCTTAGTGTTCTAGAAGGAGAGGTCATGTAAATAACGACATTTCTTGACTGATGCCCAATAGTATCTTTATTATCTCACGAGTAACAATGCTAATACAGAGCACAAACTAGCTTGTATTATTGCTTTCTGATTGGATGATCATAAAAATATATCAAAATATTGCCATAGAAAGTTCGCTAGTTTACTCCTCACAATAACCAACAACAATAATATTGATCGGCACTATGAACATATCTGTAATTTAAATAATATCTGTAAAAATTGGCACAACCACCTCATGTTTTCTGAGTCTAAAAATACATTCAAGGACCCTAATTATGTTTGTTGCTGCTATCTATTTAGTATTCATATAGTGTTTTAGAGACTTTTCGAGAAGGTTTTTGATAAAGGGAGTGATAGATGTGTAAGAAAGATCAAATAATATGGCAGTGTTTTACAGTAAAACTTCTTGTATTAGCAAGGAAAAGCATTAAAATGAAAGGCCAAAAGCTGCAGGAAATCTTTTATAGTATGCTTCTGGTTAACCACAAAAATTTGAATTATGAATTTCGTATTATAAAAGTTCTAACAATGGGGATAGTGCCAATAAGAGTACCGAAACAGGAGTAGCACGAGTTTTAGGTAATTGATTTTATTGGTTGAGAATGTAAATAAACCAAAGAACTTTTATCTGTTTTGAATTGTGACACCCAAAATAAGAAAAATGATTAAATTAGGTTCAAGTATTATTACTTTTTTAGTCGATTTTGATGTTTCTTTTAAATATGGCAGAGATGGTAGTTTTTACAAACTGCTGTATTTGGCATTGTCATTACAGTTATGAGATATAGATAACTTTTAAAGTCTATGGTCATGGTACCTGAGGAAACATGCCTCTCCGTCTTTTAAAATTGCAAAGATTATTACCATTTTAATATCAGTTCAAACTGGTAATTTAAACTCCTGGCAGGTTGTTTTTAATTTCTACTTTTAAATCATTGTTTTCTCTTTTCTGTATGCCTTTGAAAGCAGATAAATAACGGTATAAGAACAAATTAAATAGCAAATCTGAAACACGATTTTGTATATAATTCAATCTGGAGATGAACTTTTTCTGGTAGTAGAAGAAGATTGCGAGAGACATTGCAATACCATTCACAAGTTACTGTCAACAAAAGCAATTTGGTACAGCGTAATAGCAATTTTACACAGGTGGTGTCACAAATGCTTCTGAAATTCTTTTTTTTAATGAAACCCTAGCTAACCGGAAGCTCATTTGAAGTGACCTAAGGAAAGTCAAATCACAAATATAAACTTTAAGATATGTATATTAATGTCTATGAGTGAACATTCACACAGTTTGCTGTTCTATACTAGACTGCTTTATTGTGCACTATGTGTATGATAAAAAGGTCATTATGACTACATAACCACAACAGGTGTGTAACCTTGTTTGCTTGCAATAGGCTATCAAAACATTACATAAATGTTTCAATAATTGTTCATAGTGATTAGACACATGAGTTGCTTTTCTATTATCAAAGATCCTGCTTTTGGTTGTTTGTTTGTAAGCTACCTTGTTAGACTAAAAGTATTCTATTACGATGCGTTAGCGATAGCGATGAATACACCAAATAAATCATGCTGGCGTGCATAAGTGCTTCACGCCACATCAAATGAGTAGTCAAGTGATGTTGGCCAATGTGTACGTCTTGGGGCAGAGCTAAATGGACCGCAAGCCTATAAAGTTACCCTCATCAGCATACTAGAGAAATATTTTAGTGGTGCAATTCAAACTGAATAGAAAGCTGTATGGTCTTCCTCTAGCAGTTATTCTACTGAAAGAATTTCTCTGTTTACATGCTTTTTTGCTGACCACTCCAAAATTTGGAGGCCCAGAAAAAATTGTTTTCACCCATAGCATAGAATACTGAATTACCCTGCAGGTAGTGGTAGTAATATTTTGCTGTGGCTCATAGGTTGTCAGTTATGAGCCACAACAGCCATTACCCCCATTGCTCCGTATAGAAAAATTACAAAGTATTACCATTTTTGAGAAGACAACTTCCTTTTTTTTTCAAGTAAAAGATGCTTGGAAAAGGGTCTAAATATTCCAACCCTAAAAAAGGGGGAGACAATACTTGTGATATTTAGGGCGCTTTCGGATACTCTATGCATAGGAAAAAACAAAAGAATTAAATGCACCATTCAAAACCCGATCGCCGAGTGTCAAAAACACGCCGGCAATGGGCAGTTTGGGCTCAATGATGTGAAGTGACAGCAAGGTAGGTATTGCCAATGAGGACGTAGAATTTTCTGCCCTTAACCAGCAATTTCAATGAGTTTAATTATTATCACTGCGTTCTCCCATTTTAAATTGTGACAACACCTTATAGTGTATATAAAAAATATCACAAACGAAAATATTGTTGTAATTAATTTCTGTTTGTTAAGAAAGTAAAGAGGGCTCACATTAGCTATAGAGTCTCCATAGACTTGGTTGGAAATGAATATGTCAATAGTTTAAAACATAAAGAACTTCTGTTAAGCGACACTCATTGATGAACCCTCAACGACTACGTTACCAGTAGGGTATCCGAAAACACCATTAAACATGAATTAAAGCTTTGAACAAGGCACGTTCTTTAGTTGAAGTATGTAAAGTTTGTGAGAATATATAATTTTAATGCGCTGCTTGTGAATGAGTGGACAGTTCCTAAACACACACCGGTAATGTACTGAAATAGATAGAATTGAGGCTCACCACAAATTCTTTAACGCAAAGTAAGACAAAATATGAGCGAGTGTAATGCTTGGCAAAGTATTAACTAAAAATCCTGCCCGTTCATTAGGGATGGGCAGGATAATAATTTTTAAGTCCGTAAACTTATCCTTGGATTTTGGTTGGTATTTCGGTTTTGGTAACCTCGGATTATATGAGTTTCGGTACACTTCGGGGGCCGGTATTCCTTTTTTCAGTATTTTCAGTATAATATATCGTATTATTAGTAAATAATAAAGAAATAAGACTTTTACAAGCATTATGATTAATTTTGTAGTTAGTAATAATAATATTACAAATATCATGCTTATAATCACAAAAACATGCATTTTTGTACACTGTCATTGCAATGAAATATGATTACGTTATCCATATTATTGCCACAAATGAACATGTTGCGATTTATTTTTAAAAATACTAATAAACAAAAGGAAAATAACGTAATCATTATTATTAATCAATTATTAGCTATTATGTAAAACTAATAATAATAATTACTAGACATTTATTTGTGTTCACAAGCAAAAATAAGAGTATTTTAGAGAATAAAAATGATACCAAGTGAGATGGAACACCTGTTAACACAGCTTGTTAAACCACACATGTGAGTAACTGCACCACCAAGTTCTCCCTGGCAAGGTACATTGAAAACACCCTCAATATTCTTAAACATTATAATTTTGCAGTAAAATTGTATTAGCAAAAACTTTTACATGAAAACAATTTCCAACACTGGGAATCATACCTGGACCTTGGAAACAGCGAGTCACAACATCAACCATCGAGCACAAAGACATGTTGCCAATGCAATATCTAATTTGGTACATACTGAAAACTGCTGTTCAATACATTTTGTTTGACAAAAAGCAACTTTTTCAAGCGCCTAAACGTTTTTTGGTTTTTTTTGTGCTCAGGACACCCAGGCACACGTTTCACAACTGCCAATACAACCTTTACCCCTGTTAATACATATGCTCATATTGAACATGCTTATGTGAAACATCAAGTTAATCAATAAATACATCCTACGAAAAACCACACCTTAGGATCGTACCCAAACTCTGTCAACAGCAGATAACAGTGTTAACCTACGACAGACGAACAGCGCCACACAAACCTCGCCTAGATTTTCCTGGGCTGTGGTGCAGTTCGTCTAGTTGCTGTAGTCGAGCTGCGCCACCATTATTTTAGTAAAACAAGAAAGCATAACTCCAATAACTATAGCCCTAACTTTCCTGTTCACTGTGGCGGCTTATTGGAAGTGAATTAAAACGAAAAAATGTTCTTAATTTGGTAGTTATTTTTTGTTGCGTTTGTTTTCTGTTTTTAAAGCTTTCCATTATTGGCACAGTAGCTGTTTATATGGTTTTCATGAAAAAAATTTACAATATAAACAGCACCTGTGCAAAAAAGAGAATTTTTTTTTATTGAAAGAAAAAACTTTTTCACAGAAAAATTAATTTTTTTTAATTCAAAGCTTTAAAAAGCTGTTTACATCTTTTGCTTTATCAAAACATGCTTTTAGAAATACAGATCAAAAATCAATTTCTTTAGAAGTTGAATCATTAATTCTTCCAATTTTAATCTGGCTGCATAAGTCAATTACTAGATATTTACAAGATAATATAAAGGGATTGCTAGAGGACTAAGTGTCTTGGAGTTGCCTTTTCGTCTTTTGGCCTAGTTCGGCTGTTGGCTGTTACAGTCTAGCGGCGCCATATATGTCTCAACCGATGGTGCTGTTCGTCTACAGTAATTAGACGAACTGCGCCACGGTGTAGAGAAATATGGGTGAGTTTTATGTTGTGCTGTTTGTCTGCCTTAATTAACCATTATGCCATCCAGCAACGTTGAATGCAGTTCATAATTAGCTCAAAAATAAGGATGATTGGCCTACATACAAAAAATATTTTGGGATGCTGCGTCGCTAAATACTTCTCGATTCGTTTCAAAACCTTTTTCGAAACTGTTCGATTTGCCACCTGAACACTATTTCTGATAATACTTTGAAGGACAAACTTTTTCTCTGAGAAAATAGCAAATAACGAATATTTTTTCACACAATGATTTCAGTGTGGACTTAGGCTCTTCCACCAAATATCAGAAACAAGATGAATGCTCATCTGAAAGACAGTTGCAATGCGATCGCAACCATGCTTAAACTATGCAATTAAGAGTAGCGGTTGCGGAGTTATGGTCAATTTTCTGTTTTGATGACTTCTTTTAAAAATGGAATAGCTGTGTGCGCGGCATTGCAAGAAACTTAGAAGATCGAGTTTTTGAAAAACCAGACGTGAAGCTACATGGCCGAATATTTTACTAGTCACTGACCTGTTCCATTCTAGTCTCAGAAAGCATTAAATATTGCTGTATTTATTGAGACTTTCAAAATGTAAAATGGAAAACTTGAAACAGTTTTGTGTGATCGCTTTGAAGTTCAAGATAGTACATCGACACACCACTGCGCATCTTTTTTGCGAGTTTCAGCTAAATCAGCATGTTGGTTCTCTGACGGGTTGTTTTAGGTTCAAAATTGAGATTTTTTCAAAAATCCAAGATTACCGCCTTCGCATCAAGTTTAAATTTCGGTTTATCAATTTATATCAGCAGTTGAGCAAAATGCACAATCTTCAAAAATTTGGTAACTTTTCGTCAATCGGGCATAGGTTTTTTCAGCCATTTAGAAGCTAAAAAACTTATTTTTTACTTGATTTTGCACTGAATTCGCTGTGTTCTGGAACGCTCTATTAATCTGTGACTAACTTACCTTAATGCCCAATGCCTGTTAATTGCGTCGCAAAAAGTTTGGTAAGTCTATCTACAACGGTTTTTGAGAAAAACTGGCAACAGTGTTACAAGGTCCGCGTAAAATAAGAATAGTAAGAAAAAAAGAAGCAATAAAAACTCTGCAATAAATACCTGTTTAAAGAATGGCTCCGGTCATTTCTATATTTATCTGATATGTCATTAATATGCCCTTATGAAGTGCTTCAAAGATCAACTTCGTCAAAATTCAATTGATTTATATATTTTTTAAACACAATTAATAATAAGCATGTGATGAGTGTTGCCTCCCCTTCGAAAGATCCCGGGAAAACATATGGCGTACGCAAGTGCTTTCGCGGAACGCTGAATTTTTGTTTCTACTATTACTAATCACGTGTGCCGCTATTACTGCTTATATCTATCAATGACCTAGGTCACTGTACTGTTATTTGTTATGCTTCAGTGATTTCATGATCCAAAAATTGTCCAATTAAAGTATAAGACAAAAGTTTAGCGTTCGCTAAAACACTTGCGTACGTCATAAGTTTTACCAGAATATTTTGAGGATGTCGGAATGGGAAGACAACACTCAAAACATGATTATTATTAATTGCGTTAAGAAAATATAGAAATCAATCAAATTTTGACTAAGTTGGTATTTGGAGCACTTCATAAGGACATATTAATGACATATCAGATAAATATAGAAATGGCCGGAGTCATTCTTTAAACTTATTGATAGAAATCATAACGCCACAAGAAAACTTTAAACACTATTATTTAATGATAATCAAATAATAATTAATTTTTGTTATTTAATGATGTTATGACCAAAATCATCAGTTTTTTCCCCACTAGCTTTGATGAAATTGTCCAGCTCAAATTATTGTAGAGATGACAACTCTGTCCTCTTTCATTACCCTTTATAAGTTTGAGTAAATAACTCCAAATTGCCTAGTTATGTATATCAACCTGATATGCAATCACATCAATTCAGTTTCGTCTAGAGCTAGCAACTGGCCAGTCTACCAATTACATTAATAGAAACACAGATAAACAATCAACCTTAGAATTCAATAGTAAATGGAATAAATCAACAACATGTAATCGACGTAAAAAGACACTCACTACCCAACCTAACCCCAACATTCATGGGATGGTGAATGGAGAGTGAATGAAGTAAAAGTGAGCGATGATATTCTGTTTCACTAACGTATATGGAACTAACTCTAAGCTGTTATTGTAGATACGCCACTGACCAAACCTACTAACAACACAGTAAGCCATGTATAATTGGTAACAAACTGGTTGTAATGAAAAGAATTAAAGAAAATTTACAATATTAATATATATATATATTAGTGAAAGTGCGGACACTTTGTTCGCATTTCATTACAGAGCTCTCTTAATAAATGTCAAAAATATCTTGAAAATTATTGTGAATCACTCAACTTGCACCAATTTTCTAAGAAAGGACATTAGCTCACTTTGGGTGCATAAGACTTTGCATTCTGATAGGTTTTTGTTTGATGTTTTTGATGAAGTTTTGAATTATATGCCCAAGTTTTTCCCCATGGCATATGGTTACGCCAGGACACAATACGCTCCTCAATTACTCGACTGCTATTGGACAACCTAGAGTTTTCACAACACTGGCTACAAAATTATATCGGAGTTAATGCCAACAATCTTGCAAAATATTGAGACCGACAACGGGCATTTGTGAAGAGCCGCCGTCTAAGTGAAGTAATCAAAGTGTGGCCACCTGCCTTTGTCACGTGACGCTCTGAAGCCAAATGCTTGGGTGACTACACTATAACTTATAAAGAAGGTTCACTTTCAACAGCTCATAACGCAGAAAATTGAAATAGTAAAGCTTTAAACAACCATTCATATGAAAGCTCAGAATGGCTCCTAGCCCTCTGGGGATTTTAAACAAAAGTTTATGATTTGAAGAAAACTAAAAAGGGCTGAACAGCGTTTATATTACCACTTACATTATTATAAATAGTAAGAATTATACACTAGTCATCTTGTACCATTCAACTTTCATATAAAACTTTAAATGACTAACAGGTTATAAGTATAAATACTAATAATAGTAACAGTTAATCACAGAAAAATAATCTTGTAATAGATTAAATAATAATAACAGATAAATATTCCCAAAAGTAATTATTTTTTTATGATACCAATGAAATCAATCATTTTTTTCGAAATGAACATAGGTACTAATCATTTGACATTATTCATACCTCACTTTAAACTAGCCTATTACGGGTTTTTGTTATTCAGTCAGCTGTTTAAGAAAAAAGAAAAATGATAATAAATAGTATGTAAAATAAATAACAAAGCAGATCAATTAGTTTGTTCTTTTTTTCAAATCATGCATTGCTGATTCACATCAGCAGCTCACACCAACAACAAACACCAATTTCTAAGAGTAAATACTGCACTTTTAATAATATTAGTTACCAGTATCTCAGTAGGAGTATTCCACTCATTTTATAATTATTTTCATGTTTGCTACAAAACTAAGTGGCACTTCAATATTTCGGGGGTCTGCCATATATATGCTAACTTACGCGACAGTGCAAATACAATTGCAAAAGCTTACGTCAGCTCACTAGCCTGAAAGTGAACATTGTTGCAGTACAGGGCACGTAATCTTTAGCAAATGTACCGGGAAACAATTCTATGTCCGTTACTGCTCAATAGAGAGTTATCCCTCCAAAGGGGAGATGACTCCTTGTTCATTCTTGGCTCTAATGACATTTAAAAGTTTTAAACAAAGTTTTGCTGCAAGATTCAGCTTGAGAAAATAAAATTTTAGCTGGATCAAAACAAAAGATGTTCACATAGGTATTAATGCATAAAAGGTTCATTTTATGAAGCAAATATTGAATACATGCATAAAAACAATTTCAGCCAATCAAGACTTATATGAGCCTTTGTGGCATTTGTCTCCCATGGAGTTGTTCTCATATAAAATAGCCTTAGAAACGACTGATCACACTTTGATTACTTCACTTAGGCCACCGTCATTACACTTTTTCAGATTCGCGCATCGATTCACAATTTTTTCTCCCCAATCAGTGTGAGTGTCGAGAAAACTTCAGTTTGTCCAATAGTAGCTGAGTATTTGTGGAGTAGATTACATCCTGTCGGAGCTATAAGCCATGAGCAAAAACTTCGGGAAAATATCAACACGTCAAAGATTACAAACAAAAATTGATCCATGTGCAATGTTTTATGCACCAAAAGTGAGCCATAAGTGTCCTCTGTTGGAAAATTAGCGCAATGTGAGTGATTCACAATGTTTTCAAGATATTTTTGACATTTATTGAGAGAGCGCCGTAATGAAATGCGAACGAAGTGCCCACACTTTCAGTATTATATATATTGTGATTGTAATTTTTTTTTGTCATTTTTATTACAACTCCAGCTTGCTACAAATCATACATGACCCCCATATTATGTAATCAAGCTATTCCCATTGTATCAGTGCCTAAGGCTGACAGATTATGTCACAAAGAAATAATTTGAATCTATTTTGTATATAAGCTGGCTGAAGCTACCGGTAAATCAGAGCAGAAGAAGAGCTCAGCTAGGCGTTTATTTCTAAGAAAAGAATACAAAATTCTACCTTACTTTTTCTTGGTCACAAGCCTTGAAAGATACCTGCTCCGCATTCGCCTAGTGTATGACCTAAGGAGTGCCAGCCTGTAAAGGTCCAATACTCTAGAGAGTCTACTACCCAGCTAGCCTGACGACAGCTATAAGCTGCTTGACTGTGACTATGCTGGGCAGAAATTGCTAGAATTGGTTTAGCAGTTGTGTGCAAGTCAATAACCAACGGGCCTTCAGGGTTCGCCGTAAAAGATAACAGAGACAATGCGTCCTGTAATAAAATTATTTCTATCAACTTAGCATTTTCAATCAATCAAAACTTTGTGTGGATGAGAATTAATTGAAAACGCTAGGTTAGTAGAAATAATTTTATTACAGGACGCATTGTCTCTGTGTTATTTTTAGGCCCATGCAATAACCTGAGGTCTGGTACAGGTGGATGCTACCATCAACTTGCTACCCTAACAAGAAACCCTGTGCAATTAATAGCAACAACAATAATTATAACACATAATGTTATTATTAATGATAACAAACAATAATAATTAATAATTATTATTAACTACAATGGTCGGTGACAATAACGTAGCGTCCACAAATTGATCACGAAACATAACGTCATGCGTCAAAAGCATTGATATAAATATTTGTAGCACCCGGTTTTTTTCAGTTTCCAACTATTCGGGAATTACTAAATTTTTAATAACTTGGGACCACAGGCTGCTAGAAACAAAATTTTAAAAGGGTTTAATAGGATACACTAGTCCGGACCAGATTAACCAATCACTGTACTTCTTACATCTCTGTAGCTTTGGGAAAAATTGTTTGGAAATCACAATGTAAACCGGAAATTTCCTACTGCGCCATTGGCCCTCATGATTTTAGTCAATTTTATATCACTAGCATATCAAATTACCGACCTGTTGATATACTACTTGTTGTAGATCATTTACATCTGGAGGTATGAAAATACATTTAATAATTCCCTCGCCAAATAAAAACGTAATTTTTTTTTTATATATTACAATGAAGTCATTAGTAACTAGCCGCTAATTAATAGCGGATGCTTGGTCACGCCTCACGGATTTCACTCAAATGAATCAATAATGAGGCGTAAAACTCTCCTCTGTGCGTACATGAATCAAAGTAATTTGGGTGCAGAGAGAGTCATTTTTAAAATTTATTTTCTCAGTAACTATCATTGAGAGACAAAAAATTTTACCACTATTGTGACGGCAAGATATGATTCTATGCCATAACATGATTTTTAAAGTCTCTAGGCTGATCTGAAAAAATTTGAAAAATCCCTTTGCACTGGCTAGACAACGGTAATAATTACCACGATTAATTTAATTAGATAAATCCAACTCGATTGACTCAATCAATGGGTAAATAATAATATAATGAATAAAAATTATAAATAAATCATAATTATTATTATTATTACCATTAATATTACTATTACATTAATATTATTATCATTAATTAATTACTATTTGCTTATTATTATTATAATAATAATTTATTTATCATTATTATTAATTATTTAATTTATTTATTGTTATAAAAAAATTAGTAATAATAATTAATTAATTTACAGTGTAGTACAATTCACGTTGCACTTTAACAACTGTGAAAACTTCATCTTTGGTTGGATTACCACATTGACTGGCTGAAAGTTTTTGTGGGGTGATGTGATGTGAAAAATAACAGCATAGCAAAATCCGGAGTCATTACTGTTTTGGCAGAAGGTACGGGTGAAGTTCACGTGACCACCTAACAATGAAAGTGCACTCGCTTCATTTTGTCTTCTCAGACCATAGACCTCTGTATCTTAAACTCAAAAATTGGAATAATGTAATAAGTATAATCAGCATCAGCTGATCTGTCAAAAGACCATTTTTAGAAGAAGCCGTTTTAGGAGTTTCAGTTTTTCTCATCGCCTAAAGCCACACACCTACGTTTTGTAGGTATGTGGTAAAAACGCGTTTTTTTATTTGCAAGCGACGTTGGTCTACGAAAACGTTTTTTGCCTGACGCTTTGGTGATTGGACAATTGTTATTAAATAACTACTCTCGATTGGATAAAATAAAGGGATGAAATTTGACGACTCCAGTGAACTTTTTTTATAATTAAACCTTGACCTGGTCATTACTGATTTGCCAACAGTACTTGTATCAAAGGGGTTACTGTTTATTTATAAACAACTAATTATTATTTATAAACTTTAATTATTTATCACAGATGATAAATTATTCATCTAGTATTATAAAGAAATATCATAATTGATTAATTATTATAATTTATATTTATTATAGTTATTACATTGATTATTTTCAATAATTCTGTCCTCTTTGCCTCACTGGACACTCCGTAGCGTTGCGGTGATCAATCATCTGTGTGTGTAGCCACCAGAGCCATTTAGGTGCAGGACTGGCGATTTATTGCGATAATACTCTTGGGGACAAAAGGTAGACGATTTTTGTTTGTTAGATAGGAAAATAACATGGGCTACGCCGCAAAATAGGCAGTTCTGCACCTACCTCACCAGAGCGACGCTACGAAACCTTTTTTTCGTTTTTTCCTACAAAACGTAGGTGTGTGTAGCCACGGCTTTACCAAAGAGAATAGTTAGGCAATAAACGCACTGCTGACGTCGAAAGGTTGGGGTCCATGGGGGTCGGGGGGGGGGGGGGGTCCACACGAAGTAATAATCAGAAAACATAAAAAATCAAGCACTAGCACCCCACAACCACTTATTTCAAAAATGGAAATGAAAATTCTCAAAAAGTACGACATACTTATTGGGATAACCAGATACGCCAACCCAATTGTTAGATGAAGGGTTCGAAGAGACAACACAGAAAACACGTCTACTCACCATCAACTAACAACTCAAGACGAGCCTCTCCAATTAACCCAAGTTCCGTAACCGTGTGTGTGCCCGTATTCCTTGTTAAGCCAATGCCGATAGAACATATGTTATAACCTTGAACTTCCTATAACACACAAACTCGTTATCCAACATGCCCCCCCTTTGATAAACCCAGTGAGCGACCAAGCTGACATTATACCAAGGGACCAGTTACCATTGCGTGCGATCAAGCCTAACCAATCATGGTTAGCTGAAGCACTAGCCTTAAATCATATGTCAAGCCTAAATACCATGGGTGAAAACAAAGCCACACACCATACATACCTGAGATGATTACCTGTAACATATACATACCTTATTAATACTTAACCTCCTTACCAAGTGTCCCTCGTTACCTCACAGCTCTCAGTCTGAACCCTTAGCAACTTCCATCAGATCGTCCTCTGGACCTCCAACACCCTGTCGAACCACATCCCTAGACGCCAACTCAACCCCAGGGGGTTCACCGTTAATTCCACCATCCCTCGGAGCAGCCGGCCCCGACTGCTCCCGTACCACACTTCCTATCGGGTCAACCAGAGCAATTCTCTGCCCAGTATCTTCCCTTTGAAGTGGTGCACTAGGGTCAACCTCTACGGTATCTTCCCCATTCGCCTCCTGCTGAACCTCAACCTTGACACTGGTGTTGCCACCGGTCACCCGTTCTTCCTCCTCTACCTCGTGCACCCATCTGGCACTGCTCTGAGAGCCCGAGGGGGTCTTGGACTCCTCCCTCTGCGCTAGAGCCTTCCACACTAGGTGCGGGCACTGCTTTAACAGTGGAACTCGACGAGGTGTTACACACCACCGTAGATAGGGCTTTGCTACCAGCCCCAGATCTCAACTGCCTCATTTTGGCCATAGCCTGCCTGATCACCAAGGTACACTCCTGCTCCTCCTCGAGCTCCCTCACACCCTGCTCATACCTTTGCATCGCCATATGATACACCCTTTCAACCTCTCTCTTTTCAGCCTCAAGACGCGCATGTCTACTAGCATAATCCTCATCACCCAGAACACCTTCACTCACCAAGAACTCAGACAATCTGCTACCAAACGCCTCGCTCTCACCCTGTACCTGTCTACCTTTCACCACACTGCTGTACCCCTTAGCACCAGCTGTAGCGCACCCTGAAGTGGCTCTAGCTTTTGCAGTGGTACCAGCCGAACCTTTCTGCGCCATCTGCATTGGTGAGACATTGTCACCACCACTAGATATGGGCGTTCCCATTTGCTCCACTGTATCCTTTATAACCGCAGTACGTTTGCATTCCCATACACCTTGCATACACTGGCCTTCAACTCGTAACTCATTACCGTTTGTTAACAGTTTGAGTTTTCTTATATCCTCAATACCTAACAGGTTCACAGAGGACCCTTTTACAACATAAACTGACGTCACTATAGATCTGGGAAAGTCATTAAAGGTTTGGTTTGGGGGTGGTCGGACCTCCAAAAACTAATGCAGCCATTAGATTCCCCAGTGTGTTTTGTGCACTGACAAAAAATTTTAAGTCAATCCATCCACCACAAGCCCCGTGGCATCTTGTTTTGTACACCCATTTTGGAATGCTCACTGAAAAACATTCCTAAACACGAAAGGGTAATAGTGACGTCCGTTATACCTGTGTAGTGTGTGTAGTTGTCAAGGTAACATGTGTGTTTACACATTCTCAAAATTTAATTGGTCGTTTATTTTCTGTAGCTCGCCCCTGTCTTTATAGGTCATTCGGCAGATTGCACTTATCATTGTCAACTTCGTCTTACTTCACTGAGAATACTGACTGCTTATTATATTATTATTATTAGTTAGTTAGATAGATAGATTTGATTACATAACATTTACTCAGTCAGTTTTCACCGCATTATGACATCGAACAGTAGCAGCAGCAGTGGGAGTGGCAGTGCACCACCTGCTAATATTGACGGAATTAAGCCCTTTCAATTTGAGCCCAGTGACGATGAAATGATGGGGAATGATGATCATGATGATGATGATCATGATGAGGTGTTCAGAAACATTACGCCGGAGGAGGTGAGTTGAAATAATAATAATAAAAATAAATGAAAAGTAATTGCATAACGATAATAATAGAGTCATAGTGGAATTGATTAATTATTACTAATATTCTTCTGATGATTAATTTATTGCACATGCCTAGCTGTGTTGTCGTGTCTGAGATTTGGAACAGAAGAGACAAATCACAAACAACATCATCATCATCGTGTGAAAAAGTAGTAATAATATTATTACAGTTATTATAATTATAGTAGTAGTGGTTACTATTGAATTATTTTTATATTTTGGAATGATTGATAATCATCATGAATATTAATATAATTAATAATTTAATTAATTGATAGTACATAATAATACATGATGATAGCACAGATAGATAGTTAGTAGAGTAGTAGTACGTAGTAGTAGTAATAGTTATAGTAATAAAAATATTGTTTTGGTTAATGAAGATTATTCAGAATCAAACAACACCAATAATAATATTACCAAATTGGTTATAATTATTAAAAATATATTCTACAAATTTTTTTGTTACTAACGAACATGCATCACTTATTTACTGTTGCACCGTCTTCATGTCAATGCATTATCAGTTTCATCTTTAATTGTTTGGTACATCATTCTTATCACGGAAAATTGTAAAAGAAAACCCATCAGTCTATATATACCTCATTATATACATTTGAAAAATTTATTGTTTTAAAAACCCATATCATATCATTTTGGAACAGCAACAATCATTACTACCTCAAGCACAGTTTTGTGAGGTTATACTATTACATATAACATAATTATTTTCTATAATAAATAATCACATGTTGTTTATTTATTTTAAGAATGTGCTACCGCCTGAACGCTGGTGCGAATGTGGGAAATGTCAGCCAATGGAAACCAATGCAGAGTGTGTTTGCTGCCAAACTGTCGGAGATCGAAGAATCGCAAACTTTTCTTGCTTAACCTTACATCCTGGTGTAGATGAATTGTTAAAACCTGCACCTCTAGAAGTGATGTACGAAAACTACCTCTGCTATCACAGTAAGTATGGTATGAAAAGTTCAGAATGTTTGTTTTACAGGTAGCAGATTTTGCTATGAATAATGTAATAGGAAATTAGTCAAACATAATTGAAATGCAAAACGGCAAAGAACTAACAACACTGTCGAGTGACTTTGGAGTAAATAATCGTTAGCTCTTGTTCACACTTCAAATCAAGAGTCATTCTGTGTCCTGTTGCTACAACAGAAAAGTACATGCATTGCTCATCGATGTTTTTTTTTCATTAGGGGATATACTTCCTGGCCCAATGAACAATCAGAAGCGACGATTTATTTCATATAGACAGATGGCATTTTGGCTATATGATGATATTGGTAGAAAAAAAAGGAGACCACTTCCCGCTTGCATTGTTAGCAAAATAAGAGACATGTTTAGACCCGAGGAAGCAGAAGATGAAGAAATTTTCGCCGATTGGGTGTGGAAAGGATTTTGTTATGGTGACACTAACATGCAGTAATATAACTTGGACTTGTTTATGAAAATGCATTTTTGTAATAAAATTGTTACAGCAGCTATATAGCATCAAAATTACCATTACTATTGTCAGTTCTTGTTTACCAACCTTTCGTTTGTTTGTAATCCTCTGCTGTGCAGCTGTTTCCTTTCCACCGCATCATCAATTGGCAGCTGCTCTCCTGTAGAATATAACGTTGGTGGCTCCTTATTCTCAAGTGGCATTTTTTGACCTGCGCACAGCAGTCTATCTACCCTTGTCAGCAGCCTTTGTACATGTTCTGCAGTATCATGTAAGATTGTTACAACAAATCAGCAATATTTATATTCAAAACAACAAATTAATTTGATTTTTACTAACCAAACGTAGGTGGTACTTTCATGACTTTTGCTTTAGGGTGCAGTTTGCTCTCTTTTGATCGTGAGATGGTGTACATTGGCTGTCCTTTTTTTCTCTAGTAGCATAAACTCTTGTTTGGCGGTTTACGTTCTCACATGATAAAGAACTGCTAGACTTAATCTGCAAATTTCACCGGCCTTGCTATGAAACTTGGGATCAGTTTGCCATTTAAACGTATGCTTACTGTTGTCACAGTTGACAGCTGTACAAGTATAACTGCATGATTTGCTACAACTATTAGTAGTTGTAGTAATAGTAGAAGAAGATGTTGATAAACTTGCCATTTTCCGATGGTATTTTTTTTTAATCGCAACATATGACCTTGACATTAGCGATTTTTTAACTTTTGCCGCTGGTTTAATACAAAACTGTACACATTTCATAGAATGCCTGCAGTTTTATGAGTTGTTGCACCAGGCTGATTGGACCTGGAATTGTCTTGTCACACTGTTGTTTATGAGAAAACAACTTTTGAATATTGTCATCAGACGTTGAGAAGTGCATTGTCACCGCGATGGCAACTTGTAGTTGTCGTTCCTGTGGCGTAGAAGAATTGGCGACTTTTTGTCAAAAACCGTTTTACAAAAGTATTGGTTTTAGCCAAACATTTTAAGCTTTATCTTCTCGGTAAGGTGAAAGATTTACATAAAAATCCATTACCCAAGGTAAAAACTATGTTGATTCATTTGCTGACAATTATTTGTATTTTTAAAACCATCAAACTTGCAACCTTTAACAACAATGGGCTGTTTCCACAACCTCTTTATAAACATGTAACATTTCAGCATATTTATATATTCAATCTGCTCCATATTTTCCCGGGACCTAGTGTTCTAATTTTCATAATACTCGATTTGAGTTTAGTGAAAATTGTTATACATAGTTTCCTTATCACCTTCATCAACTAAACAAAAATCAACTCCGACTTGTCGATGCGTGTAGCCAGCTCAACATGAAAAAATCGCTGCTTGCTTTATAGGCTCAATGCATACAATATCACGTGCAAACCATCGCTATGACCTACGTTTCTTGCAATATGTTTCCTATTGAATAAACAATCCTTATATCTCTGCTCACTGTTATCAAAATTATAACATAATTCAGAAATAGATGTTGTGTACACTCTTAGACGTTGTACAATGTGGCTAATGTACTCCAAAGGTAGTGGTGACACACATGGTGAGCAGTGCTGGGTGCAACCCTGACAATCTGAACAGGCTATAATTCAATCTGCTACGTCACAATAAACAAATAAAGTATATTCTCCATTTTGTTAGCTGGATAACCCAAGCTTATACAGCAGGTTGCAGGTAACCAAAATAGCTATATAACATTTAAAAAAGTTAGGCTCTGCAAATTAACCTCAAAACATGAGAAAGCATTGATATAGAATAATATATAAAGCTATACAATTTGTCGCCACAAAATAATTTTAGTTGAGTAAACCATGCTGTCATGCTAATAAAATAATAATAAAGTAATGATAAAAAATATAATTAGAATAAAATTTCTGAGTGATGCATGACAGATAACTGATTTTCAGTACAAATATGCTTTTAACTAACAGAATAATTCTGAATTAATTTAATCATTTGTTTGTGACATTTGTAACTTTCGTTTGATTCCCCGAGAGCTCTTAGAACATTTGCCAATTGTCTCCTCTCGATCTTCTTGCGGTGCAGTGCTATATAATGTTGCTGGCTGATTTACCAGTAATATTGGCTTTTTACCTTCAGCCAGATAGTCTTCAAGGAGCTCCATCAGCTCAGAGACATGATCTATGGTAAAACAGACGTTTTTTTGTCAGCAATATAATTATTTATGGTTTTACAATAAGTATGATAAGTGAGATATTTGTGAGAAATGAATTTTTGAGATTATGTTCAACAATCGTTTATACAGTTAATTAATTTGCTCCATGTCTATTGATCTACGTCTATCTTGGTAAAATTGCGTAGAGACTATACAAAATGATGGCAATCGCTTTTAGCTTAAAAGCCATGTGCTTTGCTGACCTTTAAAATTTTTTCAAAATAATTTAGATTATTTTAAAACAACTCATACTCTTTTTAAAGCGTTGGTTTATGATTTTCTAAACAGTTTGAATCATTTCTAAACCGAATTATTTGCAAAACAACAACACACTCTGCAAAATTTATTGTTGTTAGACAGGAAATACAGTTTTATTGCATGAACTCCCCCAACTGTGTTATTATGATTCACGAGCCCATTTTTAGATACAGTTTCTTAGGCTATTTTACTACAATCAATTATTTTCAACGTAGAAAATGCTTTGCAAATCGCCTAGATTATTTCAAAACCGTTCATACGCATTGAAAATGAAAGGGTCTCACATTATGAGCCACCATATAAATGCCTATGAGATCATGTTACACACAAAATATTTTTGAATCACACCTTGCAATGTAGCGTGTGTTACATTTATCACAGAAACTCAAACACTGCTCAATATGATAGTTTGTTGATAGAGAAGTTCCGCTGTGTACCCCCCCCCTTTACAATAAATATCGCTGTTTTCTTACCGTAGGTAGGTGGAACGCGGACTGGGACAGCTGTTGGTATGAGCTTTGTGTCCTTGTGCCTTGATATTTGATACTTAATCTTCCCTTCGGTGTTTCTAGCATAATCCCGGTCACAATTTTCATTGTGATATAGTACACACACTCTGAGTCTACAAGGAGAGTGAATACAATATCATCACCCGCATAGTGTTTGTCTGTGCCATGCTTACAATGTGGGCGAATGCGATTTGGGTCAAAATGAATGTCGAAGGTTCCAGATGGACTTGTGATTTTCATGATGCTCTCACTGTAACAGTATTTGACCTGACCAATGACAAGTCAAAGAATTCAATATGCTCGTTGCCGACATCCTACAAGCGTAAAATACCATCGGTAACTATTGATAATGGAATCCTTACCTAGCTAGCATGCCATTATAGGAGAAACCAGTCAGTTTTGGGGCGTAGTGATTCAAAGTTAGATGGAATGCCTCTAATTCACTTGTTCCTTCCTGCCCTGCCATGCGGATGTCGTTCAATAACCTGGTGGCCAAAAGTTCTTTGCGAAGATAAAGGTCTACAACACTGCCTGTAAAACACCCTCAACATTACACTGGATGCGTATTTTATTTAATAAGTTAAAATTTCTCATTAGTAGATTAAAGAAACAAATCGTAAACTTACATGGACAGTTTACATCCTAAAAACTACTTGACCTAATATAGTAAAGTAGGCCACAAACCTTTTTCAATCCATTTCTTGTGTGATATTTGGGCATGGCCGCATTCATCATGTAGTCCTGTAATGTGATTCAGGAGGTTCTTCCAGCGGTCAATACGCAGATCTGGACGATCAGTAGACGAAACCACCCAGTACAGATGGTTGGTTATGGATTTTATCCATGAATTTCCTGACTTGCTCACTTCCGCTAGCATTTTGTACGGTGCCGTTTTTGCCTTCTTCGATAGCTTTTTTTTTATTCCTACAAACATCAAACAGTAGTACATGTTTTACCATTCAAATAACCCGAGCAACTGAGTTTGGTCAGTGGTATTATGCCATCCCAGAATATTCATGTTATTGTCTGATGATTAACCAATTTTTTTTATGTCAGAGTCAATTTGTTTTCTGTCACCAGTTGACAAATGTCCACCTGTAACACAAGTAGGAACCAAAAATATTACAAAATAGTAAACAAAAATCATCTCTGTAGTAATGAAGGATATTGATATCTCCAGTTCTGCAAAAACAACCATAAAACTTTCCAGGCCAATGTTTGATTATTACTTTGAAGGGCAGCGCAGCACTCAACAACTTACCCTTTGAGATATGCCAGGTATCGTAGTAGTGCTTGGACTCTGACCAGTTCTCCCTCATGTATACACCTATACCTCTGTGTCTGTCAGTGGTAACACTCCTGACAGTAACGCCATGGTCTTCTAGAACTTTGTGTCCCCTTTTAAACCCCTCCAACTCCATTGCATTGGAGTTAGCACACTCTGTAGACTGCAAAAAAGGTATACGTCTATTGCAAATGGATTAGCCAAAATCGGGAAGCGATTGTTCGATAATTTGACACACCAATTTTTGGGTAAGCTGAACATTTACAAAGAGCTGACATATATCACCTTGACCAATTGAGAGGTGAGGATCATTTTGCTTTTATTGTCCATCATTGTGTTGATACCATACAGAGCACAGTGACCAGGAGAGTCACACCTACCATCTGCGCTTATGTCGACTGGTTCTAATCCAGCAGCAGCAAGTACTGCCTCATTTTTCGATGTATAATGCTTATCGATCACCTGGAGTATGTAAATATAGCAAAATAATGAACATTGTTCAAGTGAATGAACTTCAAATCAAAGTTTATTGATAATTGATATACTATATTCAGCTCACCATGAGTACATAACAGGCGTTTTCGGTTAGGTTCATGCGAAGTCACGATCGCAACAATGGGCAATTGTTTTAGTGTCGGTGAGTAAAAATAAAATTTATTCACGCTATGGTTTCGCAAGAACTTTAGCGCAATGGTTTTTAGGAGAAACAGCGCTGGTTTGCAAATTGGGAGTTATCTTTTGATTCCAAACCACTTTATGGCAATCAATATTTCTGTTTCTGATACAGCAACAAAAACAATAAGTTGTCATTATGCAAGCAACAATCGTTGATGCAAAGCCAATGCAGAAGTTTGAATTAACAATAATTATAATAAGTTATGATGTGGAATATCTCTGTGTTACAGAAGTAATTGTTTTAGCAGAAATAATTAATTTATTTTGTTATCGTTTTAAATATAATTATTTAGGTTGTATAAAATTTAATAGCTGTAAAAGAGCGACCTAATGAATTTATTTTTCTGCACAGCTACCGACATGTTTTGCTAGATTCAGATGCACCAATATTTGACAACGGTTGTAAGCTCTCAGATTTATACGCTCGAATTTGAATGTTAGTGAGGAATATGGTCAATTTGTTACAGCAATCTCAATCATTTTCTGGTTGATAGCAAGGTTGAATCCTTTTACTCACTCCATATAGATAGTTATTCTGGATTGTGTAGTACGTCTGCATGGTAGGTATAGCTATATTTAGAAAGGAAAGCATTCTCAAGCTTTTTGAGATAGGTGCACCAAGAAAGAGTATTGAGCCCGCAATCAGGTTATTGATTGGATAGCTTTGTCCAAGCCGGGGTACATTGCTCCACGTTCGGATACTTGCACACCTGAAACCACAGCGTATAGCTTTAATTTCATACTATCTCGCATTTAATTTTATCCAAATTGTCAACAATGAGTCTCTCACTGAAGCAGACATTTGATGAGGTGTAGGCAGGTTTGGTTAAGATATTGACCACCGTATAACATGAGTGTAACTTATATCACCTACTTGTTGCAAATGATCTCAAACTCAATATACGCTCCCTGTTTCTGGGCCAGGTTGACTGTACAACTGCTGGAACACTCTGTGCAACATGCCATTAGCTCCCTTAGACAACGCAGTGACACTATGGCCTTCTCTTCTTTATACAGATAACCTGGACTGCGGAAAAAATTGCATACTGTTTTATTTGATGACAATATCTATTCCAAGTGTTTTTTCACCCTCATTCACAATAGGTGATGGCTAAGCTGTGAGTGATATTTTTGTGATTTCAGTCATCCATGGGGATGTTAAATTTATAATACTGCTCTTGGAAAGCATGAAAATGACGGGTATAATTTAGTAACTTACTCGTCTCCAGTGATACTTGACCGACTAAAATAATCCCAGTGGTCTTGATCAAGAATGTAATCCGAATCGTTTGCATCATCTGCTTCGTCAGATAAACTACCAGTTTCAGTGTCGGAGCTCTGCAATTTTTGCAAATAGTCACGTTCTTTGTGCAAAACATAAAAATACTGATGACGAAACTCTTGTAAATTGAACCTATCTCCGTGTGAAATCAAGTTTTTTGCAATACAATACAATACCTCACACTGCTGGGGTTCCAAAGTTAGCCCCTCATCCTCTGAAACGCTGTCACATAAGCCATGCTCCACATCAGAGATGTCAGTAGGTTTTTTACTAAATGGGAATGATTAGATTAGAGTTTAATATGTAATGATTATACTGGTAATTATTTAATCAAGTCGAATTTGTGGTTGCTGACAAATTATGAATTATACAATTTTGTTCCTTCCACTTAATCAGTGATGTTGTGAGCTAGCGAATCTCATTCCTAAGATAGCCGGCTATAAAACAAAAATCACATACAAGATTCTCACCTCTCCTTCTCACTAGCCAGACACCCTCGACTACGCCTGTGTGGACGAAAAACATATTTCTCAGTAAGTGTTCCTAAAAATAGTAATTAGTTGAATCATACAGAAATCTTTTCAAACATACACATGTAGCCCAAATCTATTGATAACATAAGCTGACCAAGGCTGTGGCTGTAGGCCAAATAACCCTCTGAATGAAAATTAACACTGGCATGGAAGATATTGAGAAGAGAGTGAACATGCTAACAAGGAGCTCATTACTTCAAGCCATTCTGCTAATCCTACATAATTAAAATGACAATGACGCTTGTTGTGGCAAGTTATATTTTGCAATATTTACCGAAGTCTCCAAATTATTGACTGCAGGAGCAGACTCGGCCAGGATAGCTTAAATTTAAATGTCGATTGGTAGAACTCGACTATATAGCAGTTTTAACTAAGTATAAATTGTTTAGATTTTATTGGTTAAATCTAGTTTTTACCAGTTTTAACCACCAAATTTAACAGCGCTGGTGACCAGGCTTTTATTTTCGGCCATACCAATTATGATAACATGCTGATAGGAAGAGGTTGAACATGAACAACAAACAATCGTGAGGAACAAAGAACAACTGGGAGGAACTTTTGCATTGTGAATACCTTTACATATCTGATCGACCCGAAGAGTGGGAGGACAGGTATTTTTTGGCACAAATTTTTTTGCGCGTAGTATTTTTATTTTCTTTTGTTGCTCAATCTGAAGGAGTACTTCTTTACGCCTGAAATTGTTATCAAACATAACCGTGACATTTTTCACTTTTCTGGTGGTACAAAATATCACATAGCCCCCCCCCCCCTTCCCCCCCACCTGTTGTTTTTATACGCACTCACTGACCTAGTGTCATTTTCAGACATGGCATCTCTGATTAGAGTGCGCCGCTCACGAGGGCTAAACACAGACAGGGAAGCTTTCGATCTACGTGGAGTCATGGTTTCCATCGCTTCTGTTGGTGAGGTGAATCTTATAGAGGGGCATGCCTTCTGCTTGTCCAACACCAACCTATGTGAGACAAACACACATTTTGGGCAAAGTTTGATAGTGGGACAACATTTGACAACAAAAGCTCAATGCGAGATAGTTGCTGCATATAGCTAATGCACCATGCAGTATAGGTTTGTAGAAACATAAGGGAAAAAACTGTTTACATTGATTTGCAACGTTGAGCAATAAGTAATGCAGATTATTTAGTTTGGTTGCATAGGTCTTTGGTGCTGAAAATAAACAAAATACACTCGCAGCTAGTTGCTGCTAAGACCATAGCATACAACGGGAAAACACCATGAAGGATATTATTGTGAAATGGCTACGGTTTGTTTGTTGCATGGTATTTCGGGGAAAACGAACAAAATTAACTTCCATATGAAATAAATCTATGAACAAGTGAAACCCGTAAAATCATTTGTCAGCTGTTCGACGTGGAATAATTTAGCCAGCTCTGGCTGGCGATAGTGGGTAAATGTGATCAGTGGTAACTCCTCACACTCCGAACGGTTCGATTGCACCAATAATCTGCCTTCAAACTCTTTACTGACAACAGATTGTGTAGCACACAGAGAAGTGAGAGCTTTAAGCTTCCATGATAGCTTGAAAGTCAATAGCATACATTAATCACAACAACGGTAATCTACAGAAATCTTATTCTTTTGTTATATTATAAAATTTTGTAACCGGACAGGTGAATCAAGAACTAATAGATGCCTAATACTGAGGCAACTGTCAGATTTGCACTGACTCAAGATTTCACCAGTAAGTCTGGCTATAATTTTTTTTCTGAAAGAAAGTCTAGCTGTAAAAGCAGTCCAAGTTATATATGTTAATTTGAAAATTTGAATCCCATAAATGATGTGATGTAAGTTTAAAGTTTGGATGGTACATTGCAGACTGCGAAGTCGACATTGCACTAAAAAATATCATTAATTAGTCATTGATCAACTCACCAATGCGAAAAAAAATAACTGATCTTGTGCCCTGCTATGGTGATACCACGTAGCTGTGGCAGTTAGTGTGCATACGTTTTTTATTTGATCTAGCTCTTTGGTACAATCAAAAAATTATTTTAATATTAACGCTTTGCTGACCACACAATTGTTTTGTTGTTTGAAAATAAACATCAAACATTTTTACAAGCTAATTCCTACATATCAATTGCCATTGTTTTAACCATTAAGCAGGCAAAATATATACCATTGACTACACTCAAAATATTTATTTAAATCAAAAAAACTACCTTAAACCATAATAAAAACTGATTCAAACAAAAAAAACACTGCTTATTCAATTTTCTCTCATCAAAACCATGATATTTCCCAACCCTGAACATAATAAACAACAGTAATTATTACCGGTAATGTTTTTTTAACATGAACCAACAACTATAATCATTATTACAATTAGTTTGAATTAATAGTAATATTATTATACATTTATATATATTACTATTATTATTATCTTCATAATAATGATCTTCGAATTCATTCAGGCAATAAAAAATAAATAATAATAACATTATTGTTGTTAATAAATAATAATTATTATATGATGATTCTCGTTATTAAAATAATAATAATAATAATATTATAATAAACTAAAGGGAGAAAGTGTCATCGATCAATTATTATAAATCATTGTTATTAATAATATACAACAATTGTTATTATTAAAAAAAATTTCTAAATAATAATAAATAACAATCATTGTTATTTATTTAGAAATCCATAATTAATTTATTAATTGATTTATTTATTCAAAATAATATTAGTATAATAATTATTATTGTAAGATTTTTATTTCAACAATATTCTATAATAATAATAATAAATAATAATAAATAATAATATTATTTTTCTGCACCGATGATCTGAAGCATAATTATGATGATACTTCCTCTCTTCAAAGGATGCAAGAGTCCCCTGTTTACAAACAATCATAATGCTACAACTAGCACAAGTATTATTAACTAAATGTTATAATCTAATAATAATAAAATCACAACAGCTTTCTTACTTACTTTTTGTCAACTTCAATGGAATACCTATAGCAGTTCAGGAAATCGTCGTCTTTAAAATGTTTACAGCAGAGCCAACTAGTATTTCTATCATGTTTAAACTTTTTATCTTCAGCTTGAACCCAGGAAGTCCACGTATTATGAATCTCTGGGAACTTCTGGGCATCTGGCCATGCATTAAGATGTATACGACTTTGGCAGTGTTTAGCAACACACCTCCTTACCGCAGGCATCTTTATAACATGGACAGGAAATGACGGATAGCTGAAGTGGCCTTGTGTTTGGCAAACAATAGTTGACCTATATAACGATCGCCTCGTCGTGGATTGAATGTTTACATCCCACAGCGTAATTTTATTATTTGCAAACAAATGATTATTTACTTTCTAGATAGGGTTTGAGTAGCTAGATCAAATTAGTAAGACTTAATTTACCCATCAAAATTCAGCAATCATATCTATGATGTAAGAATAGCTAGTTATTCTTAATAAAATAATACCATGTTGACAGGTGCTCCTCCGAAATCAACCAATTGTAGCCCAGTAAGTTAATGCTCATTGGCTAGACCACAAAGCCCCGCAGAATACCGCATAGTAACGGTAATCACATACGTCACTATTACCCTTCCTTGGTTTTTAATGTTTTTTATTGAGCTTCCAAAACTGGGTGTGCAAAACAAGCTACCACGGGGCTTGTGGTGGATGGATTTACTTGAAATTTTTTTGTCAGTGCACAAAACACACTGGGGAATCTAATGGCTGCATTAGTTTTTTGAGGTCCGACTACCCCCAAACCAAACCTTTAATGCAAACATTTGACTTCCCGCTAACATTCAGCCTGGAACCATCAACCCCGATGAGATCATTAACAGGGTTACTTAATCTCAAATTCAGAAACCTGCCAGTATCCTCAGTTACCACAGACACTTCAGCTCCAGTGTCTAATACAAACTCTACCTCTTTACCATTTACTTTGACAAAGCGTTTGATGCTACATTTCCTACTACCAGTATCGCCAACAACATTGTTCACAAACTCACTTTACGTGGAGAACCTTCATTACCACTACTATCCCTGTGCTGTGACCTGATATTGTCACCTTTCCACCTATTGTTGCAATCCCTAGAGGTATGGCCTCTCAGATTACACCGGAAACACCTTACATCCGGGCAATGACGGACTTGATGTCCCCTCCTACCACACTGGAAACAGTTGTCCCCGCCAGTTGGGGAGCTAAACCTTCCAGGCCTTCTACCCGATGTAGGTGAACCTCGAGGTGATCGAGGAGAGTACCTACTATCTGGGCTACGATGTCCATAGGACGTCGTCTCGTACCTAGGAGAATAACTGCCCTCCGGGCTGCGGTGTCTATAAGACTCCGCACCATATCTACTCTTATAATGCCTATCTCCTTTATGGTCATGATACCCTCTATACTCGCTACTCCTCTCCCCTGGGCTGCGGCTTCTATGGCTGCGGGAATAGGAGCCCTTTTCCACATTACCATCTCCAGACCTAGTACTGTCCCTTGAACGGTATGTAACTTTGTTATCCACCTCCTCCCGTGGACCTCCCTGTCTATACTTGGCTACCTCATATACCAAATGGCCAGTCCTAGAGGCATTCAGAATTTCTTCTGAAGCAATAGCCAACTGCCTGGCTGCCAACTTAATACCTAAATCTCTCCAGCTAAGTGTAGTCTCTTGCATAAGCAGTTTACGCACAGATGAATCCCTTAAACCATTGACTGCCAGAGCAACTGAAAAACGTTGCCTTAGCTCATCATTTTCATGCCCAAAATCTATTTCCCTACTTAATTTCTCAACCCTGAGTAAATATTCCCTTTCATCTTCCCCACAAGCCTGTGACACTGTCACAAACCTCATTGTCTTAACATAGACACTTTCACTACGGTCGTAGTGGCCTTTTAACAAATCTATAGCCCTATCAAACCCATCGTCAGTTTGGTCATTTAAATCAAATCCCAGTGACTGCAATATCCCTATACCGTTACTACCTATAGCACTTAACAAGGTTAGTAGTTTAGTTCTACCTCTAAACACATCTACAACAACCTCATCTCCCTCTATTTCCACCTCCTCGGTACCCAAAGTCAAAGCTGCTACCTCAGCAGACACCCTATACTGAGTCAACCAATTGTTGAATTCCTCAGACACATTGCTACCCGCTAACCTTAGCTTTGGAAATGACGACAAATCAAGTCTCCTACTCATCCCTGTTCTAATTAATTAACACAGTAAACACCCAACAATATCTGTATGGTTGTATCAATACAGTAGCACCTCTCCACCACAGTAATAGCCAATGCACACCAACAGTAACAATAACAATTCATAATATCCCAAAAGATATCCACTGTTCCCTTATCCACCAATGCACAATTAGATGCAACACAATAATATCCACAATATCACGTAGTACTCCACTGTACCCTTATCCCGGTAAGTAATCAACCACAACGCCACAAATAAATACTTAACACCACGTATAAACACTGTACCTTTATCCCGGTAAATAATTAACAACAACACCAAATCACCACTTCACCAAAAATAATTAACACTGCACCAATATCCCTATAAACACCTAAACAACGAACACGGAGAGCTCACACAGCTCTGAAACACCCAACATCTCTACTCTACACACTCCTCTATCACCACACACACCACGGAGGACCCACGCGGCCCTAGCACCTCTACACCTCTCTCTTTTAGTGCCCACACGGCACCAAAAGCCGCTCACACACCTCCCTTGCACCAATAAATAATTCCAATAACACACAAATAACAATATCACCAAGTTCTATGCCGACTGCGCCATGTTAGATGAAGGGTTCGAAGAGACAACACAGAAAACACGTCTACTCACCATCAACTAACAACTCAAGAAGAGCCTCTCCAATTAACCCAAGTTCCGTAACCGTGTGTGTGCCCGTATTCCTTGTTAAGCCAATGCCGATAGAACCTATGTTATAACCTTGAACTTCCTATAACACACAAACTCGTTATCCAACACCAATAAAGGAAACTTGTAAGTAATAATAATATGGTATGTTATAATTGCGTATACAATGTATTGATTATGAACTGTAGTAGTAATTTTTTTATTGTACATATAATCTGTATATATTACGACATTATAGCATTGCTGTCACATTTCCTTCCTATATTCAAATTATATTGTAAAATTTTTCTTTCATTTTTTGCCTGGTTATTCCTTTTTTTGTGGTATCTTATGGAAAACATGGCATATTTATGACATGATATTTTAACCACATTAAATAAAGTCAATAATAATAATAGTAATGCTGAAATCACTAGCATGCCATGAGCAGGTGTACAATATTCACAAACCCAGCAGGTATGGGTGCCTGTGATTTTTAATGCTGAGGTTTTGCTTACAATGGAAAGCAAAACCAATACTCAAAATTGGAAAAATTATCTCAAATAAAGTGTTCAAAAAATTCTCATTTTGGATTTTTATGACAATGGTAGTTAGAGTATAATAATCAGATAAGGGAAATATTCAGAAGCGGGAGAGAATGATACTAAAGGGAACAATAAATGAGGATGACTGATATGCCTCTATCAGAAGCAGTGAACTAGGATGATTTTATTGTCTGTTGATTCACAAAGGGTCAGGAGCAAAGGTTTGTTGCAGGTATGATGGCTTTGATCTGCTACAGAATTGTAAAAAATAAAAGTGAATGTAGACTATGGCAGTTGTTCTACACTCAACTGACTCACATCTGACAAAAAAACTTCGAAAAAAATCATTAAAATGGTCATTCCAGCTTTTGCAACCGATTTTTTTACATCAGCTGATCGAAGTTTACTTACAGAAGCTGTAATAAATAATGGAGCATATAAGCCCCTCATCAAAATTCTAATACTGCTACTTGGTGTTAATGTTTTGCTGTTTCGTCTAACTGATTTTGTGACTGATATTTTTAAAAGTTGAATCAGAAATAATGTTATATAGTGCTGTATTTTTTTTAAATATCTTTGACGGAAAGCTGTTTTGAGTATGAATCTAAAAAAATATTTAGCTATCCAGTTGCTAGTAATGTACATGTAACATTATCTACCATTCATAATACTTACATACAATGCACATTATACTACAACACCATTATCTATTATCACTTGTGTTGTACATGTTCTTTCTTAAATACTTATGTTGCTGTTTAATAGTTTGTTTCATAGTTGTCTGTGTGTCACTGCTCACACCCGTTTATATATGTTTTAGATAGCCCATGGTGACGGCTTTATATTCGTATATACTAGTACTAATATCTCATGTCATTAAACAACTAACCACCAACCTATCTTACAATGCATAACATTACAGTACATACCGCAAAATGGCTGAACAGTCACACAAACCGTAATACAGAGTTGTCTCTTCTTGGGCAGTACGGACCGAGTGAACGAAAATACAAATCCTGTTTAGATAATATGATGTCCCAACTCACCAATAGAGTACTCCTACCTGGATATCATGATGAATAATAACTATTGCTATTCGCAACATCTACTAAAGCATTCTTCCTTATTTTCAACTACTTCAGAATATTTCTGTAGCTTAGTCAATGTTCATGGTCAATTAGGCATGAGAGTTTCTTGTGACTGCTGAAAATTTCAACATGCCTGACTGGGCTTTGACATTATTGACCATGAAAATTGACGTAGCAATAAAAATACCCTTCAAAAAGAGGGTAAGCAGAAAACCCGTACCTCGTACCGTACCCGTACGCTCGAAAACCCCTACTCCATTTCGAAAATCCCTACTTATTTTCGAAAACCCGTAGTCATAAAAAGATGTTGGCAACGGAATTTTACAAAGTTCATTTATTTGAGGCTAGCTCATTCAATGGTCTCTTTTGTCATTGCGCGGTAGAATTAAAATTGCAGTAAACAGCTGAGTGAATGGAGACTGAAAAATATACTAGGCTACACCAGTAACCAACAGAATGTTGTTACAGATAATTTGATGCTGTGCATTGTCATCCGAATGTAAGTAGGTACCTTTGTTGCAGCTTCAAACTACCCCTAAGTGCTGTGGGGGAGGTTTCAGATTTTTTGCTGGTGAAATTGTTATGACGAATGATGATGAATTGAATAATGATAATAATAATAATTAATGACATTGATTTTATAATTATTAATAATAATATGTTAATTATTATTTTTAATGAAACAACAACTTACTTATTATTCTTTTATTGGTATTAATTATTCCTATTATTAATATTAATTATTATATATTATAATACTAATTAATTTATATATTTGTAATTATAATAATAAGTGGACAATGACATAATACATATAATAATAAGCTCTTTATTATTAATTAGTATCAACAAATTGATTAAATAATAACACCAAACCAGTAGTATAGTAGGAATTTGGTATTTATTATTATTATTTACTTATTATCAGTTTTACAAAGCAAGTTGTTGATTTCCATTTTTTGTTTTTTCATTTCTCAACTTATTATATGGTACACTAAAAGCTGCTGTATGTAAAATTATCAGATTAAATTCAAGTTGTTATTATTGGGTGGAGTGATGTTCATAAAATGCAAAAAATGTGGAAAACCGAAAAGCTGATAAATAGTATAATAATGTATATATAGATAGATCAACGATCATCACTGTCAACTAATAATATTAATTGTTTATCATCTGCTCAAACACTCTGACCTATAATAATTATAGTAACATTGTATCGGATTTTTGCCTGTGAGGCAGTAAACGCAAATCCCAAATTCTACTTCCACTATCTGATTGAAACTACATTTTGACTATCCGTTACTATTTATGGCTATATACTGTGTAGCTTATGCACTCACCAGTGTAGTTAGCTCAATCGAGCAATACAAAGTAGGTACCAACAAGCTAGTAGAACCACCCAATGATGTTATTTACTGAATTTAAAAATAGATATAAGATAGATAGTCAGACAGATAAAATGACAACCAATGAAATTGGTAATTTTCTTATTGAAATGTCAAGAATAAAATTGTCTATTGTTAGTTTACCACCATGGCACAAGTGAGCAGAAGCCACATTCCTGACAGCGGTGGCAGCAGTGATGATACAGCTCCTCATGTTGGTGATTTGTTCATGAGGAGAAAACTGGTATAACGGAGACCTACTGTTGAAGGTAGTGGTGCTTATAGTGCTGGCTACACAGATGAGGAGAGAGGGAAGAAACAGGTAGGAATGCTGTTCAGGCTTTAAAGCGTGTTGTTAGGTGGCTATGTAAAAGAGTTTGAGTCAGAATGTAGCTCTTTAAAATAATTATTATTTAGTTTCGATCGAAGTTGTGAATTTCTTGAATGAAGCTGATTTTTATTTTTGACAGACAGTGGCACACTTTACATGATGTATGGTGAACATTAGTTTGTTATTGTGCGTAGATATGATCAGAATATGGAAAGACAGACAACCTAAAGAGTGATAGGATAGCGGCAAATGATGCATTTGTGGTTTGTGTATCCCCTTCAATCCCATGAATACCTCACTTGTTGCAAAAGGATTGCACAGTATATCCTGAACCAACCTTGCATCACAAGTCTGCCGATCATAAAGATATGGCTTAGAGCAGTCTGAACACCTCTGGGGAGTTGCTGGTTACCAACTGGGTGCCAGAACTCTCGATCGTACAATGCTATAGTTACATGATGTTGCTTTTAGGAGTTGAAAATGAGCGAGAGACTGCATTTGATTTTAGCTTACCACATGCTCATGAAGTTCGTGTTTTTTGCATGCCTATGCTGTATTATTTTCTTTCGATGAGTTGCGTTTTACATGTTTTTCTGACATCAAACCCAATTGATTTGTAAAATAGTGATTGTTATTACATTGCAAATTGTTCATTGTTACAGTAAATTGGTCATTTATAAATAATTTTACATTACTCTTTTGTCACAAATAATATAGAAAAGCAATCAGTGAAGTTGCTGGAAACATACAACATCATTAAATTCTTGATCGGCAGGATGCAATAGTCTCTGCTTTAGACTGGCAGTCGAACTGAAATGTCTTTGTTGATGGGGCCACTGGAAGGTCAGGGAGCATTTCCTCATTCTCTGTGATTTAGACAGCTCTCATCAATCGCTCCATCTGTTTTCTTAATTCATCTGAAAGGGGCAGTTTTAGTAGTTTTATGAATGTGATATTTAGCCGTATTTCACATCTGTTAGTTTGCTGTAAATCTTCTGAAGCGTTTTCACTAAATTACAAAATTTCAATTGACTATGGCCATGGCATATGAAATGTATGACAAATTCATAAATCAACTGCGCATTTTCACTCAGTATTTGTTACATTAGACTGACCTTGATTGCAATGTTTGGTAACCATGGGATACATTTATGGATCAAACATCACAATAACATTATGGTGTGCCTTCTTTGATGTCGCGCTCTCTTACCTCTACCAAACTTTTATAGTGGTGAGCTTGCTTCTCTCTGTGGCGGAGATTGAAAGGCGACCTCATCACCACCATGTACTAGTCATTCAAGTCAAGATTAACTACAATATACACACATTGTCAGTGTTCTAAAACTTAGTAGCATTACAATAAAGTGACAACAACAGTAGTACCATTACCAATAACAACGTTGATATAGCTACCAATAACTAATAAATAATAACATTGAACACGCTTACACATGTTGATTCGTCATTAAAAGTGAACCATAAATGAGAGCTACACATGCAGTATACATAAATAACCATGTAAAACCAGTTGAGACATGGTTATTATAATTATTATATTTTATTAATAAATCTGTGAAAAATAATATCTGTTTTTATCATGCAAAGAACTTTCATATAATTAATTATTATGATAATAATACAAGCTAATCATATTAATGAAATTAAACTATTGCTACTGCAGTGTAAGTAAAAAATAACAAGCTATTATAATTATTATCATTTGTCATAATAATAATCATAATGATCAATTGAATTTTATAGTATTAATTATTATTTAAATGACAGTAGTACTAGCCTAGTCGTAGTTATGTACGTATGTATAACATTAGTCAATCAATAATACATAATAATTTATTAATTAATAATCTAATGGTTATCAGATTATTATAATTATTATTATTAATCAATTCAATTTCAAATTTATTGTCCTCACTTACCGTGAATATTAATGCGTTGAACAACTTCTACTGTGCAGCAATGACAAAAGAGATCATTGAATGAGCTAGGCTCAAATAAATGAACTTTGTAAAATTCCGTGGCCAACACCTTTTTATGACTACGGGTTTTCGAAAATAAGTACGGGTTTTCGAAATAGAGTAGGGGTTTTTGAGAGTACGGGTACGGTACGAGGTACGGGTTTTCTGCTTACCCTAAAAAAGAATGTCCAAACAAAAAGATCATGTAAATAATATATTTGATAGTAGTATGATTATTATATGAAACATAATAACAATGGTACTATTGTTAGTTACTCATAATAATTATTATCAACAACCATGATTATACCACTAGAAAATTATTATTTTTTCAAAATGGAAGTTTATCACAGAGTAAATATTAATAAAATAAGGATAACAGCAAAATAAAACTTTTTTTATAATTTTTGCATTTCGCCATCAAAATATTAATGAATAGTGTTAATAATAAGAAGTAATTGAAATAATAATAATAATTATTATCTTGTTGTGATGATTACTATTATGTTTTGTTCGTAAAGGCTTTTGTGGTCATTTGGTAGAATGTACAAACCGCCGGTTGTTATTATTTGCCAATCAACTAAAACATTTTATTCAGCAATTATTGGTATTATTAAAAAGTGATACATTTTAAACATTCAGTGTCATAGCTACCTGAAATTGACCTCTACAAGTCTGATTTTCTGGAAAATGTTTGAGAATAGTTTTTGTAATGATTTTATAGTAGCTCCTAGTCCCCTGGCGCATATTACTGAAATAAAGCTGAGAGAATGTCAGCAGCACAAGAAATGAGTCATATATAATAATTACTGATATATCTTATCACATCTGTTGGAAATTCCAAGTCATAATACTGTAATAGATTTTGTAGTCTCTCTCACTGACACAACGGTGTCCACTCCTTCTCTTCTCCAAACTTCGGGGTCTATCCCGAATAGTTTTTAACAACTGCACGGGGTCCACGACCGAGACACACTACACAGGGATTTATCAGAGTAATTACTTTATTCCATGAATCTATTTAGTAATATAAAGTGTACTTAGCATAATCCACAAGACTTCTGCCTCTCTATCTGCACAGCAATTCCTTTTATAGGAAGAGACAGGAACACTCACTCCCTTATTAGGAGTGAGCCAATAATACAACACAATACAAAAGATTCATGAATTGAAATAAGTGATCCAAAATGCAATAACAATTTGAGCCAAAAAGAAAATTGTGCACATGGCAAAACAGCACTGGGCTGCTTTTTCGCTCTTTTGAGTGTAGTGGAAAATTTCCATTCCTTATAAGGTCCCCTTTGGGTGTAGTGGAAACTTTCCATTACTTATATGGAGTCCTTGCTTCCTAGTCTTTGCTCTCTTCATCGGAACTGCTCTGGTTCTGTATAACGAAGGGCGTTCTGTTTCTAGGGGGTCAGGCTACCAATATCAATCACATTTGATACTGGCTGGGGTCTGGCCGGGAATACCTGGGGTACTAACCCGGGATAGGTTCTATAGGCTGAATACGTGTCTATACTGGCCTGGTATAGCCGGTATCTTTAAATCTGACGAAGCAATTGTAGGGGACGAGGAAAAAAGGCTTCGGGTCTATCTCAATGTCTTTACTACAGATAGAGAGGGGGGACACAGGTGGTTTGTAGGGTGGGGGGGGGGTGGACAGAGGGGCGGGACAGCTAACATCTCATACAAACCTCCCTCAAGACAGTAAATCAATTTGTGCAGGCGCTATGTAACTGAGATAATATCCAATACAATGGCAAAAAGCTGCTAAAGAAACTACAATATGTACAAATTCCATGCTTGAAGTAAACAAAAAAATGTTATATGCAAAAATAAATACTGCATTCTGATATTATGTAACCAGTTTTGGTAGATATAAGTCTCAGCAAAATAACGACCAAAATCAAAAACCCTGTTTTATGGTTATAAAATATTTTCTATCAACTGCAGATTTGATGTTTGACAGATTCACTCACAACAAATGTATCACAAGTCAAACAAGGTTATACCAAACTGGTTTAGTAGTCAAGTACTAGTTATGGCAGTCACCACATCATATAGTGCATTGATAGATCAGAAGTATGATACTTACTCCATTTGTTTGTACGCTAAACTGTGGTCGAGCATGTGTTTGAATGACTTGTATTACAAATAATATTACTGCAAACTAAAATAAATATAGAATACAAAACAATATAAAGAAAAATAATTAAACCAAAAGATAAATCTCTAACTGAGACACCTACATTATTAATAATAATATTTTGTAAAAGAAATTGATAAACAATTTTGTAAAATAATTTTACTGTTGTAATTCAAGTAACAGTACCTTGATTTAGTCAGTCCAGTTTCATAGCTACTTTACCAAGTCTTTGTTGTACACAAATCTGTTACACAAGGCTTTGCTGAAAGCATTACACTATTACGGAATCATTTTGTGCAGTAGGTCATCTCTGATTGGTCAATAAACTCATAATGCAAATACATTACTTAGCAACTAACCACAACAATCTCCCTCAAATTACTGGTAATTTTCCGAACTTCATTCTACAAAACTTTAGGTTAATGGTTTTGTAAGCATCACTGATGCCACTATTTGTTTAATGTAGGATAAAAAATAATACTGGTCCTAGCTACTAAAAATAATGCAGCATCGCGCAAAGTTTTGTTTTACCATTTGTGATTATGCATAAAAACAAGTCGTGAAATTTCTTTTCCAGATATTACGATGAAATACATGCACCAATTTGGTCAATATTTAGAAGAATTTTTTTAACTTTGGACCAAACCTTTGCTCATGATATCAACAATTTTTCAACAATTTTGTGTAGCCCCAGAAAGGTACAGCATATATATACTTTATCATTCTATGGGGATTTTGATTAAGTTTTTGGAGACTGTTTGTAATAACTGTGTAAAACAATTATGGCTTGAGAAATGAAGTCAAAGCCTGGTCCAGTATTGTTGTGTCACAAAAATGTGGCTAGAGTTTCTATTTTTAAACAATACGACAAATTTAGTAATCAAAAACAACGCCATGACATAGATTGTTAACATATGGCTACGTTCATCTTAGAACAATAGCAGATTCAGAATATATTTTGAGAGGTTTGGTAAAGCTAAACCGTTTTCAAACGATTAGAATAATATTACCTAAACAATGACATTTAGGAAGGAAAGTTTATGCAAAAGCAAATAAACGTAATTTATTCTGTCGCTAATATTAACGGAAGATGTTTGTCTTTGTAGCAGTGTTTCACTGCAGCACGATGGGAAAAAAACTCACAACAAAACGTAAGTTTTATTTTCATAAACCAAGCAGCTACCGTTAATAAACTACTTACTGTGACGAGGTAAGTTGGGAGCTGATGGTATTGTCAGTCTCTGGGTAACCCAACTATCTGCTACTGTAAGTGTGCCGTAAGTAAAGTGTTGATAACTAAAGTATACATGAAGTGGAATAAGTAAACTTCAACTAACTTTTAATATGTCATTTACAGTTTAGTCTAGTTACTACTTCCTCAATAATAAAATAAAAACTTACTTGACTGATTGACAGTAAACAACATAACGGTATAACAGAGAGCTCTTCACTTGGATTTCTATTTGTTTATGAAACAATGCTGTATGGCTAAAAAAATGGTGATATAAAATTTCGTGGATTTTTGGTTTTGTATTGGTCACTATTCCAACAACAGAAAACCTCTTACAATATCCTTGAGTGAGCTACTGGTGCTTACATTTAGAACTAGTTAATTTAGAAGTCAAGAGTGGATTTAACTCGTGAAAGAATGTTGTCAATTTGAGGTTGATGGGTTTTCAGCTGTGTGTAAAACTGTTCACTGCCTCTTCCACTTCCTATTTATGTCAATTACACTGATGCCATAAGGCACATGAGTTAACAGCTGGGAATTCCTGCATAGGGAGATGAAAATTTTAAAACATAACAACATACTTCAGGTATTGGGAATACCAGCTACGCCATGTATATACTCAGCAAGTGCGTAGATGTGTGAATGACTAGCATGCCATGCAGAGCCTATAAAAGTCATAGATCTAACTAGTCGGGTGTATACAAGTCATAGATCTAACTAGTCAGGTGTATACAAGTCATAGATCTAACTAGTCAGGTGTGTACAAGTCATAGATCTAACTAGTCAGGTGTGTACAAGTCATAGATCTAACTAGTCGGGTGTATACAAGTCATAGATCTCACTAGTCGGGTGTATACAAGTCATAGATCTAACTAGTCAGGTGTGTACAAGTCATAGATCTAACTAGTCGGGTGTGTACAAGTCATAGATCTAACTAGTCAGGTGTGTACAAGTCATAGATCTAACTAGTCAGGTGTGTACAAGTCATAGATCTAACTAGTCGGGTGTATACAAGTCATAGATCTAACCAGTCGGGTGTATACAAGTCATAGATCTAACTAGTCAGGTGTATACAAGTCATAGATCTAACTAGTCGGGTGTATACAAGTCATAGATCTAACTAGTCTAGGTGTATACAAGTCATAGATCTAACTAGTCAGGTGTGTACAAGTCATAGATCTAACTAGTCAGGTGTATACAAGTCATAGATCTAACTAGTCGGGTGTGTACAAGTCATAGATCTAACTAGTCAGGTGTGTACAAGTCATAGATCTAACTAGTCAGGTGTGTACAAGTCATAGATCTAACTAGTCGGGTGTGTACAAGTCATAGATCTAACTAGTCAGGTGTATACAAGTCATAGATCTAACTAGTCAGGTGTGTACAAGTCATAGATCTAACTAGTCAGGTGTATACAAGTCATAGATCTAACTAGTCAGGTGTGTACAAGTCATAGATCTAGCTAGTCAGGTGTATACAAGTCATAGATCTAAATAGTCAGGTGTATACAAGTCATAGATCTAACTGGTCTAGGTGTGTACAAGTCATAGATCTAACTAGTCAGGTGTATACAAGTCATAGATCTAACTAGTCAGGTATATACAAGTCATGATGTTAAGGTCCTATTTACGATGGGAAAACAAGACCGTTTCTTAAAATTGGAAAATTGAATTTGAAGAAAGTGCTCAAAAGGTTCTCTTAACTCATTCTCATAACTACAATATAATATTGAGAGAAGGGAAGTAGTCAGAAGTTGAAGATAATAATACTGAAGGGAACCATGGATGAAAGTGACTAACATGACTTTACTGGAAACAGTGAACTAGGATGATTTTATTGTCTGTTGATTCACAAAGGGCCAGGAGCAAAGGCTCATTGCAGGTACGATGGCTTCAATTAGCTAAAGAGTTGTATAAAATAAAGCCATAGCTGCAGAAGAGAACAGACGGGGGGGGGGGGTTGCACTTTGGCACTACACTATACTGACTCACTTTGGCTGACAAAATTAAAGAAAATAACAATGCTAATTACCATAATGTAATGGATTTCGGTCTGGCTTCTATGAAATTCCACTAATCTCAAGTGTTATACCCCTTTCCAGAGAGGATACTGTGCCGGTATAACAGTGACAACTTGTGATCATCTACTGCTGGATCGGCTGGCAAACATAGAGCCTCCAGCTCAGACAAACTACACAGAGTGTCATCTTGCTAAATCGCTTTATTCATAGTTCTAGGGAGATAATCCTCTAGAGTGGTTGGCAGTACATGAATGAATGCAAAGAGTACGGTACAAGCCAGCCTTTATATAGGCAGGCTGAGAGGAGGTTTATTACATATAACATCATATAAGAACACATTGACAGAAAGTAAATCAACCAATACAAGATCAAATACAAATAGTTAGCCAATCACGTAATGCAATAAGGTTAAAGGTAAATGGAGCTCAGTGGCTAAGAGGAGGAGCCATTTCTTGATTGTCCAATCAGATGTTCTCTGGCCGTCCTGAGGCCATATATAGCCAGGGGTCGACAGTTACGTGTATCTGAGGATGGGTACTTCCAACTTCAGGGGTGGTGAAGGATCTTGGATTATTCAAAAGTTTCTCTGCTAAGGAAGCCATCTTGTGCCGGCCCACTATCCGCATACCGGCCCAGCAAGAGGTCCTTACCGGCCCAGCAAGTGGTCAATACCGGCCCAGCAAGAGGTCAATACCGGCCCAGCAGATTGTGCTACCGGTCCTACAGGATGTGCCACCGGCACAACACCTTGTTTTAAAGCTGGTGTAGCGCTTCAGCGCATATATGACTGGTGTCTCAGTGGTAAGTATGATTTCTACCAGTAGTGTTCACCATAGTCTACCGCAATACCATCTTTTTTACATCATTGCGTAGTGATTGTTTTACATCAGCTGATCACATATTACAAACTGACAGATAATGCAGGCGCCTCATCAGAATTTTAACACCAAAAACAACAGAAAATACTGTGAAAGCTTTAATACTTCAGTGATTATGTGTGTAACTAAACGCGTGTGAGTTCACTTCCCGTGTAGCTAGCGAATATGTGAATTTGTTCCATTACTCTTTTAAAAGTAGCAGTTTTTTGCACAAAATGTTACTTTTTCAAATGCCAACAAGTTGATTTCGTTTTACAGATTTTCAATGATTTTCAACTAATAAATATATATGGTTACAGATGACTATTTTTTGCCAATTTATGTTAAGTTGGTTTTGTTACTGATGTTCTCAATCAATAAATCAGAACTCATGTTACCTAGCGCTGTAACTTGAAAAATTTTTTTGTGATCAAAATTTGTTTTGAGATTAAAATTAAAAAAAGTATTATTTTGTTCAAAAGTTATTGGTTCTGTCGGAAAACAAACTAATTCAAACATTAAATCTCATGAGTACCTGAAACTGGCGTTTTCAATATGCTGATTTTCTGGTCAATTCTTGACAGTTGCTAGTCCCCTGATGTATAGAGTACTGAAATGAATTAATGAGGATGTTAGTAGCACAAGAAATGAGCCAATTATGTTAATTACTTATTATATCACGTATTAGAGAAAAACGCGCAACCTGTGCAAGAAAACTATTACTGGGGAGGGAATCCCAAAAAATAATTATTGCAGACTTATATAAAACAATGGACAAATTCTGGAAATCCCCGTAATTAATTGGGGTTTCCCCACTGTTTGAAGATTTTCGCAGTCTGCGCGTTTCTCCCCTATCCCGCCTAGTTTAGCAGTGGAAAGAACCTGTGATAATGTGCAATCCAATGGCAAACAAGTTGCTAGTCAAGTTATAATAATACAGTCATTCCATGTTTAATATCATATAACCAGCCTGGGTAGATATAAGTCTCAGCGAAATAACGGCCAGAATCAAAAACCCTGTTTTACAGTTATAATAGTTTCTATCAATGGCAGATTTGATGTTTGACAGATTCACTCACAACAAATGTATCATAAGTCAAACAAGGTTATACCAAACTGGTTTAGTAGTCAAGTACTAGTTATGGCTGTCACCACATCATATAGTGCTTTGATAGATCAAAACGTATAATACGCTAACTCCATTTGTTTGTACGCTGAACTGTGGTTGAGCTTCTGATTAATGACTTGTATTACAAATAATATTATTGCAAACTAAAGTACATGTAGAATGTAAAACAATAAATATAAAGAAAAACAACAAATCAATAAAATTATTAAGATATAAAGCTATAAATGAGACGCCTACATTATTAATAATAAAATTTTATAAAATTTAATAAACAATTTAATACTATAATTTTATTGCTGTAATTTAGGTAACAGTACCTTGATTTACTCAGTCCAGTTTTACTAGCGACTTCACCAAGTCTTTGTTTTACACAAATCTGTTACACAAAGCTTTGCTGAAAGCATTACACTATTACGTAATCCCTTTGTGAAGTCACAAAGGGATTGGTCAATGAACTGGTTACATTGCAACTAACCACAAATGATTATGTAATAGTGAGCTCTCCCTTTAATCATTAGTAGCATTCTGAAGCTTGTGCTTGTAAGTATTAGGTCACGGGTTTGACAAACATGCAGGTTTTTGTCCTCGTGGTCAGAATGAACTGTAGTTTACAATAAAGTTGCAAACAGCCGAAGAGGTTAGCGAAATTTTTGACCATCCGAAGGTGACATATTTGATCAAAAAAGTTGCTAGCCCAGAAATACCACAACCATAGTTAATATTTTATTTCACTTCCTACTGCGATTTATTAATATTTTTTCCACAAGTAAAGCCAGAGTAATGTTCTCAACTAGTGCACAACTCCTGATGTCAACTAAATTACAGTAAAAGACAACTCCTAATCAGTAAATTCAATCGCGTGTGTACACAGCTTATCTCATTACGTTGATTGTGTAAGACAGTGGTGTGTGCATTTTGAGGTGTAATGAAACTTCAACTTTTGAACATTCCTTAATAAAATCTAGTCACAAAATACGCATTTTCTGATGTTGCTACAACCTTTATGATATGAATTACATAATGTTTTTTTGTATTAAACCATTTCTAAATGAAAAACTCACCTTGCATCAATTGAAACTGCCAAAGAGCAGAAAAGCTTGAAAACGTCTGAGTGCAGCAGACAAATTGGCTTTGTGGGTATATGGCATTATTGCTTTTTGGTAAAGAGGCAAAAGCAACAAAACAGCTAACTAATAACTGGACTAACAAGCTTTTAATCTGTTCGTGTTTTTCCTTGGTCCATTTTTACAGTATCCCTATTTAACTTGATGAAAACTTAATTATTATGGTTATTACTGTTCAATACTTTTAAAATCTAATGTAAAAGCTTTTTATAGCTTATATCTGTAAATACAACTTTACAGGGGCGTAGGTTCTCAAAATTTTGACTCACTACTATTGTTGGGTGGGAGGGGAGGGGGTGCGGGGGAGGGGTGGGGTGCAGGGCACCCCTCCCCCGCATATGCCCCGCGCTAGCGGAAAACTTTGAAAATACTGTGTCTCAGATGCATGGAAATGGCGATTCAAGTGCAAAAATGCAGTACATGCAAAACACCTTCAAACTAGCACCAAATTGCTTAGCACCACAAGCAAAAGTACACATCACTTGAATAAGTTTGTCTTTATATGCATTTGCGTTAATGAATAATAATAATAAATAACAACATTGCAATCAACAACTAGTATTAATTTGGAAAGCAGTAATGTGAACATTTAGTTTAAAAGTCAGTATTAGCAGTGATGAACGGTAGTGACACTAACTACCATTATGCAAGTTAAATAAACTTGAATTTCATACAATTATTATTGTCATCATCACAAGATTACCATCATATACATGATTTTATAAAATAATCTATGATAACAGATTAATAATATAAATAATAATCAACGATGATAATAAACTGATAGCAGTAGTAGATAAATAGTAAATAGATAATGAACAAATCATCAAAATTATTATTATTGATCATCACCAGCTGTTCTTTGTCTCCGAAGATCACCTCTGGTGAACCAGACCTTTCCACTGACTTTGGTTTTTGCTGAGATTGCCAGCTTCCAACCGGATCTTCTTGCCCTTGAGGTTCCGTTTTACAGTGTCTTTGAATCTCAGTCTCGGTGTACCAATACCTCAGGCCCGTTCTTTGAGTTGTGAATAAAGGATCTGTTTGGGTAGCCTATTGTTCTCTATTCTGTGCACATGTCCAACCCATCTCAGGTTTCTTTGAATGGGGAGTTCATACATACTAGGTAGGTTGGCCTGGGCTAGAATCTCCTCATTCGAGATGAAGTCCCGCCATTTCACATTAAGAATCAGAATCTGACGTAGGTGTATCATCATATAGGTTTTGAGTGTGAGCAGCTAGCCTGACCAGGTCTCAGCTCCATATAACAGAGATGAAAGAGCAATTGCCCGATAAACCGAGCATTTTGTTTTGAATGTCCGATCATTGTTGTAGCACACCTTTGACTTGAGTCGGCCAAAGGAGATTGAAGCATTGGACATCCTGGTATTTATCTCGTCATCCTTTTGTTGCTACTCATAACTGTGGATCCAAAATATTTGAACTTCGTGACACTGGCCGGTTATTATCAATAAAACTTAAAAACAAACAAAAATAGTGGTTATTATGTAACCAAATATATAAATAACATAAATAACCGTTATCATAATAACAATAACTATAATAAAAATTAATTAATATAAACTACAAATAATAATAAAAAACAAGATCATCATTTTAAGTTACAGTAATATTGTACAGGATTTTGTGTCTGGGTGGTAGCCACCTGTACACCTTCCCAACGTGCTCTGCTTCTGCCCAAGTCAACTCACAATAATCTGCTATTATTGTATGGAGAGCATTTATTGGTTTGTGCAATTATGGGTGCTGCCAAATCTGGCGTAGAGCGTTTGCTGGCAGTGGACAATAATTATTTAATAATTATTGGCTGCGTCCGAACATGTCTATGTCCGACAATAATTGCGCTGTAATTATTGTTTAGTTTATAGTTTGTTGCGAACTGTTGCCACCGACAATACTCGTGCGGAGTTACTGTCTAGTTTATAGTTTGTTTCGAACTGTTGCTACCGACAATAATTATGCTGGAATTATTTGAGGTCGAATCTGACTCATTCGAGATCGACAATAATTGCACTGTAATTATTGCTGTCTAACTTGTTTGGATTCCCCGAATCCGAATTTGATATGAGCCGAACTATTAGGGCACTAAGCGTTGAGTCGTGTTTCTCACCTCAGGTGAGGGAACACGCAGTGATAGGGCAAACCGTTCTCACTTTCCACCTAGCTTCGTGTTTGCCAATAGTCGACCAAGTCAGCGCTTGTAGTTTTGCTGCTTCTAGCTGTGCTTGCTTCTTGAGAGAAAGAATCTTCTGAGAGCCAGGCTAACTCTGAACTTTATTGTACTAACATGAGTTTAAATACAGGGTAGGCGGGTGCAGATTACAAACCACGCCTGAGTAAAAATATTGGTACAAGCCACGCCTTGCGCTTACATCAACACCAAAATGTAATAATTAAAATCGTGGGAAAATATAACATGTGGTAGTAAATAATTATTTGGTACAAGGTAGAACGCACTAAATAGTATCGTAGGCACATGTAAACAATAGAACCTTGCACAGACATAGACAGTGTGTAGCGAGTAGGTATTGAGACATAAATGTAGACATTGAGTTATTTACGAGATAAAAGCTTAACTCTTAGACAAAGGAAATAGAACAATGAGATACAAGCTCAGTCGATAATTGCGAAAGAATATCTTACTGAGTAAATGAAAATAGGAGAGAGTACTGGCGTCCCTCACAGTATTATTATTCATTCATTAATAATAATAATAATTAGCATTAATTATAATTATGGTAATAACAGAACAATAACAAAAAGTATGATCAATAATAAGGTCATAATAATAATTTTATTATTTTATTAAATATTCATTAGTTGATGGTAATACAAAATAAAAATTTAGTAAATGAAAAATAAAAATACCAGTGATAAAAAGGAAATTAAAAAATTATTAATAAGATAATATTATTATAATAATAATGTTAAATATGGATGCATTATTTATGTTTAATAATAATATTATAAAATAAACACTTATTTATTCATATGTTTAATAATCATATTATTGAACACACATATAATAATGTAATCCTATTTATATATATATATATATATATATATATATATATATATATATATATATATATATATATATATATATATATATATATATATATATATATATATATATATATATATATATATATATATATATGATTTCAGGATCTAATTATTATAAATAATAAAAATCATAACAATAATATTCATAAATAATTATATAATAACATTATATAATAATAATAATGGTAATAACAATAATAAAAGAATAACAACATACTAGTATATTAATAATTATTATTTATTATTATCATCATTTATTTATTATTATTTATCAATTAAACTTATGATCATTTTATTATTATAATCTGTATTTATTATTGTTGTTAGTTATCATTATTAATTAATACTATAATAAAATGAGTAATAACCATACTGATGATGATGGTGAATAATTATTATTTTCATAATTATAATGTAATTATTATTATAATAATTATTATTATTACAGACAGACAGTCAGTGGGGATGATGATGATTGATTGCTGGCAATAATAATAATCTTAAAAAATATTTAGTCAGTCTTCCTTACTCTGTTAGATATTTTAATCATAATAATAAAAGTTTGAGATTTCAATCCTTATTTTAAAATCAATGAGCATCTCTCTATCAGGCATTATTATTTTATCTAGCCAAGAAGATGTTGGCCTACTCTTAGCATCATTCTTCTGCTCAACATTACACGCAAAGCTGCTGGCTCACAGGATAATGCAAAAGGGGAATTAGTCTTTTTAATTTGAAAGTAGTAAGACTGATAATAAACTACAGTGCAATTCCTCAAACATAGAGGACACTTTTAAACTACTAGGATTTCTTTGGCACATGAGGTAAAATTGTAGCTCTTCTTATATCATAGACTTAAAACTAATAATAAGGCGACAATCATATAAAATATGAGCAGTTGTATTTATCAATTGAGTTTTACTATTGCCACAGAGAGATAATCAATTCAAATTTGTTTCTATGATACTGACCCACGACTTTTCAATGATGAACCACGACTGAAATTTGACCCACGAGGAGTCGTCAGTCGGACCCGGTAATATACGCCCCTGCAACTTTACAAAAAATCAGACGTGGTTCTTAAATTTGGAGGCATGGGTATGTACGAGTATGCAGAGATGGCATTGCTCACCAGGTACGACAGCCCCAGGTAAGTATGGCATCGCTGTTCCAGTATGACGTGGCTAGGCAAGTACAACATTGCGAGGCAGTTATGGCATCGTTAGGCAGGTACAACATCGCTGTTTCAAAATCAAATCATTATAAGCGTTTGTTTATTTTTATTGGTCAGAAGGTTTTGTTAGTGTCACAAAAGTTAGATATTGCTTCTAATGCTCATAGTTGTCTTCTCTTGCTGTCATTGAGAAATGTATGCTAAAACCTTTGCTTGTAGAATCAAATATTCTTGCTACATTAGAGTATCAGTATCATAGATCAACAATCCTGCTGTGGGTAACTCCCGTGTTAAATGCTTTGGCAATCTTCCAACATATTTTAAAAGCAAGACTTGGTCAAACTTCCTGTCATGTGATAAGCATGCCTAATTATAATTTATAGAGTTTTTCTTAACATTCTGCTTCAGTATCCACAGTATTTCACAATCTGACTATTTTATAACGCTCTGTCATCAAATTCAACTTCCATCACTGACTGTTAACTCTACATCATTTTAACCCTTTCATCACAAGATTATTATTACAACACACTACTTACTACAGCGAGCTATCACTGGTTTTTCCTACAATTAAGAAGTGGGGGTTACCTCCCCCTATCTGTGCACAACTCCTAATGCTAATTAAAACAAAGTAGAAGACAACTCCTAATCAGCAATTTCAGCAGTTTATTCATGTCTGGTTTTATTATATTGATTGTGTAAGAAAGTGGTATGTGTGATTTGAAATGCAAAAAAAACTCAGCCTTCAAATACTTCTTCAATAAAAAATGCCCATAAAAATTGTATCTTGTCATTCTGTAACAGCTTTTATGATCTTCAATGTCATCAAGCCTCAACTTGTGTGAAAAATGTTACTGAAATTTATCTTTAGCGCAGCAGGAAACTTTTATCGTATTTCTCCATTTCTTTGTGAAATGAATGACAATAGTACTTGTTATATTGTAATAAAATCTGCTGTCTACCTATTCTTTTTTGCTCCCCTGTATCCTCCACTTCCTTCCCCACACATCTGTTACCTCTTCTCTTCTCTCTCAGCCCATCAGTGGTGACCCAATCAGACTCATTTTCCTTATTCCTACAAAAGATGTAGACAGGTAACCCCCTACCTACCCATACATAATCACTACATCCAGACTACAACAACGAGTATTTACTCACAAATGTAACAATTGATCTATAGGAATGTGATACTAGTTTGAAGAAGCTTGAAGATAAATCAGCCATAAGCTGTCCTCCATGTTTCCAAGACAAACAGATAGAGTTCAGTGAGTTCATTTTGTTGGCTTTGCTGAATAGCAGTTGGTTTACTCTTTTTGTAGAGATTTCCTATATACACCCACCAGGTCGTAGCAAAATATTTGTCACAGCCTATAATTGCGTATGGAAAGAATATTAACAAAAGTATGTAGACCTGTGTGTAATGCAGAAGTCCCAAAGCGGTTCACTGAACTTCACAAGACCTATTCAATACAAAAAGACAAGCATTTTTGTTGTTAACGTTGTTAGATTATGAGCTTTTCTTTTGTGGGAAAATCAGAAATTTAAAACAACATAATCAGCTTGGATCAGCTACTGAAGTAATTTATTGATCTAAGGATCTCAATCCACAATGTGGTTTACCAAAATTCATTCCATACATAGAAAGGAAAAGCGTCTAATGCCTTTGTATAGGCAATTATTGTTGTACGCATTGTATAGATTATGAGCTTTTCTTTTTAAGTTATTCAGCGATTTAGAAAAATATAATCAATGAAATCAGGTACTGAAGTAAGTTGTTGATCAAATATTATCCACTATTATGTAGTGAGCCATCGAACTTTGTTATTCCCTGCTGAGCATGTTCTCAACTCAAACATTGCCAACTAACAATAGAGATGCAGCTTGAATGGAATGAATATGGTTATTGGTGATTATTTCATTTCACAAGCACCTTTGAACACGTTCGGAGAACCCATTGTTCATGTTAAGTACAAAAATACCACTACCAATACCTATAATATAAAATAGCTTTCTTTTTGTAGTCTAGCAGTGTTTGACAAAACCAAGTGCACAATAGGCATTTTCGGATCAAGAACGTCCATGCCTTGAAAAAATTGGCACGGGAAAGCGCTTCCGAATGCAATTTTGACGTTCGTTCCTGGCATAATTTCTATGCATGAACGTTCAAAATCAAAAGTTCACTTCATCGGAGTTATCTTCTTCTTTTTTTCTAGTGTCGCAGTGAATAGTAAAAGACGCATCCTGCTGAGGTGACAGCTTTTTGGTTATATATTATAAAAAAGTAAATAATAATTTTGATAATTATTACCAGCTACTTATGTGTTTTACTAATTACTATTTTTCATTTTTAACAATGTTTATTATCAGTTGGTGATGTTTGGCTATTTGAATAATTGTTTTTTTTTTACTAACTTAAGTATAATAAAATAATTAAAAAAACTATAAAAACTTATAATAATATTAATGATGATATCATTTGAATAACAGTAATATTAATAATGATTATCATACATTTTTGTTATATTATAATTATTTATTACAATTTTATTTTAATTCACTCAGTAAATGTGTCCAAAAATAATTTCAACATCAACATGCTTCAAGACTTGTTATTATTTATTTTATTATTATTGTTAGAAATGAAACTTGAGGCTTCATCACTCTTGTCTTGTTATTGTAACTAACGTAAAAGGGCTCATTATTTGCAAAAATGTTTATTATAGGAGAACTCTATGCATTCGGATCAAGAACGTCATAGGGTGGACGACCCCCTGAACGGTAAAACCACCGTTCAGCATAGAGTTCCAAAAAACAGGTTTTGTACTCGCCGAAAAACGAAAATTTCGCCCTGTTTGGCATGAACGTTCTCGATCCGAAAATGCCTAATGAATGGCTTCCACAAACAATGCTGTGTTATTTTTTCTTGTGAAATTTTTTATATCAGGGGCTAGTTTGGAGTTTTCTATGAGTAGTAAAATTTTATGCTGACTCAGAACTACATCTTAGGTAATGGCACTGTGTATGTCAAGTCATATTGTGAGTTTATTAGGCCTTGGCTACAGCAAGCACACTCATTGTGTTGTTGAAGCTTTATATCACATTATTGCTTTTTGTATTCAGTAAGGTCTGAGTTGTTAGTAAGATACAAATTAAGTCTAGTTTGTACATATTAGGTACTAGTATTACGCAATGTAACTTTAAAAAGTTATACCAACAATTCTTAGTTTATTGTTTGCTTAATCGAAGTACAGACTTGCTCCCTTTGCTTTCTCGCTTACTCGCTGTGTATGTTGGTGGCGCACAACATTGTTTGGAGGGCTACTTGTAACATACTGCAATGTATTGTAAACTGTTTCAGGTCCGTACACACTGGGTCACAATAAAAGATATTAATCAGTTCATATGACTAGTACAGCTAGTTGTCCTCTTCGACTGATGAACAAGTTATTTATCAAATCGATCACCCAAAAGTAATAATGAAACAGTGGAACACAACATATCTGCAAAAGTTATATTGTAACAGTGGAACACAACATATCTGTATAAGTTATAGTGTAACAGTGGACCTCAACATATCTGTATAAGTTATAGTGTAACAGTGGAACACAACATATCTGTATAAGTTATATTGTAACAGTGGAACACAACATATCTGTATAAGTTATAATGTAACAGTGGAACACAACATATCTGTATAAGTTATAATGTAACAGTAGAACACAACATATCTGTATAAGTTATAATGTAACAGTGGAACACAACATATCTGTATAAGTTATAATGTAACAGTGGAACACAACATATCTGCATAAGTTATGTCAGCCAAGTGATTTGTTCTTTAACTCGGCTGATACCAACTAACATCACAACAAACTTGAGCAGTTGTGTCCAGGAATATATGTCTGTAGAATAGCACATACATAAAGTGTGTGTAGTGTGTGTGTTGGGTGTGTGTAGTGTACGTGTAGTGTATATGTAGTAGGTGCGTGTAGTGTATGATTAGTGTATGTGTGGTGTATGTGCAGTGTATGTGTAGTGTATGGGTAGTGTGTATGTGTAGTGCATGTGTAGTGTATATGTAGGGTATGTGTAGTGTATATGTAGTGCATGTGTAGTGTATATGTAGTAGGTGCGTGTAGTGTGTGTGTAATGTGTGTGCAGTGTATGTGCAGTGTATGTGTAGTGTATATGTAGTGTATATGTAGTGTATGCGTAGTGTATATGTAGTGTATATGTAGTGTATATGTAGTGTATGTGTAGTGTATATGTAGTGTATGTTTAGTGTATATGTAGTGCATGTGTAGTGTATATGTAGTGCATGTGTAGTGTATGTGTAGTGTATGTGCAGTGTATGTGTAGTGTATATGTAGTGTATATGTAGTGTATATGTAGTGTATGTGTAGTGTATGTGTAGTGTATGCATAGTGTATGCGTAGTGTATATGTAGTGTATATGTTGTGTATGCGTAGTGTACATGTAGTGTATATGTAGTGTATATGTAGTGTATGTGTAGTGTGTGTGTAGTGTGTGTGTAGTGTATGTGTAGGGTATGTGTAGTGTATGTGTAGTGTATGTGTAGTGTATGTGTAGTGTATGTGTAGTGTATATGTAGTATATGTGTAGTGTATGTGTAGTGTATGTGTAGTGTATGTTTAGTATATGTGTAGTGTATATGTAGTGTATGTGTAGTGTATATGTAGTGTATGTGTAGTGTATATGTAGTGTATGTGTAGTGTATATGTAGTGCATGTGTAGTGTATATGTAGTGCATGTGTAGTGTATGTGTAGTGTATGTGCAGTGTATGTGTAGTGTATATGTAGTGTATATGTAGTGTATATGTAGTGTATGTGTAGTGTATGTGTAGTGTATGCATAGTGTATGCGTAGTGTATATGTAGTGTATATGTTGTGTATGCGTAGTGTACATGTAGTGTATATGTAGTGTATATGTAGTGTATGTGTAGTGTGTGTGTAGTGTGTGTGTAGTGTGTGTGTAGTGTGTGTGTAGTGTATGTGTAGTGTATGTGTAGTGTATGTGTAGTGTATGTGTAGTGTATGTGTAGTGTATGTGTAGTGTATGTGTAGTGTATGTGTAGTATATGTGTAGTGTATGTGTAGTGTATGTGTAGTGTATGTGTAGTGTATGTGTAGTGTATGTGTAGTGTATGTGTAGTGTATGTGTAGTGTATGTGTAGTATATGTGTAGTATATGTGTAGTGTATGTGTAGTGTATGTGTAGTGTATGTGTAGTGTATGTGTAGTGTATGTGTAGTGTATGTGTAGTGTATGTGTAGTGTATGTGTAGTGTATATGTGGTGTATGAGTGCATTAACTCCTCAGATGCATAAAAAATTCCATCAAGTCATGGAAATTTTTGTGACTGATATTGTACCAAGTTTATTACATTATGTTTTGGTAACAGTTTCCAGGTGAGCCCTTTGAATTATGAATATTCAGGTGAGTCACAAAGATAAATGTTAATAAACAACAAAGTCAACTGTTCTTGGTTATCCAAAATGGTCGTGCTTTGGCTCCCAGGTGCATTAATCTGTATAACAGATGCCTGCTCAATGCAATATGCAATCTAATATATGTAAACCCACATGTTGGTTCATTTTAGCTATTCGTTGGGCCATTTTAATCGTAAAAAATTGCCACAAAAATCTATTGTATTGTTTAACTAAATATGAATAGTTCTGTCATAACTAAATAAAGGAGTTGTGTGCTCAATAGAAAAAAAACTAATATACTTTTTATTAATAAATTCACAATAGTTTATCATAGTACTTCATTAGCTGTTATATTATGTGATTCTTTAATCGATATCAACTACTGTATATTTATACTCTTATACTATGTATAAGACAAAAATTGAACTTCTGATTGAAAATCAAGTCGATCTTACCAACAAACTTATTACTGGTTTTTGCTGTGACTTTCATTCACTTGAAAAACTACTTTACACCTGGGTCATTTCAACGAAAGTTATGCAAAGGGATGAAAAATAAATTGAAATTAAATTGGTTAGATATTTCTGACAACATTTTTCTTCATTTGCTGAATAGTGCAGGTTCTTAATATAGAACAAAAATTAAGCATATTTCCTTGATTAGAAAGGCTTTGTTAACCTTTACTAGCTGCTCAAAGCAGGGGAGACAACTTAAAACAGCCCGTATATTGATGCGAGCAAGTAAGATATCATAGTCTGCAGTTGTAGTTGAAGACGAAAGATTTCTGAATGAGCTAAACATATACAGGAACACCTGCAATACAACCCCTGATTAGTGTAAAGTACGTGGAGAGACAATTAACCCTAACAAGTAGCGTACGCCTATTATGAGATTAAACATTGCTTTTCTTTTAATGAATTTTAAAACATTTTACACCTTCCATGGTTGTAGGGTTTTAGAAGATACTGCTTCCGATAAAAATAAATTTTTTTATTCTTCTGGTTAATTAAATAAAAAAAAACCAAAAGTAATATATCCGCGGATCTTTACAATAAAAGCACATTTTGCCATTTATTTTTTCCAACTCTTTTTTTCTGATTCAATGCAAAAAAAACATGACATCGTTAATTTTTTTTTCAAGGTTAATCAAAGTAGTGGTAACACAAGAGATCTTGCCAGATGTATTATCATGCCCTGCTTTATTTATTTATGGCTTTTTGTATCCACTCCAGATTTGTCCTCAGTACACTTTGCCATCCTGAAATGAGTCAAAACTAACCATGGTTAAAACACTGTACATAACTGTGGTAGTAATAAACCTTTGCTATTATGAGTTCTGTGCCTTACCGCTCACAATATCATCACTTGTCTCACCTCTCCCTTCTCTACCTACTATTCTAAAGCAGCTTCTGGTAAAAGGTGAATAGTAATGACTTTAACTGTGAGCTTGAAAAATTGAAACAAAAGTCTTTTACTGACAGAGACACAAATATTTAGAAGTGCTCTTTACCTTAATAGTACTCTATGACATTTATAGGAATGAGCCAATTAATAATTTTTTCTACTTAACGGTTTTCATGTAACCAGAGTGAACCATTTTATTTACATTTTGAATATTTTCTCGCTTTAGAAAAAAGTTTTCTCTCCTTCAATGAAAGGTTAGTGAGTGAAATACTAGAGATACAAATTACTCTATTGTTTAGATTAATCTGACTAACAGAGCGTTTATTCATCGGAAATAAGTTAGACAGGGTCGTTGTCAAGCAGGAAATGAGACAGACAGTTGGCATTCACCATAGACAACAGGTAGTCTCTATGAGTAATAGGAGTTTCCATAAGTCAACTTACTAGAGACGGCTTGAGTTGAAGTGTTTTAGTGTAAATTTTGGTCAAGAAGACTCTCAGTACTTGCAATTAGTTGGACGCTGAAAAGTAGTTTAGATGTATCGCTGTCACCATATCAAGGAAGCTGCCAGAGTTATCAGTTTTGAAATGACTTACAGCGTTTGCGCTATATGACGCATAATCAATTCCACAAACCCCGAGAGCACTTTTTATCGCTTGAAGTCTGTCATTTATTGTCAAAACTCCAATGATAAACCATGAGTCAAGATTCTTCTTGAAATTTGGATTGTTCCACGTTTGGTAAACTTGTTCATTCTGTTTGACATTTTTGAGTTTGGAATACAAAGCAAAGTTTCACAGCTCTGTGTACTTTAAATGATTAGCACGTGTCTGCCTCCAATTTTTATCATCCTTTGTACTGTTTGTTGAGACAGCTTGTTTCAATCTTTGTTGGAATTGTGCCAAAAGTTGAAAAAAAATTAACTGAATAAAAACTGTTTTGGTCCATTGATTTCCATTTTACAAATAGCACTCCTTTTGCTCATCCTTGTGGGAGAGTCATTATTACAAGAGCAGTTATCCAATTAACGCCAAAACTTAAAAGGAAGTCACATTTGCTTACTATTGGCTGGCTAGTCGTCAATATAAATGTCACAATGACTAGACACGCCTAACAAAGACATGGCTTCCTCTTCCTTACTGCTGACTAAAAGCTGCCCTTATCTGTTCTAAAAATCATGTAATCACTGGAGTTATCTAGCCTGTGAACAATTGGACATAGCCTTATGCTCATCCTTGATGTAAATAGAAGAAGTGGGGCGTTTGTATATGCACAGATGGGAAGTCTCTTTAGCGATAATGCAATGTACTACAATGGCTGGCCGGTATCTCACCACAGAGCACGTATTGTCTATACTAATAAATTGAAAATGTTTAACGATCTGCATCAACCATTCTTAAAGTTTGATGAAAAAAACTTACCGGTTAGTTGCATTAATGTTGAATGTACTCCAAGATTGGATGTTATGCAGGAGAACATTGTGCCTTTCGATAGTAAGTAAATATCAATAAGACTAGCCATGATTTCATTGCAGACCGTTAAAATCTCGACTGCGCATTTAATGGGCATAACCAACAACAAAGTTGTGGCAAATTTAAATTTGTGAACCTAACTATTCTTAGAAATTTTTTAGCAAATGTAAAAATTTGGCTCTGTGGTTGCAGATCAAATAGGGTTATCATGCATTGTATCGTATGACTAACTCCATATACATGAGGTCATACCCACATTAATAAATCTAGCTATCTCTCTTAGCAAAAGCAACAATTTTTTGTGATTATTACACTATCATGAATATTCATACATTGATACATTTGCACATCGTTTCTAATTGAAACTTGATTTTTGACCATGTATTTTGCAGGCATATAAAAGCTCTTTTCACTGCATCACTTTGATACAATGATGGCAGGTGGTGGCAGGTGGTGGCAGGTGCGAACTGATTCAAGCATCCAATCAGTAACCAAATCCAGTAAAGCAACAAAGAGGAAACAAAGAAATAATGAGTTTGTTTTTAGCAGAGTCAGTTTTTTTTATTGATCATTGATGTGTTGCTGTGAGTCACTATAATCACCTCTGTTATAAAATTAGTGAGATCTACAGTCAGTCATCATGTGTTTATGTGCCTGATAGCTCATTATTCGTAGCTTTTTATCATTTTCATAAATAACTTACTGAGTCAGCTATTCAAATATACAAAATCTATACTTAAGCTTAGTTTCCATACATCTCCCAAGTAATCGCAGCATCTCCTGCGAGCACTGGCGACTCACGAGGAGTTGCGATCCCTGGTTTCCATACTTTTGCATTTGATGGCGACCAGCTGCGATTCCTTTGTAAATACATGGTAGATTTAATTATTATTATCATCCTATTAATTAATTTATTTTATTAATATGTGAAAATTAGCTATTTTTATCTTACAAAGAGCTTTTATGTTAATAATTATTATGATAAGAGGCAACCATAATAATAACACAAGTTTATTGCTACTGCAGTTTAAGCAGTAAGTAATAAATAATAATAAACTATTATTAATTATAAAAGGCTGTTGTTATTAAATTATTATTACAATTATTATTATAATTATTATTCATAATAATAATGATCAACTCAATAGCATTATTATTATTATTTAATTAATCATAACAATTTCACCAGTGAAATTCCCAAAATTATTTTTTATTTATCACTCACTGGTAGCTATTGTTATATTTAATAATTTTAATACAATTATTATTATTCAATCGTTATTTATTATTATTAATATCAACAAACAAACTACGGCTATTGTTGTGCTTTTTATTATTAGAAGCTATAGGTTTTATATGAATGAAGTAAAAAAAATTATTATTATTGATAAGTCAATTTTTTTGTCAATGACAAAAAAATAATTATTATTTTTATAATAATGATAATAATAATACTACTACTACATGATTGCTTCGGCCATGGTCAACTTTCCTGACCTTTACCCTGATCTTTTAGGAAAAAGACACAAAACGATGTCGCCTAATCTTCAGAATCTATGCTTGGTCGCATGTGTACGGTCTCCATAGATCCTTGGCGATCGCCAGTTGTTCCTGATCGTGGGTGCGTCGCAGAAAAGTACTTTGCAAACAACTTTCGTGGGACGTCGCAGCAACCTCGTAGGGAATCGTGCCACATCGCACAATCACGGTTTCCATAAATCGCAGATCGCGGCAGAAGCTTCTGCGACCTCGTGCGAGCGCTTGGGAGATGTATGGAAACCAGGCTTTAGTATTTAACTTGTGTAGAAGGCTAAGGCTAAGCGGTATTCTCACCCCCCCCCCCCTACTCACTTTTCTGTTATTAGTTAAAACAATTACTCATTTTTTCTTTGCTCAGCCATGTTCAGAGACTATCTGATTCGTTTTCAAGCCTTAATATCAACAACAACAAAACTTTTTATAAACAAAAACAAAAGTACAAGTCATGAAGAAATCATACCAAAAAATCAATAGCGTAACCTTATCAATTTTTCAGTTCAAAAGCTGGCAGATGCCAGAGCATGCTCAAGTCTAAAGAATCAGAAACTGAATCTAAAACAAAGTTGCCAATGAAGTGAAACTATCAGTATGACCAGTGGAAAAAGCAGTGAATTATTTTGGGAAGGGAAGTCAGGAGCGCTTTCTATGTTGTTGTCAGTACTTTAGCACCAACTACCCAAATAGAATCTGCAAATATTTTGAGAAATTCACAGATAAAACTTAGCAACGTTATGAGATGCAACTTTCAAGTATATTCAAATACTTTACCGTTTCTTTTTGTAAACGCAAAAAAGCCACGGCAACAAAAGCAGTAATCTCCAATATGACTCACTTGGAAATGAAACAATATCTACAGTAAGTCCACAATGGAGAGAACACGGCTAGATTAAATTTCTTAACCTGCGTTCACACTATGCGATACTGTGTGTTGAGACAGTGTGTATTAATTTTTGTTGAAATTGTGTCACAGGTTGAAAAAATAACTGAATAAATAATGCTTTGGTCACTCAATTTCTACTTTGCAAGTAGCACTTCTTTTGCGAATCCTTAAGTTTTGCAAAGCCACGATTATGAGTAATACCAAAACTTAGTCTAACTAAAGTGTAAGCCGCAATTGCTTATTACTGGCTGGCTAGTAACCAGGATAAATGCCACAATGACAGACACCTAAAAGTGACACGGCTTTCTCTTCCTAGTTGAAAACTTAAATTGGTTAGCGAAGTTTTCTACCGACTAAAATATTTTTAAAAAGAGAAAATCTAAAACATCTTTTTTCTTATAAACGTACATCCTGTTCTGATCTACAAAAACTTTTCATCGTTGGAGATAATGTGAGAGATTTGTATGATAGTCTACCCCACACCCCAACCCCCCCCCCCCCCCCCCCCCCCCGTCACCCCTTGCCCTGTCAACAATGAAAGTAGATGTAATCCCTGAGCCTTCCTTCCTTGATATCTACCCAAATTCCCTCGTAAATTGGATCCCGACGACCCCGATCCTGTATAGACCCTGTATCCATGCCTATACAACATATATAACTTACCCCGGGATACCCCGGGCCAGTATCCAACATGGCTGATTTAGATAGCCTCGGACCTATACAACTGGTTGCCCACCTCAGAAAGTACAGGAGCGAAGTTCGATAGCCTGGAACACAGACCAATTAGATAGATGCCCTAATAAGGAGTGGAAAAGTTACAGACCAAGGAAAGAGTGGGAAAAGCAGCCCAGTGTACTTTGCCATGTGCTCACTAATGTTATTGGATCACTTCGTTTACTAATTTTGTATTATATATTCTGATTGATGCATTTTTCTTAGTATATTATGTGATTGGTTCACCCTAATAAGGGTGAACTTTCCTCCTGTTCTCCTATAAAAGGAGTTTTTGTGCTGCATTAAAACAGAAGTCTAGTGGATATTGTACAAGTGCCTTATATTGTATTGCTAAACAGATTGAGTAAATAAAGTGTTGCTAGAGAAACTCTGTTGTCGTGTGTCTGGGTCGAGGTCCCCGTGAAGTTGGTAGCATCTATTTGGAGTGGACTCCGAATTGTTGAAGCAGTTGAGAGTGGATACCGTTGTGTCGGTATTAGAGAACGCAAAACTACTACATTGGTGACAGCAGCGAGATTCAGGCAAACAGAAGGACACAACGGAGAGAAGGAGAGAGAAGTTGGAGCTATACAGTGCCAGCCATTTCACTGTATCCATTCCTTCCTACCCCAAATCTATACAGTGCCAGCCATCCCACTGTATCCATTCCCTTCCTACACCGAAGCTATACAGTGCCCGCCATTTCACTGTATCCATTTCTCCCCCCTCCCGTTACCCCGAAGTATACAGTGCCAGTATACCCTGCATACTACCTTTCGCTCTTACGCCGAAGCTATACCGAGCTGGTACAACCCCGTATACTGCTTCTCCATTCCTAAAGAAGTTACCTAGTGCCAGTATTACCCTGTATACTGCCCCCTCCCTCTCCCAGAAGCTATCCAAGCCCAGGATACCCGGTATACTGATTCCTTCCTTACCAGATCAACCACTCCATACCCCATAGCTTGCCATTGACTTGATATGGCCACCCAAAGAGCTAGGAGAGCTGGCAGGAATCCCGTTGGAGTTCAACTCACAGTAGCAGTAGAACAACTTACTGAAACCCTGCATAGGGTGGTGCAACCTCACCAAGGACCTGCACAGACGCCTTTCAAGGCCCCCAAATATGATGGCACAGGCGATGTCAAATACTTTATCACTCGGTTTAGTGAAGTTGCAGACGCCAACGACTGGGGTCAAGCCACCGCTTTGATGCACCTCAGAGAAGCATTGAGAGACAATGCCCTTGAGTGTAGCTGCCCCCCTCATGCAGAAGGCATCTTCTTCGCCCTACTTGCACGTTTTGGGCTTACCCCTAAAGAAGCACAAGCCAAACTGATTGTGCTATGCCACTCCTCCAAGACCTCACTACAGCAACATGCCAACGACTGTAGAGAAGTTGGTTCGCGTAGCATACGACGACCTCCCTCCAAGAAGAGTAGACCGGATGGTGTTAGAAGCTTTTGCCAGCACTATAGGACCTGCAAGGACACTTGCTGGCTGTGCAACCCCACAATCTCGAAGAAGCCATCAGAGCAGGAAACGAATACCTACAGATAAAAACTGGGTTCGAAGATAAACCCTCCAGAGTGAGGCTGGTGGAAGATGATAGCGAGGAGTCGCTCCCACTCAAAGATGGGCCCTCTCTTACCCCCTCCCTAATCAGATTCATCAAGTGGTCACCCTGGCTGAAGATGCTCTTGCCCTCTTAATGAAAAGTATGCAGATGCTAACAGAGGCTGTCAAACTCCAATCAGAAGAGTTACAGAGAATGCGTCAGCAACCAGAACCTTCTCTTGCTTCCACTCCCCCATAACCCCACACCCCGTCTGCGCCCCTACAGTGTTGGGAGTGCGGTGCTATTGGCCACCCACAAAGAAGTTGCCCTGTTAACCCCTGAAAATCTACCACAACTCTCCCCAACCCTTTGCCAAAAAACAGGCGTCACCCGCAGTAGGGAGACTGGTCCCTAACTGCTCCCGGGCACCCCTGAACTACAAAAGAAAGTTAGCAAAATTGGAACAATATAACCCTGTGATGCCAACCTCCCCTACCCGAAGCAAAAAGAGACCTGTTGTGCAGACTCCAGAGCCCTGGCAATTGCCTACCACCAACCAGTCTGCTCCCTTGCAAGATTTATGAGATTTCGAATCTTACCCAGCTTTACCACATATCAGCGATGAAACTCCACCAGCTGCTTTCCTGTGCCACTGCACACCCTCCCTGTCTCTATAGACAACACCCCGCTGTTCAAACTGATCACCGTCACGAGGTGTACCATCCCACAGAGGACGCTGGACAAAACACACCCCGTCCACTCCCCACAAGAGACGTCAAACCCCCATCGTCACCCAACTCCGCCAATAAATGAGCGGCCATGTCGCCTTCGACAGCAACGATTCCCCCCCCCTGCCCCCAAACACTCAGCTGTCAAGTCAGCCACCCTCCTATATCCTCCACCAGAGCGCCCCTACCAGGCGAGCTATTTCCTATCTGGTCGAGTAGAGGGGGAAGCCAGTGCCGGTGCTTATTGACACCGGGTGCACCACCAATCTGTTGTCACAGCACCTATTCAATCGGTTGTCTCCTGCCACTCGAAAATCCCATGGTGTCCTAGCGGATGGATCACACATCCCCTTCTTCGGTACAATCTATTTGCCCATTCTTCTTCGAGACATTAAGACTGAGACTACTTTTATGGTAGGACAGATAAATGAAGATGCCATTGTGGGCATACCCTTCCTCACCTTTCACCAGTGCCACATGAAGTTTGATCAATTGGTTGTTGTAATTGATGGCCAGGAACTTTCATGCACCGACCAACAGGGTAGGATGCTCACTACAGGTGTACAGGTGATAAGAGATACCCACATTCCCCCACGCAAAGAGATGACAGTATTGTGCAAGGTAACACACCCCGCACATCTTTCCCTTGGTATCGTAGAAGGTACCCCGGACTCCCCCGTCATTAGCCGCGAGTCGCAACACCCCCAATGCGAACACCACCTTTTGGCGCGCTGCCTCAACCCCACCAACCAGCCGCTGGACCTGAAGGCTGGATAGACCATCGGTAAGTACACTGGGGTACCCACCAGTGACATGTAGCTACTTGCAAAAAAGAGTGGACCTACCCCCCTGCTCCCTCCCCTGTGCCAGAACACTTGCAGAAGTTATACCTGAAAGCTCTGGACAACTGTCACACTCCACAAGAGGCATTCAACTTCGCCCAACTCCTACACTCTTATGAGTCGGTATTCAGCAAGGGAGACCACGTTATGGGTTGCACAAACCTCGTGGCACACAGTATCCCCTTGAAACCTGAAACCCAGCCTATGAGGCAACCCGCTCACCGACTAGGCCCCCACAAGGAGAAGGAAGCAGAAGAACAAGTGACCAAACTGCTTGAGAAAGGCCTCATAGAACCTAGTACTAGCGCCTAGTACTGGAGTTCCCCGGTGGTGTTAGTAAAAAAGAAGGACGGCTCTAGGCGGTTTTGTATTGATTACTGGCGTTTGAATGCTGTGACACAACAAGACGCCTACTCCCTCCCTCAGATAGACAAGAGCCTGGAAGCTTTGTCAGGCAGCCGCTACTTCGGTACTCTTGACCTAGTCACCGTGTATTGGCAGGTCTCCTTAGACACTGATGCTAGCAACAAATCCTCATTCTCTACCCGGTCTGGCTTGTACAAATGGAATGTCCTCCCATTTGGATTGACCTTTGCCCCCGCCACTTTCCAGAGGCTCACGCAACGGGTACTCCATGGCCTCCATTGGAAGTCACTCCTGCTGTATCTGGATTATATTATCGTCATCGGCCCTGATTTCCACACTCACCTCTACCGGCTAGCCGAAGTGCTACAACGGCTAAAGGCAGCCAATCTCAAACTAAAGCCCAGCAAGTGTGAGCTCTTGCAATCACAAGTTCGATACCTGGGCCACGTAGTTAGCAAACATGGTGTATCTACAGACCCCGTGAAGATAGCAACAGTCTGAGACTGGCCCACCCCTACCTGCTGGAAGGAGTTACAGGCATTCCTCGGCACCGTCGGGTATTACCGGCAGTACCTACCCCGGTTCTCCACCGTGGCTAACCCCTAACTAAACTTACCTGCAAGGGCGTCCTCTGGAAATGGAATGCCCTCGGAAGAACGCAAAACTACTACAATATGTGCCCTGTACGATTAAAAACAACACAACATAGCCTTATGACCGTTTGCAAAAGTTGGGTATGTAAAGATAGTAAACCCTGTCATACTAGTGTAGTGTACATCCATAGCTGGCTAAAATCTCATCACAGAGCATCTATGCACCATACTAGTAAATAGGAAATGTTTAACAAACTGTATCAACGAACAGCTATTAGCCAAATATTCACTAATTTTTTGCTAAAAAGTAAAAATTTGCTTTGATCCTTTTCAGTTTTCCAGTCTTGTCTTTCAGTAAAATAAAACGGGGTATATGCAGCTCCCCTTTTTATACCAGATAATAGGCTTTACAGATAACAGGTAATAATTTCATTGCAATGCAAACTGTTAGAGTCATAATTATGTGTTAAATGCTCATGTTCATCAATAGACTTGCGGTAAATATAAATTTGTGAAATTAATTATTCTCAGATGTTGCTTAGTGGATGTAAACATTTTGGCTCTGTGGTTGTGGATCAAATAGTGTATTAACATGTCATAACGTATGAGTAACTGTGTATATATGAGGTTATCCTCCCATTGATAAGTCTAGCTCGCTCTGTTAGCAAAAGCAACAATTCGTTGTGTGGCTTTTACACTATTATAGTATAGGATATTGATACATTGAAACAGTGGTATATTGTTTCTAGTTGAAACTCTGTTTTATAGCATGTTTGATGCATGAAAATGAATGCAACTCTTTGATCACATTTAGGCACTGCACATAATCACTTCTTACTTACAATGATAGCAGGTGCAAGATGATCCATAAGAACAAAGCGGGTACAAAGAAATGATGTTTCATTGGAGCACGATTGGCTTATGATAGGTATATTTAACCAGTAATCATGCTTGCAAGTTTTTTCCGATCACCATCGTTTGCTATGAGTGATTCTAATCTTCTTTGTTACAATAATAATGAGATTCACAGTTGGCAAATTAATGAAGCAATAAATGACAAGCTGATGGCCTTTGGGATACTCAGAAGATTGTACTTCTTTTCTCTCACACAATCATATGTTACTGTAGTAGATGCTAACTCACAGCAGTATACAATCTAATATGCATAAATGCATGTAAACACCTGTCAGGTTATATGTTGGCAATGATATTTGTTGGGCAGCTCTGACTGTAAAAAAATTGTTACAAAGCTTTACTGTACAGTTAGATCAAGTGTGAAAAATCTGCAATAATATAATATAGGATTCGTGTTCAACAAAGAGATGTCTCTAGCAAACTGAAGTCTATTCATTTATACATCTACTTCTTTATGTTCATAGTCTTTCTACCAATATGCTACTAGTTTTATATTCACATGTATATAATATGACTCCAAAGCCCAAACTTTCACCTTTGGTTTCTAATGTGATAATTAATATGGCAGAAACTGGTTCATTTTAATGAAATCTGTAAGATTAAGAAGAATAAACTGAAATAAGACTAGTTTTGATATTTAAAACAAAGTGTTGCGTAACACTTTGAATAGCAGAAATTTTAGACATGCAAACGTTCAAGTTAGCAGATTCCTCAACATTTTTTTACCAAAACAGGGGCGACAATACAATACCGTGTTTCATGAGTTACCTTATCAAATGCTGCCAGACATCGTGGATGACTTTATTACTCGAAGATTACCTGAGATTATTATAACCTTTATCCCTAACAGAGACCTTTTTAATCATTGCTGACTTGCTGTGAGCTGGGGGAGACAACTGTTGCATCAGTTCATACATCTATGCAAGCAAACAAATTTCATGACTTTATTTTGTTTTTATTGTAAATGTTTAAAGGTTTGTGAAAGATTTAGACACACAGAAATACCTTCAATGTAAAACCTAATTAGTAAAGTGTGCAGGGGGGATAACTAACTTTAGCATTAATCTCTTATGATGAAACAATGCTCCTTTTTTCATGATTGTTGAAGCATATTATTTTTTTCATGGATATAGAATTTTAGGAGAATATGCCTTGGATAACACCAACTTTGTAACTTTTCCGGTTTCTTAAATCATCACAACAAAACTAACATATCAACAGATCTCTACAACAAAAACACATTTTACTATTTTGATTCCCAGTAAAAAAAATTGTTTTCTTCACAAGTAGCCAAAACATTGGTAACACAAGAAAACCTTAAAGATGTGTTGCCTGGCAACGTCCTGGGTCATTCTCAATAACCCTGAGTTTGTTATAGAGCACTTTGCATCTATGGAAAGGATTAAAAGCAACAACGGTCCAATAAATGTAAGCGGCGTTGATAGCGTAAATCTTTTCTGTCATAAGCTCACCATCAAATCACTTTCTTCACCTTCTTCCTTCTTTACCTCCACCTTTAATACAACCTCTGCAAAATGGTGAAAATGTGTGCTAAAAAGATTTCAAGAAAAAATTCATACTACAAAAGATATTGATAAATAATTTTTACTACTCATCGGTCTTTATGTAACTAGAGTTAACCTTTGTATTTCGGTTTGTTTCTAGCTTCGAAGAAAAAGTATTTCGGCTTTTCTAATAAAATACTTGTACATATGGGTACAATACACTACATTGTTGAGATTAGCTTTCAACCGCATGTACATGTAGTGATAGTAAGCGATTAGCTTAACAATTGTATGATTTCGCAACTTCTGTTTCCGGAGAAATCGCTCAGCAATCGCTAGCATTCTAGTTGAGGTTACTGCCGGGTTGTGATCCAGTTCAAAAAATCGATGGCCGATTACTTGATCAACCAATCACAACGCACAAATGCTTTATCCTTGTTTCCAATAGTGCCTCGTCGTCTGCAACGCTTCGATTTATCAACGATTATATAATGGTTGCAGGCTATGCTTTGTAACAGCGAGTTTGACTGGAATTGCTGAGGAATGGTTAGTAGTAAAAAGTTCAGCAATTTTGGGGAGGAATTTGAGGTAGACTAGAACAAGGGCGCACTGTAATCAGTTTACATTGGCAAAGTTAATTATACCCAAAATACGAAACTATGGCTCTACCGCGTAGTATTTATGAGCACTATAATTCAATTAACTTTTTTCAATTGAATAAACCAAAATCTTTTTTGAAAAACTATTTCAAGGGCTATGTTGATCCTTTGGGCTTCCTCAACAACATCGTTTTCATCATATCAGCTGCTTAAAATGTCTCAAATTAAGATCAAAGTCAAGCGAGTCATAAATTCTAATGATAAGTTATATTAGCAATCGAACTGCTTCCGGTTGCATCTACAAAGAGTAACCACGGGCCGGTTCCCCTTTATATTTTCATGACTTTCTGTTCAGCCAGTTTAAGTTCACCTACGTATTTCTTTTAGTATTTCTATGTTTAGCCAATAGCATCATTGTATTTTCAAATTTATTTCAACTGCAGTGTTTCTTATAAATATAGCTGTACTTCCTGTGTAGGTTCAGACTTGGTTGTGAGTTGTTGTACACTTATCAATGTCCGCAAATATAAGTGTTTATACCGCACATAAAGCTGATTAGTTTGACAGGCTGTCCTAATTGGCTGTGTTGTAGAAACCGATTCAGGTTTTTACTCGGTACTTGTTTGCGGTACCAGTTGGTTGATAGCAGCATAGATACTGTTTTACACCGAGCTTTATGAAGTCAGATCGGAATCGGCTTAGCTTGGAGTTTGAGTTGTATCACTGTGGGACAGTGTAATGAAGCCAATAATGAGTACCCTGTTAGCAAGCGCTCATCGCTTTAGTCTTGTCGATAAAGGACAACAACAAGACCTTTTACAATATGTACATGTACTTTAACCAACAGAGTTTTTAGTCATCGGAAATGAGCTAGACAGGATGGTTGTTATGCAGGAAAAGAGTCATACAGTTGGCAGTCACCCTAGACAAATGGCTGTGACCATGGGTAATGGAATTTCCATCTGCCAGTTTCCTACAAGCAGCCTGAAATGGGGTCCTTTAGTACTTGTTTTAATCAAAATACACTCAGTACTTGCTGTTTGTTAGAAGTGAAGAAGTCATTTAGTTTTATAGCTGCTACAGTATCAAGAAAGCTGACGCAGCTATCAGTTATGTAATTATATACAGGGTTGGTACTGTGTGACGCATCAATAATTACACAAACCTTGGGAACGCTTTTTATTGCTTTGAACCTGCCATTTGTTGTCAAAACTTTTTTGATTAACCATGAGTCAAAATTCATTATTTTAGCATATTGTGCTTGTCAAACATGTTGATATTATTTGACATTTTGGAATACAACGCAACGTTTCGGAGCTCTCTGCTTTGAATGGTTGTTACCGTGTTGTTTCCTAATTTCATCACCTTTCGTACTGTCCTATAAGATGGCACATTTTATTTTTTATTAAAATTGTGTCAATGATTGGAAAAACCACCACAAAAAAACTATAACAGAATGAAAACTATTTTGGTCACTCAATTTCTATTTCAAAAGTAGCACTCCCTTTGCTCATCCTTTGATTTTGGAAAGTCACTACTATGAAAACATCTATCATAGTAACTCAAATGTCTTTGTCTGAAAAGAAAGTCACTTTTTTATTAACTTGGCAGCTTTTATAATCAACTTTGACAAGGACTAGACACTCCTAATCATGGCACGGCTTTGTCTTCCTGCCGGTACAAATGCATTAGTTAGCTAAGCTTTTGCTGACACACAGTCCATAAGATGAGAAACCATAATATTTTGCATTTTATTTCAAACCTCCCTGTTCTATCAAGCTGAAAACAAAGTTGTTAGATGCTTACCAACCACAATTACAAACTGTACATTGCTATTTCATACTATAGAAGTGATTACTGCAAACAGAATTTCACACAGCAACACCAATTGAAACTATCAAAAGAATTGTCAAAAAACCCATCAATAACAAGCAGGTGCATCAGGGCTTTAAATTCCTAAATAATAATTTATTATCTAGCAACATTTATTGAAGTGCTTTGACGTTTAACGGCTAGTGTTTCGACATTGGCGGTTTGAGATAAAATTGGATTCTAGCAACTTTGACGTTAGATCATTGGTCGGTTTCCTTATCTATTGAAGCCCAATTACAGCTGTCATATCCATCAAAAATTAAACGCTATTGCACATGTCTGGACATAAATAACCAATAGCCAATGAATGGCCACTAGTAATTTTGTGTGAGCCTGTAATTGCATTGATAAAAACAAACATATCAATGTTTGACTAGCTGTTTAATTTATTGACCAATCACAAAACAGGGAATTTTAACGAATGCCATCGGTCGTTCTTGACAATCTGCAGCTCCACCGCCATGTCGCGCCAGCGCACACTTACTCGTATTAAACTTGTTCGTGAATTTGTTGGAAAAACACGCTAGTGTGGCCAGGCCTTTAAAGTTGTAGTTGTCATTAATCAATTACCGAGGTTACATGCCGCGACATTGCCCTGACAAAAGGTCGACTTTGAAAGTCTACGTTGTATTTTGGGCATGGATACAGCAGTCGACATGGTTTTGTCGCAGGTGAAAGTCGCTGTAGAATATAGACTTTGAATGACGTTGAAAGGCGCTGCATTGATATAGCAGTACTACTGCACCATCGTTTGTACGCATGCGCCAACACACTCCAAATGCTTTCTGATATCAACAACCATGCCTCTCAAGCCTAATCCAATTATAATTAATTAGTAACTGCTTGAGTGTGACCTCAATTGTTTAGTACATGCTCAGTGAGTGTTTGACAATTAATGCTACTCTGTTGTAATCACTGGAAATTCACACAGTGATTAGATTGAAGTTTAAATAGATAAATAATATATAGTTATTCTACTGTTAAACAATTATTATTTATTTAATAATAGATAGTATTATCAATATTAATTATAAAATAACTTATTTATTCAATCATCATCTCCATTTATCACTACCCAATGCTGATGCTGCCAAAACTGACAGACTGTCACATTCTGCTGTTTTGTGTGTGGTGGCCTGCCATCTAACTGGTCTGACAGCCATACTTCTCTTCCCAGCATCAAACAATTTGGTGTCTCCCCTGTGAAGAAGTGACGAGTCTCGGAATACTGTCATGACTTCAGGTAACAGCAAGTTGTATTCCTCTTGCCCTCGTCTCAGCAGTAGTGCGCTCAGTGAGTCTCCTAGTGTTCGGTTTTGTCGTTCCACCACTCCATTACCCTGAGGGTGGTAGGGACTGGTACGTGACTTCTGTACATTCCATAGGCTGCACAGTTCTACCAGTAGCCTAGATTCGAACGGTGCACCTTGGTCTGAATGTAGTTGTTTCGAGAGCCCCCAGGGGCAAAAAATATGCTCATCCAGAGTGGTCGCAACTGTTGGGGCAGTGACATCTGGAATGGCAATAGCATCTTGCCATCTGGTAAAATGGTCGGATAGCACCAATATCTTTGGTTCTTCTATCCAGGCCCGACAAGGTCAACTGCTACATGGGGGCTGTTTGCTGTTCACTTCGCATGACTGTGCCAGTTGTTTGACTTCAATGGTCACTCCCGGCCAGTACCAGTTAAGCCGAATCCGCTTTTTGGTCTGGTTTACTCCTGCGTGAGCCATCCTATGGCTTTCCCAGATTACTTGCTACCAGGGGAGAGCAGGGCAGATCACACATAGCTGTTTTGTTGTCTTTTTGGGGCTACCCATATCACCAAGGTTCCGTCCGGCAGAATCTTTCAGCTTCCTTCTGTCTGTACAGAGCTCTCAGTTTTCGACTGCCTTCCTCGAGCTCTCTCTTGGAATTCTGCTGACCTCACTTCAACTGGTACATCTGGGCCACTGCACCATGGCCTGTACTCAGGAGCTCTATCAGCTCTGGGCTGGTGACCACGCACAAGTCACGCAGATTTTCCGCATCCCATTTTGTCTCTGGGGCTGTCTCCTCTGCTCCCCTTCCTAGAGTAGCTGGCATAACCAGCTGGAGTCCTGGTCCAGTGGCCCTGGTAAGGTCAGCATGTGTCAGTCCTCCACCTCGCTGCTCTAGGGCACTGCACTGCTTGCAGTCCAGACACTGCTCCTGTCTGCTCAAACCATCAACATTCCCATGCTGGTTGCCAGCTCTGTGCTCAAGTTTGTAAACAAACTCGGCTAGGATCTCCAACCACTAAGCTATCTGGATGGAGGGCTCGTTCCATCGACACAGCCACCTCAAGGATGCATGGTCTATACGGAATTTGAACTCTCTACTATATACCTTAGGTAGGTGGGTAATTACTTCACTGCCTTGATAACAGCTATCAGCTCCCGACAAGTCACACAGTAATTCCTCTCCGCCGGTGCCAAGGTCTGACTATAGTAGACAATCACTCGCTCCTGTCCCGGCTGTACTTAAGAGAGAATTGCTCTAATACCCACTGTGCTGGCATTTGTGTCCAGGATGTACGTTTGTGAGGGATCAGGGTACCCCAAAACAGGGGCAGTGCTCAATCCCTGCTTCAGCTGATCAAAAGCAGATTGCTCTTTAACTCCCCATCTCCAGGGGGCGGCCTTGCTGGTCAAGACAATCAGAGGTTTAGCGGTGGTGGCATAACCTAGCAATTACTGCCGATAGTAACCGGCTGTCACTATGAATGCTTGCAGTCCCCTCAGGTCTTTAGGAAGTGCCCACTCAGTGACAGCCTTCACCTCATCTGGATCTGTAGCCACACCCTCCGCACTCATTACATACCTTAGGTACTTGACCTGTTGTTGCAGTAGCTCGCACTTGGATGGTTTAACTTTCAAATCGGCCTTCTGTAACCTGCCTATCACGTTTCCCATCTTTGCCAGGTGGGTCTCGAAGTCAGGGATATCACTAAAACATTGCTCAAGTGTAGCGGTAGGGTTTTCCAGTATAGTCCCTGGAGACACGCTCCATCAGCCTCTGGAACATGGTTGGAGTTGAAGTCAATCCAAAAGGTAGAACTTTCCAACAAAACAGTCCACTTCTGGTGATGAAGGCCAATTTTTCCTTGGCATCTGCATCTAGAGGGACCTGCCAGTAACCACTGGTAAGGTCGAGCATATTGAAAAACTTGCTGTTGGCTAGTGCATCTAGAGACTCGTCTATCCGAGAGATAAGGTAAGCATCTTGCCGGGTGGCATCGTTCAGCCGCCTGTAGACTATACAAAATCGCCACGCCTGGTCCTTCTTGCGTACCACTACCACTGGGGAGCTCCATGCTCCATCTGCAGGCTCAATCAGGCCTCTCTTCAGCAGATCTTGGACTTGTCTCTCAGCTTCTGCGTCTTTCTCTGGGCCCAACCTGTGGGGAGGCAGTCGGATCAGCTTAGTGCCATCTGCAACGACGATTGAGTGCTTAACTAGGTTGGTCTGATCAATGTCACCACTGTGTTTACTGAACACAGACTCATACCTCTGGAGCAACTGCTTCAGATGTCCCTTCTGTTGTTGGTTGATGCAACCTGTGCACGCTCTCGTACAGTTCCACCAGAGGCTCTGGTTCTGTAGTGTCTTGTGGTCCTGACCTGGGTTGGAGGACAGGTGTTGTCTCTTGCTGGACTTCTTCAGCTGTTATACCTGACAACTTGCCGATCACTTCGCTTGCAGGCACGTGTATCAAGTCCGATATGGAATTGAGGCAGCGAATCAGCACCCGCCCCTGTTGGTCCGGAGAGTTGATGCTGGTGACCAAGGGTAGAGGTATACTTTTTATCACTCCTTGCAAAAAATAGCTCAATGCCACCAGGTGGCAGGGAATGGTGGCTTCTGTTTGCGCAGGAACGTGATTGTCTTTCAGCCCATGGACTTTGAACATCAGAGCTCTCCCGTAGCTGTCTGTGCATACCAGTTCTTTGCCTTGCATAACCAGAGTGGGCTGGTCAAACCCCATGTGGCACCTTTGATTTGCAAGGAACGACATCCCGAGGATGATGTCTTAACCACAGATGTCTCTTCATATGCTACAGCCCCTACACATCTTGCTACCTTGACTAGACCATAGAACGGTAGCTTGGTGCCATCTGCCATGAGTTCGTGGGAATTTTCCTTTTGTAGCCCGTCCTTCCGGCAGTCAGGTAGCAGGTAAAAAACCAATTTTGAAAGCAGGTTGATATTGCATCTGGTGTCAATCAAGTATGTGACCGCTTTCCCTTCTACCTTGCCAGGTATGGTCGCTCCATCTGTTCCACACCAAAGACCGATGGCAAAGAAAATTAAGAAGTACTGGCCGTGGTGGGATGTCAGTGGTGAATAGCCTGCCTGCTGTGCCGATGAGGGCCCGACTGTCTTTCTATTCTTCCTGGAATGGGGTTTGTGCTGAGATGGAGGTCTCTCCTCTGTCTCGAGTTGTTCTTCCTCTGTTTCTGGTAGATGGGAGAACCTATTCTGGGTTTGGAGCAGTACAGGCTGTGGTAGTGGTTGCTGACAAGCAAGTCACTGGACCTCCTGCCATCCTTCCTGGGCCTTTTTCTCAGGCCCTCCTCCCTGCCTGTAGTTTTCGTGTGCCCATCTGCAGCCAGTAGGTTGTCCTACTGCTGCGGACCGAAGTCGTTCCTTGGTTGTTACCCCATAGGTTTTCGCTGCACTCACGGCGGGTATGGCCTGTGGGCTGGCATCCCCAACGCCAGGGAATTTTCTTGAGAGGCCGGCTAGGCCGGCCAGCAATTTCTGTGACCTGCGCCAACTTCAGAGCAGTGATCTGCTTGGCAAGCTACCCCATTGCTTTCGCCAGGGCTTGGAGGGGTTTTTCTGCAATGACCTTGGCTTGTGGGCAGTCTTCTTCTGCTTCTGTTTCTACTGACCGGACCTTTGCTCCTGCAGTGTAGGTGGGTTGTATGTGAAGGAATTCATTTCCAGTGTGGACTGCGTCTTCCACTGAGCGTGGTTGCATTGCCAGTAGGTTTTTTTAGAGATCTGGATTCTCTAGCAAGTTTTGGAAGCTCTCTAGTGCGTATTCCTCTCTCTCTGTGCCAGTGGAGAGCCGTTTATGCTGCCTCAATTAGGATTTCAACAGCCATGGCATGTTCATGTTGCGAATGCTTTGCTTTTTTCCGGTAGCTAGATAGCTTGGCTCGCGCCTCTTGACGAGTGAGTCCAAAGCTGGCTCTGAGCGAGTCCATGATAGATCAAACGGTTTCCCCACACCTATACTGCTGGACCTTTCCCTTCAAAGATTGGTGGATGTGTATGAAAGTCGTTGCTGACTGCCACTGATTGGCCTCTGACATTTCCTGGAAGCATCGCAGGAAATATTGGACATCTCCTGTCCCGTCAAACTCTGGGGGCTTGAAATGCTCCCTGTTCAAATTTTCTGTCATCCTCTGTAGGATGTCTGTGAGCGATTTTATGACTCTTGGTGGTGGGCCTCTTTCCAGGCTCATAGGCCTTCTACTTCTCCCAGCGGGCAATCGACCGACGTCTACCTTAATTCAACGTTGATTAAGTGTTGAATTTCCGTTGAACATTCCACCTCATTTTTTAACCTTGTTTCAACGTTGAAGCAAAGTTGAACTTTGGTTGCACTTTCATTGCCACTTTTCAACTTTGTTTCAACGTTGGTTCAATATTTGCTTTTAGATCACTCAAAATTGTTGATTGTACTATGTTGAAACTATGAAGAGGCAACATAGGTTAACTATATGGACATGGAATGCAGTTTAAAATTGGGGTTGAAATTTAGATGAGAAATCAACAACCTTTTTTCAACTTCGTTTCAACGTTGATTCAACTTTGGTTTTTCATCGGAGCGAGTTAGTTGATTCCATGATGTTGAAACTATGGAGAAACAACAAAGATCAAATTGCGGTTCATGGGCATAATGCTGAAGCTTAGGTTGAAACAAAGTTAAGGAATGGTTAATGTTCAACCTAAGTGTTTGACATTTTGTCTTTGGTGAAACTGAATTCACTTTCGGGTCAAAATTCTACCTCATCTCTCAATCGTTGTTTCAATGCTGTTCCAACGTTGGTTCAACCTTCGCATTCGGATCAATTAAAGTGGTTAATTTCGCTACGTTGAAACTATGGAGAGATCCCACAAGTGATATACGTGTTTAGGGAAACCATTTCAAAGTTCAAGGTGAGTTTTAGTTTAACAGTCAACCTCATTTTTCAACCTAGTTTCAACATTGATTCAACGTTTGTTCTTTGACCTCTCAAATCTGTTGATTGTACTACGTTGAGACCACGGAGAAACAACGATTTGGAAAATCAGCTGTTTGATTGTTCAGATTGCAATGTAATTGAACTATCCACATCTTTTCCAAATTGGTTTCAGGGTGGATTCAACTTTGGTTTTTCAACCAGTCACACCGATCAGTTGTACTATGTTGAAACAATAGTGGTTAGTGTGTTTGTGGGAACAATACTAAAGTTCAGGTCAAAGCAAGTTTGAGGATTAGCCCACCGGTCAACTTTTTTGCTCAACTCAGTTGGAATTGTGAAACAGACCAATACATTCAACATCAGTTGTACCATGCAAGTTAAGCGTTGATTCAATGTTGGCTATTTTACAACTTTGTTGATTGTGTGCTTGCAAACCATAGAGAAACAAGTGAGGATTGAGCTAATCACATTGCTCACAAACACTTATGGACACCTTCATACTTATGCAATTTCACCCCAGCACAGCATTGTTTAGACATGGAAAATAGTCATGGTAACAACGTTAACCAATCAAAGTCTACTTGATCTCCTAGGCCCGCCCACAATTTCATTTAAACTTGTATGTAGATCAGTTTGTGCATTGCTATTACTTGGTGTGTTTTAACAATAGCTGATCCGAAGAAAATGTTGGTTGCATTTAGGGAATGCTCAATTGAAAATTATTTTCGACCGGAACCTCTATCTACCAGCCATACTCAAGTGCTACCATTACTGATTCATTAAAACAAATCAAGGTAAGTAAATTTGTGACTGCCTGCTTCAGTAACAACACTAGCAAGCCTATTGTTGCTGGGCAGTTGAAATTTATTGGCATAAATAAGTGTTACTATTTTATCTTTACCTACCATTAACAAACATGTTGTCATATAGGTTAGATGAAAAAAATATGTTGAAGTTGTTTTGGTAGCTAAATTATGTTGGTCATAGTTAGTTGAGTATTTACAACACAAAATTGACAAACCATAAATGTACAATTGTTTGTTTAATGAATTTAAATGTTTGCTTAGCTCTTCTGCTTAGGTGGTTACACTAGTTTTCCATGTGGAGTCTCATCACAACATTTTCTTTCAAGCAAATTTTGTCGAACACAACTGTGTAGTCACTTTTTCTGTCACTTGCAACGCTTTAGCAAATGATCATTGCTGAGATTGCAATTCTTCCGTTCTTGACTTTCGAACTCGACAAACCAATAGACTCCTTTTAACGAATAACATAACCTTGTAAATTTTGACTCATCCAAGCTTTCAATAGTGTATGTAAAATACAGCATCACTTGTTGGTAAAATTTATGTAACCAAAACTGTAATTGATTGCTGAGCAGGTAAAAAAACCGCTTCAAAATACTTATTTTGCTTAAAAACTATTAAAACTGGTTTCATTTGTGCATTTTGGGTCCCAAATCTTTTCCGTTCAAAACTCTAGTACTTGCTGAAAATTTGCAGCATTAGTTTGTTATCACAGATGGTCTAATGTCCATTTTTTTAGTCTCAGCATTACTCTATGATTGGAATTGCTGTTGTCAGTGTAGAAGTTTGGACATTACCTTGTCCTCTATTTGATAGTTTGAATCTAGTTTGCACTTTACCAAAAGGAATTGAGAGACAGCTTCATTCAATATTTAGTTGAAGTTGACTAAAGTTGTTAGCTGCTGTGTAACCACTCAGTATAGTTACATAACTTCTTTGCCACAGATAATGAGCTGGCATTTAAATAGACAAAGGAACCCAAAATCTATCCTTGAGACAAGACTATCTCCTTTGTTCTCTAAATGATGCTGTTGTGTAATGCTATTGAAGTTCGGTGCCCTCAAATTGGCTAAGGTTTGAGTAAAATTTGAAGCAATTATAGCTGCGCTTGTGGTGCACATCACTAAAATCAGACGCCACTTGAGCTGGGATATGGGTAATGTTGGCCAAAGTGTGAGATAGTAGATAATCAAAATATATATATCGGCACTGTTCAGAACATTTTTTTGTACAATAACAATAATGAGTTTGAGAATATGTAATTACTTTTATTCATTTCTGGTGTCAGAGGCTTTATTGCTGGTTTCTCATTTCCTCCAAGATAAAATCGAATGACAGGATGTTTTGATTTAATTGTAGATGCTGCGCAAAATTCCAGTTCCAGAAGAAGTGAGCTTGATTCTATCCAAATTCCAATACCATACAATGGTAGGTAACAATATCTCCCGAGCACAAGCGTCTAAAGTTTTGGGAAGTTAGAAATATTGTGTTGACAAAATTTTGTTCTTCAGGCTCCATTGAATATTTGGTACGCAATCTAAACAAAACAGGTGACAAGTAGCTTGGTTTCTTTTACATGAAAAAGATACTCAGAAACCAACTATCAGTTTTGCATTATGTATATTTATACCTGTGCAATCTACAGTTTAGAATCAATTAATAGTTTGTTGCTCTACTAGATACCAACAAACAACCATGGAGGCCCATGGATCATGATAATTGTAAATTGCCTAGAAAAGTAAAGTTATTTACTATTTAAACTACAATTAATTTTATTTTTTTTACAGGTTCAAATGAAAAGTGTCATCTAGAGCCAACATATCTGACAGATGCTTCAGCAGCTGAACTTTGGACTGATTACATTTTCTTTCACAACCACTGACAATTCATTAATTTAAGTTACATATCTAAATTTCAACACTTTTTTAAATTCTACTTCTACTTATACCTTGAATAAGAACACTTTATATATAGGGATAGCGATCTACTACACAATAGCGAATATGAATTATCTACAGGGATTTATGAATTGAAAAGGAATGTTGTTTTGCAGATTTTTTATGAGACAATATGCCAACGCCAGATTTTAACTGCTTAAAATCTGCAACTCATTCTATGCTAGTTCAACTTTAATGTTGGAAATAAATTTGAAAGATACTTTAAATGATTCTGGATTAAATAAAACAAATTCTATGTAATTTCTATGCTTCTCTGGCATTGATTCAACATTGTTGGTACATATTATTGACCTCTCTTGTTTCACCATTATTTAATATGATTTTTTTGTTTGTTTTGTGTAAAACCCAACTTTGTTTCTACCTTCTAATGTTGCTGTATTTCTAACATCATTCAATGTAACATATCCGTATTTTTGCTATAGATTCAACATTGTTTCACCATTGAATCCACACCTGTTTTTCAACCATAAATCACTGTGACTTCTTTGCTTTATTGAGAGTGAATAAACATTGTTTCAACCTATGACCAATGGTCTTCAACAACGTATCACCAACTTTTCTTTACTTTTCGGGTGCTAATTAAGTGCTGTTTTTTCTTTGAATCAACGTCTGTTCAATTACCAAATATCAACGGTATATCTCTGCTCTGCTGGAGTTGATTCAACAGTGCTTCTCAATCAAATCAACGTATTTTCTCCAACCATATATCACTGCAAATTCTCAGCTTTTTCAACGTTGACTCAATGCTGCTTCTTCTTTGAATCAACGTCTGTCTGTTAACCAAATATCAACGATATATCTTTGCTTTGCTGGAGTTGATTCAACAGTGTTTCTCCATCAAATCAACTCTTTTTTTCAACCACGTATCACCACAAAATCTCGCCTTTTTCAACGTTGATTCAATGTTGTTTCTTCTTTGAATCAACGTCTGTTCCTTAACCAAATTTCATCGAAATATCTCTGCTTTCCTGGTGTTGATTCAATGTTGTTTCTCCATCAAATCAACGTACTTTTCAACCATATATCACCGCAAATTCTCGGCTTTTTCAACGTTGATTCAATAGTGTTTCTCCCTCAAATCAACGTCTTTTCACATGCTAATTTTCAACGTTGAATCTCGTTTCACTTTTAGCCCCAATTTCTACGTAGTTTCTCCGTCGCATTCAACATAGTTTCAACATTGTTTCAATGTGTCTTTGCCCGCTGGGCTGGTTACCATGTCTGACTCTTCACTCTTCTTGTCCTGAGTAAACTTCTGTTGGTATTCTCAATCCCACTGCTGCCACCAATGTGCAGGATTTTTATGTCTCTACTGATACAGGAGAGGTAGCAGGCACCTGCACTTCCCTCAGCTCAGATGAAAGTTGGCAGGCTATGGTCAAGCACTTTAGGGGACACTACTAGTAATGCTGGCCTACATTGCTGGACCAAGTCCCAACTCTGGACTGCGCTGCCTACTTGCTGGACCATACAGAAGTGTAGGCCACTCGCTGGTCAGTGCTTTGTGTGCAAGTTAATGCTGGACCACAACTACAAGTTTGTTACTATTGCAGACTTCTAGTAATGCAATACAGGAGAGAGTGTGTCGTTGAGAGTAATTGTATTTTTCTATTCTTCTGGCTTGTCTCCTTCAATTACTCTGATTTATTATGGAGCTTCAGCCAGTATTTATAGAAAAGGTTATGTAACCATTTCTTTGTTCCTTTAGGCACAACCTTAGATAATATAACAAAAGGTTTAGTTGTCTTACACAAAAAATACATAGACATAGAATGATTGTACAGCAATTAGGACGTAGGGCTATAATGCATAGAATTTATAAGGCTACATAGAGTCATTCTATTTGGATTGTACACGCCAGTATGTGCATGTATCTAGTGATGTCTCTTTTCTGTATAATAGAAAGTTTTGCAAGAAGCAGGCCATGGAGGTACTTAGTCATTTTCGGCACAGTAGTGATGGCATTAATGGTGATAACAGTTATTATTATTGTTGTTTTTTTGCTGTCATTATTCATGATGATGTGAAAATGAAATATTACTGCTCTTAAACTATATACTAGTTAATAAAAAGTAGTATATTGTCATCAGTTATTTGTTTTGTTATGGTACTATTTATTAACAGCAATATCATGATTAGATTGTTGTCGTCATCATGATCATAATTATGTACTCAGACCTGAAGTCGTATTTCTACTATTGTTTTATTTTCATTACTCTTCAGCGCATTGATTGTGTAATTATCATAATGTAGTGATAATTATAAATAAAAAGATAATAGCTAATGATAATGAGCCTACTTTTATCAATCATTGCATCATTATCTGTTATTATTATTACAGTGAAATTTTTCTGAGAAGTATATATTATGTAATAATTTTTATTTTGTCTATCCTGATTATTGCAGATGCCGACATGTTGTGCCTATGGCTGCAACAATAAACACACTAAGGACAGTGGAATCTTGTTTCATCGCTTCCTTGCAGATAGTTGTAAGAGAACCCAGTGGGCAATTAAAGTCAGCAGGTTGGATGAGAATGGAAAACTATGGTTTCCCTCTGCAAATAATCGTTTGTGTTCCGTATAATTGTTGGTCAAGTTGATATGTATGTAGTGTAATAATTCTGTTTCTATGCATTTCTTCACTAATTGCTTTCGAATGTTTGCAGAATCATTTCACTGAAAACTGTTATACCACTAGCATTGATTGGAGACGGCAACTTGAAGAAAATGCTTTGCCTACACTTTTCTGTCATAAGAAACCTGTTTCTGTCCGTGAAAGAAGACGTTCCATAACCCCTTCCCATATACCATCTCAGACTGACCATAACTATGCAATTTCAGCACCAACATGTAAATGTGACCTAATAGTGATGTTTTGTTATTTAGTTTATGATACCATGTTTCAGCTTTATATTTTGCAATAAGATGCAGATATAATGGATCAATCTATAGTAACAGAAACCAGCTGTTCACCGAACAATCAAAGCCAAGCACATGATGTGCACCAACTACGCCGAAAGCTAGCAGAGGTAAATAGCAAATAACCATATTGCTATATTGCTGCTAAACCCCATTGTTTTTTGTCAAATAATTAAATAGTGTTAGAATATTTTGATATCTAATTTATTGTGGTCTTTCATTTTGCCAGTAGGGCAGTGACAGCTAAACCTGATGCTGGACTAATGTCATAAATATGTGATAGATATTTGTATGATGTCACTGTAGGTGAAACACTTGTACACAATTCAAAAGAGGCAAAACCCTAAACTTTTGGAGAAAGTAGAAAATGTGTTTAATTAAGACCTGCTAGCATCATTACACGATATGGATTAATGTATTATGTAACTTGATGTACAAGTTTGTTTTTTTTTGAGTCGACTAAAATTGTATTAGCATATGAAAGTGTCCTTGACTATCATATAGCAAAGGAAACCAAGGACTTTGTTGGACACAAGAGACCATCCAACAAGCTTTGCAGTACAAGTTTGCTTGTGAAAAGACTGGGTATCAGCTGATGCTTGAGAAAGGAATGCATTTGCCATCCTTGGCAACATTGCAGAGGAGAATTAATGAAATCAGTTTCAAGCCTGGTGTACTACACAGTGTGTTTGCTGTACTAAGTTTGAAGGCAAGTGTGTTTGAATAATTCGCATTTAAAGCGTAATTGATTTGGATCTCTAAATTGCTTTTTGTTGATGTTGCAAAGTGTTTTTTTATTTGTATCTTGCTTTTTTTATGAAATTCATCATGTTAAATCAGGCTAAAGATGCACCCTGATTCGGTATTTCATGTGCATTGTTGGCATTATTGTTTGATATGTACATTTAGTTTGATATTTTACACAACACAGGTCGGTGGAATGAAACCTAGTGATCGGTATTGTTCACTCACATTAGATGAGATGAGTAGAGAATGTAAAACTGAGTATGATTCATCCACCGACTCAGTTTTTGGTTCAGTCACTCTTCCTGGTCACAAAGGTCTTGCTACACATGGCCTAGTTTTCATGTTATTGGGAATATGTTTAAGACGGAAGAAAACCGTTGCTTTTTAATATACTGGTAATGTTGTGAAAACAAATTCTCAGCATGTAAACGGGCTTTATAGCTTGCTGTTGCTCATTGCTGCTGCTTCTCTCTTATCTATTTGTAGCTATTAGGATTAGTGAGCAGGGAGGCTTTATCTTCATACCATACACCATTCAAATGGTAAGCTCATGCTAATAGTTGAAATCAATATCGCTACAGTTTTTTTTGCACCCAATTATTGAGTATTGATTTGTGTCTGACCATTGCATCACATAAGCTTAACCACCTAAAAGCATACAAAGTGAGCTGAGAAATCCCTAAAAATAGTTCTGTGCATACTTGGAGAATATCATGTAGAACCATGCTAATATAGTATAATATACACTGTTGTCCATATACTTTTCAGTAAATATCTATAAACCTCATACCAAAATAAGTTATCATCATGCCCATTTTATTCATGTATTTGTATTACAATGTGCAAACTATTTATTCTTCCAGGTAACAGCACTTATGGTAAAGGGCTGCAAGGAATAATTCTTGACATTATCACCAGAGTGCATGCAGTTGGATTGTTTGTGACAAATGTTACATGTGACATGGGAAGTCCAAACCAGGCTATGTGGAAGTCTTTTGTGGTTACTGTAGGGCGAGGCATAACTAACTCAAATTACTCTATTTCGCTTCCAGTAGCTGCTGATCGAAGGGTCTATTTCTTAGCAGATGTTCCACATTTGATTAAGAATTTGAAAAATTCCCTTTGTCAGCACTCTATGACCCATGGCAGTCAAACTTTTTCTATCAAGCCAATTCAACGTGTAGCAGAGTATGGCCAATTTCGCGAATTGAAATAAGCTCCCAAATTATCCATCAGTGACTTGAAGTCAGACCACTTTGCCAAAATGAAAGTGGCATCTGCAATGCATGTTTTCAGCGATTCTGTGGCTAGTGGGATCAGGTTTATGATCGACCAAGGCCTGCTTAACAGCAATCTTGTGCAAGAGGGTCGCCACACAGCACGGTTTGTTGAGTTAATCAACCACTGGTTTGACATTATGAGCTCTCGTCATCCTGCTATGGCCTTGAGTGAAACCAACGCTGTTGCTTATGATAGAGAAATTACGTTCTTGCGCAGATAGTAGAGATATTTTTGAAAATAAAAATTGGCAATGGCTCTTGGAAGCCAGTCATCACTTTCGGCATAGCTCTCAGTGATGAACTAACGACTTTTGGTTTAGATTTTATGCTCACTAGCCGCCTCACACAAGATTGTCTGGAAAATTTATTTTCTATTGTCAGGTTAAAATCAGCTGTTCCATCAGCCATAGAATTTTGCAATAGTTTGAAAATTGTCACTGTAGCACAGTTTTTGAAGACAGCTAAAAACAGTTCTTATGCAGTAGATGACTCTGTTTATCTTGGAGATTATTTGGAGAGGGTTAGCGACAATTCAGATGATGGAACGTGTGAAGAAGTCATTGTGAGCAATGAAGGTCACTTGGAAACGCTTGACAGTTCAGAGTCTAATGTAGTTTATTACTTGGCTGGCTGGAGCTTGAAAGCGGTAAAGGAAAAGTGTGAAACATGAAAAAGGCAGTAAGTATGTCGTACTCCATCATCTGAATTGTCATCTGAATCGGCACTGGCTCAGCTCAAAGAGTTTAAAGTAAATGTTCTGCGCCGTCCTACAGTGACTGTTTTTAAACTGTTTACAAAAATAGAAAAGACTTTCAAAGTTTGGAAAAGTGCAATCACCGAAGTTCCAAATGTCATGGAGTTTCTTTTAAATAAAATGTCATCTGCCATGCAAAATCACGTTTACCTGATTGCCACGATGTGAAACATAAAATTGTTTCCAAATATCTCACTCTTAGACTACACATAGCATGCTCTGCTATCACCAAGTCCAAAAAGAAACTTACTTCTGACTACGGTTCAAAAAGTATGGCTATGCGAGCACTTGCCAAAAATTTGAAGTAACGTTCAACCATCATCATATATTTTGTACTGTGTCCTAATTTGTAATAGGTAGATTATTTGGTTGTTTGTACTGTGGTTGTGTTCTCTGGTGTAATATTTCAATAGAGTATACATCAACATTTAATAGGGTCTTTTCAATACTGGCTCTATCAAGTTAAATGCTCCGTACCAGTGGTTCTCTGTAACACAATTGTGAATTTCAAAGCATAGTGGTTGTAAAAAAATTTGGAGTTGTATCTTCATCTGGTACTAGAACATAGTTCAAATAATAACCTTTCATAATTAATCAGTGATTTTATTTGTTCTAGATTGATTCGTTGCACGGAAACCGCAGTCTGTCATTACCCTTAAGCCGTGGCTACACACACAGATGATTGATCACCGCAACGCTACGAAGTGTCCAGTGAGTCGAAAAGGACACAATTATTGAAAATAGTCAATATGATAATCATAATAACTAATTAATGACCCTGTAGAGAGAGATACGCCAATCATTGTGCAGTATAAAACGCACGTACAACAGCTGTTGAGTTACAAACAAAACTGTTTCCGGTCAAAATTTTATATAAAACATCATTGAGCCAAAATACTAGGGTTTACAAAATAAATTATAACTTTTTACTGCAGAGTCATATCTCAATAATTCGTTGGGGAAAATAAAGAAGACATTCTGCTACAAGCAGAGATAATTTTTTATATGACAAAGTTGCTCTAAATTTGGACAAATGAAGGTTCAAAGTTCAGGGATCCAGATTGACACCATTATTATTTCTGTAACTTTGGTACAGATTTTGCTACAATAAACTTCATTATCCCCCATTGTAAAGTTTTATGATCAGGAATGCTTATAAAACACCTGGAATGTAATAAATAAACAGGGTTGGGAATCGCTGATTGTTAAACTAGGGATTAAATCGCTTTCGCTAATGCTGTTACAAACTAGGGGATAGGGCTTTCCGCTGGTGTCCATGCTAAGTTATTTCAAACTAGGGGATACCATCATTTCCGCTGATGAAACCGCTGATAACATTTTCAAGTTTTTGATAACTTTGCATATAATCTTATAACGATAAAGACTTATACAAACACGAACAAAATTTTATTACACAGCAAACAGAGTACAAAAAAATTGGCTGAAAACGTATAAACTTTTAATTACAGGTTAATAATGACAGAGCAGATTGGGTCAACAGTAGTCTATCTATTTTTTAAGGTGTCAGTGATGTAGCCAGCTGCGGTAATGCAGTAAAGTTATATGCATATACATTTGCCTCTATTATGATATAATAAACTGGCAGGCAAATGCAACGCTTCCAAGATGACTAACATTTTGGCATGCATGAGTGATTTGGGCATTGTTGTTGGCTGATAAATCAGCGATTTGCTTCAGCGACTACTAGTACTTTAGCGATTAGGCTATTCGCTGAATGTCTAATCAAAATCGGGGATGTGCTGCAATCGCTGATGCATGACTAGCGATTAGCACCAGCGATTAGCGTTTACAAACCGCTATTCCCAACCCTGTAAATAAATAATAAATGAAGCTTTTTAATGAAATTATGGTTGTTGTTAATAATAATTAAAAACTAAAATAAATATGTAAAAGTGATCAATAACAATACTTATTATTATCCTATCTTATACAACAACATGTAATACGATGTAATATGACCTATACTTTAAAACAATTTTAATATTATTTTCATTATTCATTTAATAATAAATAATTACATTTTTATTAAATTGCAGTTTTTTATTATTTATTATTATTATTTAGCACAAACAACAATACAATTAATTCCATATTTTAGTTATTATTCAAAAATTGAAACCTACCTGGCATATCAATTTTTCTAGTGTAGTAACTATTAATTGTAACAATAATATTGAATAGTAACAATAAACAAATATTTGCTACTGGATTATTGGATTGGATTGCTATTGGATTATCGTAAACAAAGCTAAAATTTATATATAGACTATAGAGCTGCGCTGCCGAAATATATCACGATCAATTGATTAGGTTAATACCTAAAGCAAGTTGATTTGTGACGTTTTTTTTATTTATTCAGTCTGGTATGGTAGAGCAAAAGGTTTTTCTCTTTTTTCCCCATAAAACTTTCTTAGATTAAAAATTTTGTGAGAAAATAAAAAATATTTCACTGAAGCACGTACTTCAACCGCAATGATAGCATATATGGGCGTGATCGTGTTAATTCAATGTTTGGATCCCTAGCCGATTGCACGTGGCTCATTAGCGTATCTCTCCCTACAGGGTCACCACCCATGATGCATACCTACAAAACGTAGGTGTGTGTAGCCAGGGCTCGTGTACATATAGCGATTACTAAGCGATTTCCTTAGCGATTGCGTGATTTTGCAACATCTATTTCCTACAAAATCGCTAAGCAATCTCAAGCATTTTATTTGAGGTTATAGTCAGGTTTTGATCGAGATCAAAAAATCGCTAGCGGATTCTTTGATCAGCCACTCACAACGTAAAACAACTTTACCCTTGTTTCCAATAATGTCTTGTCATATTCAGCGCTCCGATCTATTAACGATCTGTAATAAATTGAAGGCTATGCTCTGTAACAGCGAGTTTGACCGGAATCGCTGAAGAATTGGCTGTAGTGAAAATCTGCGCAATTTGGGGGAGGGACTTCGCCAATCGCTAAGCAAAATCGCTAGCACGATCGCTATATGTACATGAATCATTATACTATCGTTGGTCATCGGGTGATCATAATGGATTTCCCAAGTTACCTACTATGCGTTTGGAAAGTGGAATTTTCGACACGCCTGACTGAGTCACACATAAGTACGTAGGGCTGTTACATACACATACACATATAAATATAGGCCACACTCACATCAACGTGGCTAATCACTCTATCAGTGCTCATAGCAGGTTAGTACAATACTTACACTAGTGGCCTAGCAATCTTGTGATTAGTAGCAGTTGTTCTACAGAAATAAAAATCATGTAATCAGTTTATTCACATGATGTTGCGTTAACCACAAAGCTACATCTCTTTTTTTGTGATATACTCCTCCAAAGATTACTGCTGTTTTCAAGTATAAAAACAAAACTAACTAATGATAACCATAAATAATGAACCCAGATAAAATTTCAGCTATGAATTGTTTGGAGGTGTTGTTGTTAGTATCAAGTATTTGATAATGCTTGTGATGAGTGAGTCCACTGAAGTTTTTACCTGCGTAGGGTATTTTCTGCTGCACAACATGACACCAAACCAAAAGCTTGAAGCTAGTAAGTTGTTAAGCCTGAAGCTACATGAGTGAAATGAAGTGACTTAGGATGTTGAGTAAAGCTCTAAAAGTGTGCTGAACAGATGATCGCCGTTGCCAACCATACCTGTCAGTTTTAATAATTGTAATGCTCAACTCAAAAGACAGTAACAGTGATTTTTTAATCAAAACTCAATACAGCGGCCATAAATTGTTTTATATTAAAATATGGTAACTTACTCGCTCTGTACACCAGGCTAAGTTGTACTTACAAATGGTGTAAATGATAAATAGTTTTTACTTCTTTTTGTCAAAAAGAGTTCAATGTAAAGAACAAGTTCCCAAATTGCGTAATCAAAATCAAAATGCGTTGTAAGTAATATAATATTACGGATTCAGGACGCAAAACGCTCCGCTCAAATTTTTTGAAGCCTCCTACAACCAGTTTTGATATCTCTGGTTGAACCTCTCTATAATCATAAACGTTATATGAATCTCTGAAGATCAAGTAGGATCTGCTATTTTTTCAACATGGATTGAGGTAAGCTCCATGGATGAAATAGCAAACATAATGTTTCAAGTATCCTACACACCATTTGGTGCTAGCTCTTACCTTTCCCTATATATAGTATAACTGTAAGCCTATTAGTTACATATACTTATTGAATACAAACACCATTTCATATTTTTTGTTTTACACTATGAGCAAGCAGGTATGTGCTATTCATTTATGAGCTGTAACTGTTATGGTGCACATGGACATTCATGTGAAGCCAGATTATTATTATAAGCTAAAGGCTTTTATACTTGTTTCTTTCCCTTAGCTTTGTTTCTGCTTTCTTATATGAAGCTAGACATAACTACAAGCATTGACTATAAAGTAAATGCCTTCGCCTGGAATAATCACTCCTTTCTAAAGTTATGAATTTAAACACTGGAACCGATCATTGATTCATCGAAAAATTGAATTCACCTACTTCTATATGTTTGAAAAAAAATCACTTGGTCACTTTGTAAAAATTTATCTTATGTTTTGTCCTACATTGAACCACTTCAGTCTTATCAAATATTAAGAGTGATACAAATAAAATGCACTTTACTTCTATTCAATATATTTCCAAGGTTTAATTTTTAAACCCCCTATTGTGGTTATTGCTACGTTATTGCTATGTCACGTATTACCGTACAACAAACAGGTACTATAATATGTGGCAGTTCTTTTCGGTAACGTTTATCTGACAGCCATGAAATTATGTAGTGTAGATAACTCCTAGAAAAATTGTGGTTTTCACACCCCAAAAATTTTATTTTGATCAGAAATTGAGAATAGGCTTTGTGTATCGGGCAGAATTTCATCTTAACACATTAAGAGTATTCGCAACCTGTTCGTCGAGCAAAATACAAAAAGTTATAGGTAGCTCAATAACAAATGCAACGTAACATCAGTTTAGGACAACATAAATATTCAATGAAATGTTATAGTTTACCGAACAGATCATAAAAAAGATAACTCCCAATTTTTAAAATAATCAAGAAATTAATAAAATTTGGACTGCTATAAACAAAAATAGTTTGTAAAGCTGCCTTTCAACTTAGTAAATTTTGAGCTCTTCCAATTATTTTGAATTATTTTCAAGGATATAAAACCGTTCTATGAAAATGAAAAAAATCAACTCGCTCGTTATTATTTATTTAGCGTTCAGTTTCATTCGCGACCTACGAATAATGTAAATAAATACTCATTGATTTTTTTTTCAGTGTGCTACTTTTTGTTGACCCACGAGTTCCGAACAAATAGATTATTTATTGATTAAATTTATTGACGATGTGATTATTTTTATTGCAATGTGTTCGGCGAACAGAGGTCGTGAATACTCTTAGTGAGCGACACACATTAGAACTAGTAAGCTCGTAATGGATTGAAGAATAAATGAAAAAAATTTGCTAATTTTCGAGTTTATTCACAAAATGATGATACAAAATAGCTTTTTAAGTTTTCAAAATTGCTTGCTGTTTTAAAATTATTTCCTCGATCAATAAAGAAATAACTGAGTATTGAATGCGCATTGTCGTTTTATTATTAATTATCTTAGTTTAAATTAAATTGTGTTAACGAGCTTGTCTCCGCCACGGTACTTTCAGGGCTGTGAGATAAACACTACCATGTATTTACTTCAGCCAGAGCACCCGCATTGAGGGTTGCTGTAGCAGTGAAAGATGGCTGGCCATGAGCGAAGCTGTAGAAGCAAACATGAAGACTGTATGTGTGAGAAGTTACGAAAAATACAAGAACAACTTTTGAATGACCTCCCTTCTGAGTATCAGGTACATATTAATATTAATTCAGGCAAACTTGGTATAGCCGATTAGTGGTAGTTAGTAAGTACAAACATTCAAGTCTATCCTTACTTCAGCCTTTTGTGATTTCCTTTTTTTTATACCGCATAGTATATGTACTCCAGTAATGGGCTGTTCATGGGTTTTGATTGCCTTGTTGAGTTTTATTTTAATCTTAATGATAGTCGTACCCAAGCAGACGACCTTTTGGTATAAAAATAGTAATCATCATCTAGTATTCGAAGGTTCCATTCCTGATTTTGTTCCTTAGTAGTATGATTGTTATTTTCATTACTGCTATAAAAATTGCTGTTATTTTTCATTTGCGCATAAGGCCAGATATATCTGGCACTGTATATTTGTACAAAACGTAGTTACTTTATTCTAATGATCAAACTTGAACAGTGAGTTGTTGCATTGGAGGGAGTGTGTTAAAATTTGTGATTGACCTGTCTCACCCAATCCATTTTTAATCCGAATTGCTGCTGCCAAAGCTGTTTTGAGATAAATGATTAAAATTATAAAAAAAAACCTATTATGTGCTAGAAAAAGTATAATTTACTGCTTTTCTGGCAACCAAGTATTAGGGTATACACAATGTTGTTTTAAATGAAAACTCTTTGTAAACAAAAGATTCTAACACCTGCTTTAATCCACTAACCCCCGATTCTGGACATGTTACACAAAATCTTTATCAGCAACAATATAATTTATATTGAGGTATATGTAATACATCATTTGAAATAACTCTCAAAAGCATAACAAGTCAATTTTAAACAGTATCAATGTTTTACGCTTGATAAAAAGTCGAATCCATTTTTAAAACGAAAGCTTTTCTTTCAATTCCTCTGTAGAGTATAAGTATTTTAATCGCAAAAATATAATAATGATGAGTTTTTTTACTAACCTACTGAGTCTGATGCCGCTTAAACAGGTTTTATTATATGAGTATTTCATTTACATCAGCCCATGGACGAAAAATATCAGCAGAAACTGGATTTTTGATATATTTACTGGAGGCAGAATCAAAACTAATATTTTGGAGAGTTATCTTTGCTTTTGAGACTATGCTTGAATTTTAAAATAGAGACTAACGATTTTGAATATTAACTTACTCAAAATGAAATATGCCGTTAAAATTTCTTGCCAAGATCAAACACCCAATATACTTGGGACTGCACTCGTAAGAGCACATATGCTAAGAGTCGCTAGTGAATGACTAACCTTGTGAAGTTGTCTTCTTAAAAACAGACAACTCAATCAAAATAATGTCATTACAACGTATAGCTGTTTCCAGTAAAAAAAAACAATGATGAGTTAATAAGGACGTCTAGAGCTTTAAAAGTATAATTTTTTCTCTAAGAAGAAACTTTGGTTTAAATAATTTATGAAACTGGATTATTCCCAGATACATGCATTACTGTTTTTTAATTAAAACGAAATCACCTTTCTACAAATGTTTATAGCGCTGCTGTGGTCTGGTTGCTGTTTCTAGGGCCAAATGAAGTTTAAGACCATCGCAGTCGCAATTGACAGTGTAATTACGACTTGTGGTTTATTTATATTGATATGTAATACAACAGCAATCAATTGTGACATGAAGAGCTATATCTTACGTGCCTTCCAACGTGTTAATCAGTACTAAGATTCATTTTGTTATTTTATAAGATGAATGTGTTTTGTAGTTATCTTTCATACTGCTGTTGTTACTTGTTGAAAAAGACTGCTACTACATCCGAGCTGTAAGTTGTTGTTCTTTGGTTTTTATTTTTTATAAATCTTCTTTTACCTCTTTGTCAACAAGGCTTGTTTCGACCATTTTCAGTTATTGAAGGCTTACTGCAATTACAACAAGCATCACCATCGTTCTCATCTAGAAAAAAGTATATACTGTAAAGTGCCTTCCAAGCCCATCAAGCTTGAGGATCGACAAATTACCCACAATGCTTGGATGAAGCAAAACACTTTGACGAGGCATAGCAAAAGCTTTCCTCTCCAGATTGGCTGTTTTAGTCCAAAAAGTAGGAGAAGAAAAAAAACTTTTGTAGCTTCTGATAGAATCTCAAATTCTAGTTCTACACATATAGCCCTAAGGAAAGGCACTAAGTGTGTTATCAATTCTTCAAACCAAAATGGGAACGGCGGACCTGAGAATACCCCCGCATGCGATTTCCGGCAGTACTCCGTGAACGATTGTCTTGCATACAGTAAGTGGCTATCAAACAGTTTATGTTGCATGAAGTACCAATTAACCAAAGCTGAGCAGAACAAAATTAGTTAAAACTAATTTAATATACACTGTAAAATGGGACGTTTTGAAAATTATTACTGGTTTTATAATAAATTGATGCAAAATTTTTTCAAGTATTTTTTCAAACAATCATCCCATGCTCAATATTAGAAAGACAAAAAATACGTTTCGTGTGTTGATATTTAAATTCATAATATTTATCTAAATAATAATTAATCTCCGGTACTTTCTCAAAAAAATGTGACTGATCAATTTTCACAGAGAATCAGCAAATACATTCCCTTTTTTTCTTCCTTTTCCCTTCCCTCTTCCCCCTCTCTCCCTTCCCCCTTTCTACCCACCCCCTCTCCCTTCCCCTATCAAACTAAGCATGTATGAAGAAGAAAACAATCTTATTAATTTCATTTGGCCAAATACACAACCTAAAATAAATATATAGAATGTAATATGAAATTGTTTATAAATATATATTATAGAGCTTAGTTTATATCGGCATTTTGTAAAACTTTGAAACTTCGTTTTAGACAAGAGCAAGTTACTGGAGATTGATGAGTTAGATGAAGCATTAGACTTGGGAAAACCTGGTGTAGAGTTTGCTGCCAGGTTAAATGGAGTCCAATCTGTATATGTGGTAGCAGGATATCCCGACAATTTGAACCCAAATCTGTCTCGATCAACTCAGCGAAAACTTGGTAAGATTTCTCTTGTGGTACTCATTGACTCTCTTTATTCATGCATGACTCATCATTGTACGTCAGTGTAAGGTTTAGTAAGGTTTGCATCATATTGCATATACGTACTTGTGCTATTTTTTACAAGTTATGCGCCATTTTGGAATATGAATTTTTGTTGGTATGAGATAAAATTTGACCGTAGATATCATCATTGTAGACCAGATGAGTCCAAAAGAATTTCTCACATATGTTCTAAATGATCTTTCTTTGGAAGAAAGGGAGTCCCTCATGATTGACGAGAGACAAAGGAGAAAAACTTTTCTCGTCAACTGGCCCCATGAAGGCCACCTTTCCGGGGAAAAGATGGCTCAAAGTGGATTCTATAGTGTCGGTTTGTGAATTATAAACTAAACCTTTCGGTTGACAGCTTTTGTCTTCAACATTTGAATGTATTTTTATAAAAAATCTAAAACACTTGCGGTATACTTGGTAACTATATTTTTGTTATATTGAAGTTTCAAAACCATATAAAAATCACAAACTAGCACAAAATGTGTGTTAAAAAACTGCATCAAAAAATAAATGAAATTTTCTGTTTAGTTCTTTGCTCGTGGTTTTTGTATGATTTTATTTTGATGACATTTTGTAAAAAAAGGAACTCGAAACACTCCTCCCCAATCAAGTAGTTCACAAGCACCTGCTAGTAAATTTCATTAAGAGGAAATACTTAACAAGCACCTGTTGTCACTTGCCATTACAATAAAATGCCTGTTTTTTGCAGTAATAACTGACTAACCCTCGTTGACTAAAAATTGCGACCAATGAATGATATGATATAAACCATTAGGTGGTTTTATCCATGAATATTTAAAAAAAATGCAACTTTTACGTTGTAAAACAAAGCCGACTTACCTGTGATGATATCATTTTTTGCCAAATGGAAATTTCTGACTAAGATATGAAATATGGCTTTCGTCACTATAAACAGTTCAACTGTTCTCAAATTTTTTTTATTTAGTAAAACCATTCTGTGAATGAAACGGAATTTTAATGATGTAATTTTTTTAAAAAAACCTTAAAGAGTAAAATTTAAAAAAAGACCAACACATTGTGCATCATGGAATTTCCAATTTAAATTATTTCATTTTCAACTGAAGAAGCACTTCTATAAAGTTTAAATTTTATTATAGGAAAAATTCAGTCCATTTATTTGTGATAGCATACTCACATGCAATACACTCAACAATATCTATAAATATATTAAATTTATTTTTTATTTTTCAATAATAGTTCTTGAAAAAAAATATTTTTTTTTTTTGGGGGGGGGGGGGGGGGGTAAAATGGCAAAAGACAAAAATCAGCCAAATTAATGGGAATGGATTTTTCTAGAAATCTTTTATAAAAATTTGTAATTTTTTTTTAAATGTTTCATGTTAGTTTATGTCTCTAAAAACTGTGTCATTGCATATAAAGCTACTTTTGTTATTAAAATTATGACAAACGGATATTGTTTCTGTGTTTCAGGCAGTGACGACAGAGTGCAGTGCGTCTTCTGCAGAGGAAGTCTACATCGGTGGAGTGAAGATGACAACCCGATGACAGAACACGCTAAAGCTTTCGCTTTCTGTAGATTCGTCAAAGGTCTTGATTGTGGAAATAAGGAATACAGGAATAACTTACTGATCGGAGATGAGCTAAAACATCTTTGTCCATTACCAAATCTAGGTAAAAATTCTTCTCTACATTTTCTGTAGAACTTTTTGGCAAACTCTTTATTACAGTACATATTGCAATCATTTATTTATTGCAGCTGTTAAAAAGAACAGAGATGGCAGCGTATCAGTAGACAGCAATCTAGTAGGTATTTGCACTCAGAGAGCTGAAGTTGTCAAGTATGCTGTGGACTCTGCAAGACTTCGAACTTTCGCAAGATGGCCGGCTCGCAACCCAATAGAAGCTACAGCTCTGTGTGAAGCAGGTTGGTTGTTTACATATGTGTGGTATGTGTAGTGTATGTGTAGTGTATATGTAGTGTATGTGTAGTGTATGTGTAGTGTATATGTAGTGTATGTGTAGTGTATATGTAGTGTATGTGTAGTGTATGTGTGGTGTATGTGTAGCATATGTGTAGTATATGTGTGGTATGTGTAGTGGATGTGTAGTGTATATGTAGTGTATGTGTAGTGTATATGTAGTGGATGTGTAGTGTATATGTAGTGTATGTGTGGTGTATATGTAGTGTATGTGTAGTGTATGTGTGATGTATGTGTGGTGTATATGTAGTGTATGTGTAGTGTATGTGTGATGTATGTGTGATATATGTGTAGTGTGTGTGTGTGTGTGTGTGTGTGTGTGTGTACTGTATATGTAGTTTTTATGTAGCATATACGTAGTGTGTGTACTGTATATGTAGTGTATGTGTACATACCGTACATACACTATGTTCCCATGGTGCGAGTTCGTTCGGGTTGAACTCATAAATCGTCCATTCGGGTCATGGGAATTGTGACACGTACAAGTTGGTTCGGGTTCGTTCGTGTTGGCTCACTGCGGTTCCTCAAACCGAATTCGTTTGGGTTGAGCATTGATTAGGATCATGGGAATTGTTCGTGTTGATGAATTCAAATTCGTTCGGGTTGCTTTTTTTAGGAAAAGGCATTAAACTGGCGATTTGGCAGTAAATCAGTGTTTGCGTATTTTCCAACTGCAGTTTTTTTCCATTCATATAATAATAATAATCCTCTGCAAGTTTAACAACAGCTAAGTGATAAATGATTTACCATTTGTTGGAAAACTGAATCGTAGCTCTGTTTCATAAATGGGCAAGCTAAATTATTATTAATTTTATACTTGACAGAAAGATATATTTTTTTATTATTTGGAAATAATTTATTTATTTATTATTAATAATTATTTATCATTTCTTATTGCTATCATTATATTTATTAATAATCATCTATAATATAATTATTAGAAATTATTGCTTTTATTATTATTCATCTACTTACTACTACTTACTAGTTTATGCTATGAACATTCCACAAATTTGACTCATACTACTACTTAGTAATACGAGCGCGGTTGTTTAAATCTCACTACAATCAAGTAATTATTGCGCTTGCTACTCACTGTAAAGGAAGGACAGCTCCCGTAAATTATTTCAATTCGAATTATCATAGGAACGGATTGGAATGCCAACCCGAATGAATGCTAACCAACTCAAATGAACGTCCGATCCGAACGAATTCGCGCCATGGGAACATAGTGATAGTGTGTGGTGTATATCAACTACATACATTAATTTCAAACAAACATACACATTATATATACATAATGTACAGGATTCTACTACACTGGGTTTGATGATCAGGTCAGATGCTTTTACTGCTCAGGATCACTTAAAGAATGGAAGTCTGGAGATGAACCTTTTGAGGAACATGCAAGGTAAAGCACTGGTTTCGACTGTTCAATGAAAACCTGTTTATATTTCTATCACGTGTGTGTTACTTGACTCGGTCAGTGGTTAATCGTATTTGGTTACATAGTTGTACCCTAGTAGTTGTACCCCAGTACTTTATGAAATGGCTGTGTATGATACACGGTGATTTTGGTTTTGAAATAAAATCGATTGAAATAATTATCTCTGATAAACTGCTCTGGACTTTGCACTTGGTACCTTCTATAAATGAGGCCTTGGTTTGTACTTGAGACTGACCATTGGTGGTATCATTGATGCAATGGTTTTTTTTTCTAATTTTGACAACTCATTTGTCGTCCAAAGTTCACATATCGAACATTCCCACAAGTGCAATTACATATTATGTATTATCTTTGACTAATAGGATCCTGGCAACGGAGTTTCGCTTTAACGATGCAACCGGAAGTAGCATGGTCAATCATGTGACTTATCAGTAGAATTCATCACTTGCTTAATTATTATCTTGATTTGTGACGTTTATACCAGCTGATAGGACCAAAAATGTCGATGAGAAGGGTCAAGAGATCAATATAGCCTCTGAAATCTTTTTCTTGAAAATATTTTTTTTTTTTATTTGAGAAAAATTAATTAATCAATGTGCTCAAGAGTAAAGGGATAGTTTCGTACCTTTGGTTTCATCAAGCTTGCCTACGTAAACTAGTGAGGGAGCTCCTTTGTTGAATAAACTGCGGCTTGTTTCACAGTAGCGATGCACTCAGGTTTAAGCTTCGTAAACGGTGCATCGTCATCGCCATGCACCCCGTACCTATCTACTGCTCGGGAATAAAAAAAAATGATTGTCCAGTTAAAATCAGTTTACTTTCGTTTTAATATTAGTGGTCATAGCAATCATACTTTGGGTATCTTTGCTACTAGCGCCATCTACCAGACTGCTGGCACCCCATTCGTGTACACTTATGAATCAGAAAAAGTTCATTATGCTGAAAGGGGTTTAAATCAAGCATCATTTCAAACTTGTAACAAACTATTTTATTTCTTATAACCATCATGGTATTTCCAAGATGCGTCATCATGGTATTTCCAAAATGAGTTTTCCATATACAAAGGAATCACTTGTTCTATTGTTTAGTTTATGACCTGCTCTCACATGCTCTATTGTATTTATAACAATACATATCGTGTGAGAATGATCCAAAAATAATTTTCAAAAATGTTCTCTTTAGTCATGGGACTATGCAGATAATTACTGCAGACAATTATTTTGTCCAGTCATCAATTCTTTCAACTTTAAAACCAAAACATTCAATCAGGATTCAAAACGTGTTATTTGATAAAATTTATAATATTTGGTGAGTTAACTCGCAATTTTATTTTTTATTCAACTCAAATTGTACTAAAATAAATAAATGAGTGATTTTAAGGTCTTGTTGTTTTCTTTTCAGGTGGTTCCCTGATTGTGCATACCTTCTACAGCTAAAGGGAGAGAGTTATGTTGATGAGGTACATGCCAGAACTGAAGATAGCAAAAAGGTCAGTCAGAATTTACTTTTGATATTCAAGCATTTTTAATAAAACCGTGAAAATGTAATCTTTTGTCTGATGTGATTTAGAATTTTCTCAAAAACTTAATCTTTTTATTAGGGATGCTGCCTGCCGTAATTCCAAAATAGATTAATTTAGCCTTTAATTTATTACTGAGAAAAAAATAGCAAATTCTACAATTTTTCTATGCAATCATCAGGCCGTGCCGACATTTCTGAAAAACATTTTTTAGTTTTTTGAATTCATAATGGTACTTCATTTAATTTATACAAATGCTCAAAGTCTATATTGTTTTTGATTATACATTTAACTCCCTGCTTTTATGTTACAGTTTGTGAATTTGTGGTTTATCATGTATTCGCAAATCTGTTGAAAACATGATGCATGTGTCACTGGGGTTGAAACCCATAGATTGGTATATACATTGCCTAGTCCAGCGGGCCAACACGTTTGCTGTTTTACCAACTAGCCATGTCATGATCCCACTTACTTGACACAGCCAGGTACCAGTATGTGAGTGTCTTGTACATAATGGCCCGTTGCGCTGGTACCACTCAACTTGGAGGCCATAGCTGCTGGTAGAACTAAAATAATATTCTATGACATGGCTGAGTTAGTGGCAGGAGAAATATCGCTATAGGCCGAATCCCTTTTTGATACACGGCCTGATTTTTTTAATGGTTAATTAAATACGATTATGAAGAAATATAAATCCAAAATTAATTTGTAGTGTTGCGTTTTTGATTTGGAATTGAACAATCGTCAAAGCTAATGTGATTACAGTGCGTTCCAGTTCGTGATGTTGTGTTATTCAAGTTGTGCTATTAGGGCTGTGTCTCTCTGCCAGGTAGTTTGGAGTCTTTTTTATTTACCCGTATCATAAAATCTCAAGTTATTTACAAAGAGGTTATAATGAATATCAACGATAAGTGATAAACCTGAAAATAAACTGACACAAGTATCAAGTTTTTTGTCGTAAATGTGTCCATCCAAACTATTATAGTCAAAATTGTTGCTTTAATTGTTACTTCTATAAAATAAAAAACCATCAGGTGTGTACTAGAAATGATGATATATATTTGTATATCAAAACGCTCATCTGACACCAAATGTTATTTACATTATATCCATGGTTGTATGAATACTAATAATGGACACACTATATCAAACAGCACAACAGGTTAAAGTGAAACATGATTATGAAGTTGCTGTTCAAACCCAACACTGCTGGGTCAATTAATGGCGCTCCATGTCACTACTTTGTAGCGCTACGTCGTAGCGCCAAAAGTATTCCCCTTGAAACTGGGTATGTTGCTACTGATGTGGCGTATTCAAAGTCGCTACTTCGACTTGAAATAGCACCAGATCATTGAAGCGTTCTGAAAAAGGGAATGCCGTAGCGCTACAAGTTTGCACATTCGTGTATTGATTTTCCAGCAACACTGCAGTCAAAATAATTAAATAATTTGGACAGAAATTTCAGTGATATGTGACAGTTGCCTTTCAAGACCACTTATGCTAATAAAAAAACTATGCAGAATAAGTGTTCACAAATATATGTATGTTTTTTCATTTCATATTATTCTTTTTTGTCCCTATTTCAGAATTTGATAACAATATAATTTAGATAATAATAATACTCAATTGGCCGTAGTTAAATATTAATGAAAATAAATAATTATTTTAAATTTTACAAATTAATTACACATTAACCAAGGACTGCTATTTCAAATTTTTACCTGTGGAGTATGTAATATTAGATGGAACAAACATAAAGAAAGCATTTAGAACTAATCGTTAGTTGAAACAGTTTTTCCTGGTCCAGTTTCACTCATTGACTCATTAGCTCAATTTTTGCGGTTGACTCGCTAATTAGGGTTCATGGCTTTGAGCCTACTGTATTGCTGGCTTATGAAAAAGATGATGGTTTATCTTTATTGAAAAGCTCTGAGCAATGACACCACTGAGTAGCGCTTCAACGCAGTGACATGGAAAGGTACTTAAGGCCCGCCCACACTGGCATGTTTTTCCAACCAATTGACGAATGAATTGAAAGTGCGCATCCGTGAGTTCACGAACGTTCACTGTTCAACCTGTTTCGTTGAAGGTGGAGCTATTGACCGTCAACAATGACTGATGACATTCATTTAAAATCCCTGCTCTGTGATTGACCAAAAAATAAACAGCAAGTCAAACATTCATATTTTTGTTTTTATCAATGCAACAGCTGGCTCGCACAAAATTACTAATGGCCATTCATTGGTTACAAGTTATTTACGTTCGCGATAGTGTGGCAGGTTGAATGTTTGACGAGGATTGACTGTGAATGACGTTTCGTTCAAAAACACAGTAGTGAGTCCGAGCCTTAAATGTGGGTTGGACCACGATGCCATAGTGCTTCCACAAAAATTGCAACAAGTTTTATCGGCAATTTTCAAAGAAAGACCCGGCACCTTTCCAGGAAAGACTTGTTTGTCGAAACTTGGTTGAATTAACTATATTATTCCGAATGTACGTAATTGTTGGTTACGCAATTGATTTGGGTTGGTAAAATTGGGTTTTATATGAGTCAGGGATTATTCTCTGTATTTTCCTGGCAGTCATAAGGGAAAGAGTAACAAGTACAAAAAATTGATGTCCTAAAAGTTGAGCCTGCGTGGCGAGAGAATTTTTTATGAAGTTCAAGTGACTATGTAGGAAAAGATGTGCAACTTGTTTATTGGTGCTCATTTGGCCGGTATAGAACTTGTGAACTTGATGCCAATTAGCTGACGTCTTTGTTGACATTTGAAATTCAGCTGTTAACCTTTCAAATTTCCTGATAGAGAGCTTTACCTAGCAGTCATGAAAAATGCTGATGCAATGTAATCAAACAAATCAGGCCATGGGATTGGCATATAAATAAATTACAGAAACAAAAATGACTCCTAAAAGATTATTCCTTTAAACTCAGAATTTTGGTTAGACAAAAGCCAAAATTTTTTTGAAACTAAATTTACTATCTACTACTTACTACTCTGTGCTGATTTCCTCTACCCATTCCTATAAACTAGATAAATGAAATGTGGCAGTTGTTGTAAACAAATACTTGAGAAAAACTGTCATTTTTACTTCATCTTTCACTTCAAAAACATAATTTTTACTAGAACAGACGTTGAGTTCACATCCCAGACTCATAGTCTTATACTAATCATACACTCATGTTATCATTAGTGTTTCCTCTAGTTTGTGTATACTAGATAATATGACTTTCATCAAGACAAAAGACAACCCAGACTGACCGAAACTACCTATGATTCAACTGTTATTGCCGATGTTTGTGTTCAACCTTCTATTTCCTTATTTTGTTCGCAAAATTCCTATAAATTACATTTATTTCGCCTGACTATCACTTCATTCATAATTGTGTAAGCAGAAAAGTTTACAACTTTTGGTGATTAGGAAACCAGCCTGTTTTCATTCCACATCCTGGTTGGACAAAACTAAATATTTTTGTCTGATAAACGACACTATGGAAAATGACAAAGTTTTTCCTAAACAGGACGCACATTCCTAAACAGGACGCACGGAATGAAACTAGCTGGTATTCGCTAACTTGGCAAACGGTAGTTTCAAAGTTTAAACACTGGATGAACCTTCTTAAATGAATCTGTTTTATTTCTGGAAACGTAGATCGACTAACGACAACCTTAATGAAACTAGGTCCCCCCCCCCCCCCGTACTCTAAAACCTGTAATTATTGGATAGGTAAAATTTTGACAACTCATACTGGGAAAAGTTAATATTACGCAATGATGTAATTATTTACATACTTTCAATAAGTTGTGTGACTTAATATTTTGCAATAGATATGAATGAGAAATTCACCTTGGGGGGGAAAAAGTTACACTACCGTCTTTACATTTCCTTGTCTTTTTTTGTGAAGGGAAACTTCAATTTTTAAATTTTGCACTCTGGAAACGTAAAGCAATGTTTTCTAAAAATCCATACCTATTCTATAAAAATGTATTAAATTATTCATTTAGGGATGATAGCCAAAGTTACATTAACCTCTGATGTTTCTAAAGCGTAACTATATGTTGTACTTTTTTCCAGTAGGTAGTCATTAGCACAAATCTGTAATTAAAAATGTTCACACAACCTCATAAAAACTGTGTTTCAATTATTTTACGGTACTTGTTCAGCTTTCTACTACTTTACAATTACCATAAAAGTGTATTTTGTTTTCCAGAATTTTAAAAATTTTTAGAACCATTTCACATAGCAGGAGTGGACAAATTTTAATTGTTGAAAACTACTAGATATGATTGCCATTATAAATATGTATATTTCGTTTTCTATATAGTATATGAAAGCATCTCCCAACAAAAATATCCTGCCTCACAATTTTCAATAGACAAACTCATTTATTTTTTTTTCTCTAAGCTTTCTTCTTATACTTTTCAGGGTAATTTATTGATTTGCGTTTTATGTTTTAGTGCAAGCGAGAGACCATTTTGGAGCTGAAGCAAGTCTCAGAGAAAAAGCAGCAGCTTTGCTTGGATGAATGTGAGAGTAATTTTTGTTTGATTTAATCATTTAGTTCTTTATTTATTTGCATATTTGTGGTGTTGTTATTTTTTGTTGCTATGTCAACATTTGGTTATAGTTTTATGAAGTATTATTCAATTGTTACCTAACCCTGTGGACAATGTTTCTTAAAGCATTTTTCCAAGTACTTGAGAGCAGTAGCAAATAAAACCTGCCAATATTAATCAATTTATCACCATCAAACAGTAGTGGACTGGAATTTTTACTTTGGTTTGTCAGAATTTCTTTGTTCAAACTGAAAATTCCGAGTTAATTGAGGTAAACATTGCAAAACAATAAACTTTCAAAACATTACTATTTAACATTTAGTACAAAGAGACAGCAAAAACTGTGTTAGTTTTCATAATAGCTGCACTGCATGGTCCACTTTCAGCACAAATAAATTTTGACAAAACTTTAATTTAAAATCCATTTCAGCAGTTGTTGGGTGGGCTTTTCATTTGCGTTATTCCCTTGTGTTTGAGTACTTGACTCATTGGATGATTATTTCTTTCTATTCCACAGCTATGGTGGAGGTCTGTGCTAAACTAGGTCATGATATAGCTATGGTCAGAGAAGCTCTAGAGATCAATGGTGGACCATTCAAGTCTATCAAAGAACATCTAGAGGTTGTGTATGTACTAGAGGAGTCTGACCTCCCAAGAGCTGAGGTGAGTTAGTACATATGATGGAGGCCTGTCGTCTTCACATTGTAGCAACTCCAACAATGTTTGTGACTGTCTTTTGTTTATTTATTTGACGTCAAACTTGTATTGCGCAACGTCACTAGTTACGTATTGTCTGGTCATGCTGTAATTAATTTCATGTAGAACGTTACATGTCAATTCAGATTTTATTTATTCAACACGGTTTCCATTATTTTGTCATTTATTCAATATGGAAGCTAAAAATTATGAAGTTCTTTTATCTTTACCAAAGACAGCTTTATTTAGATTTCATGACTTATACACCATTCCATGTTTTTATAACTTCATTTCTCACAAAAAAGAAAAAATATATTTTCGTCAAACGTGAGAAAGTTCCAGAAATAAGGTAATGTTTCCTTTAAACTTTCCCATAACCAAAGAACAGTTTTCCTTGTTATTTTATGAGCCAACTAGCACACTTACAATGCTGTTTCGTCACCTGCAAATATTTATTCTATTGATATGAATAACATACCTGGCATTCCAAAAACAATTTGTTGACTAACTGGCTCCTGAGAAATATTCCAACATGTCATATATTTTTTAGCGCCAAGCTAAAGCCGCACCTAAAAAGCTGATAGTCGCTGAAGAAGATCTCCAAAGATTTTCTGCAGGTGAGTAGAAATGGTTCAAACAGAAGCGAATTGTCAAAAATTAATTTTTCTTAAGAAAAATGGCTGATTTCAATTTGCCTACCAATAATTATTATTAACAAAAAAGTTAACACATTGTTAAGATATCCAAAGATTGTCTGCAGATTAGTAGAAATGGTTCAAACAAAGCGAATTATCAAACATTAATTTTTTTTTAAAAAATGGTTCATTTCAATTTGCCTATCAATAATTATTGTTTCTAACAAAAAATTTGGCACGTTGTTTCGTGGGAAAGAAAGGTAAAAAAAATTGTTAAAGCTTAAATCTAGCCATTATTATTGACAACCAGTTTCAGTTGACGCATTATCGAAATGCCCAAATTTGAAACGTCAAAACATTTATTAGAAACTAGCATAGTTGCTACTTACATACTTGCCACCTTGCCAGCTGACTTGCTGCTAGTTTCAGCAAGGTTTTTTGGATGTCAAACATCATAAAGCTGTTGAGATAAAAAATTGCATAATGTTGTGTTTTGTTGCCTGAAAGTTCTATGGAAGTAACTACTAGGTTAGTCTATGGCCGAAACTGAATTCTGTTCAATTTCTTCCCAAAAAATTCCTTAATTTATATGCTACCCCTTGGTCTAATAGTCCAAAGTCAAAACTTATCAATGGAATGAGAAATGCGAATTTTCACAAAACACCATGTAGTAAGTTTCAAAATGGTGTAAACAAGCTTCTTTTGCAGATGCCTCACCCAGCCAGGATGTTATCGACAGCGCTGCTGCACCAAAAGGTAGCTGCATCACTTGCTATAAGAAAACTCTGCAATCAGTTGCTGTAAGTAAAGCCATTGAGAATTGTTGGAGTTGTCTAATGCACGTGGTGTAAACAACTCCCAAATATTTAATTTAATAGCCAATATTATTCACAAACTAAAATAAATGTATAAATATTTATCGAGCACTGTCATCTATTTTGTAGGCACACTACATAGGCCTCCCATGTGGCCACATGTTGTACTGTGAGAAATGTAACCAAGATGAGATGAAGAGATCAATGGGTACAACATACAAACATAAATGTGCATATAGAGGTTGTGGTGCTACTCTATCAGCTACCTTTAAGACCTTCTATGCCTGAGGAGCTCACTGAATGTTTATTTCTGTATTATTATTGGAATCTGCTACCGTTTGAAATAAATAAGTTTGTAGTTGTGTGCTTTAAACCCAAGTTTTGACATGCCCACTTCTCACTTTTGTAGCGCAGTCAAGTCCACGTTTAACTTTCGATTGAACCTGAAAAAGTTGCTACGTTTATTTTACAGTACACTTCACCCCAAAATCTATGTCTTTGCTTTTGGTTATTTATTTATTTAATTATTTTTTTATTAGGCAATCCACAAGTCTTTTATGGTTATTTGGCCCTTCTATGTTTTACAAGTAAAACAATTTTTTACCCCTAACGAACAAACAGCAATGGAAACTAAAAAGTCAAGTCAGAAATATATATATGAAAATATTTGTTTATCAAAATTACTCATACAAAACTCTCCATTCATATGATTGATGGTTTAAAATAATCTGTTCAACACCACATTATTTTATTGCCAAACATAACACAGAATCTCTAAAGATGCTAAGTGAGAATATTCATGCTACACGATGTGAAGGTATATATATTTTTTTATATTGCTTTACACAGGACTGACTTCCGAGCTTTTGGTTGGAAATAATTGTTATAAGTTTTATTCATTATCAGTTTGCTTTAGTTTCATTTGTAACCTTCTATGCCTGAAATATTACATGTTGGCCTCATATACCCAGCATTCATTCTTCCTAGTGCATTAATTCTATATTACTTCTTAATATTTTAATTTTACTTTTTCTTTATATATTAAAGTGTTAGTCTATTCATACCAATTAAATAAGCTTTTTGCGCATCAAATACTATAGTTACATTTTTGCACAACCTCTTGGCTTTTATTGAGTTCCTTATCTATTTTTGTTTTTTTTTCCGGTGTGCAACCAGGTGTATATATGCAATGGTGCTGGTCAATTACATGAAAAATAAATACTACTTTAGTAACTAAAAGTGTTCTGAGATCATTTACAACTATACGCACTGAGTAGCTGTGATGGTTTGGTTTAAAATAATGATTAATTCAGGCTCAAAGAATTTATTCACGGATTGAAATAGTTAAAGAAACATTCCACTGGTCTGAAACTATCCTCAGTGTCTTTCAAACCAAAAATAAAACTGTCGACAAGTTAAAAGCATTGTATTATTAGAGCTGTTAGTAGAGTGTCCATTTCAGTTTTATGGAAAAAGTAAAAATTTTAATGAAATTTTTAACCTGTTTGATAACCATGGATACATGGACTCGTGTAAAATTTTTTATGGTCTATGGCTGATCTTCCTCATAATAATTTGGAAACAAAGCAACTGTAAGACCATACATAGTTTTTTTACATTTCAAATTGCACTCAATGAGTGTTAAAAACAGATAACAAACTGTTTACAATTTAAATAAGGAAGGTTGGTTGCCCGTCTTATGGTAACCGGAAGCTAAGAAAAACATTGTCTGATCAGCATTTATTCAAAGGCGAATAAAATGACTATTACCACGTTTTTAAATTTCAATGAAAAATTCAGAATAATAGAGGAAATTTAGTTGACTTTGTCAATAATAGTTAAAGTAATTGTACGATTGTCAATCAAGTGGTTTATGACCTACACTACCTTCTAGCTGCTTAGATTGCATCATTCCAATGTAACGTTGTCTTTGCAAATTTGTTACCTCAGCATACCTGTGTCACCTTTTACATTGAGTGAGGAGAAAGAGCGAAAGGGCTGAAACAGGGCGGGGGTAGAACAAAGTAGAAGGTGAGAAATGGAACGAGGTGTGCAAAGAACGAAATGGGGAGGGAGAGATCAGAATGGGGCAAGAACGAAGTGTGGGGAAGGGGGGGGGGGGGGAGGCTGGGCGGAGAGCTGGCTGACATAAATATATTTGAATATGACGGTTAATAACTCTAGCCTATATATATCTATAAAATTGGAAAAAAATTTATTTGCTTATTTGTGTTTTTGTGCTAAAACCATTACGCTGATGCAAGTTAAAACTGCCGCAAAAGGGGTATGCTGAAACAGTTAGACGTATGCCAAAGGTTTAAGTTTGCTATTTATTCTCCAGCCAAGGATTTCTGAGCTTTTAACTTTAGCTTTCTTGTCATTTTTTCCACGTACGTAACTAAAAGAAAGTAACTTTGTGATAATATCGGGTGGTTGTAGAGTTAAACAAATAATTCCATTTGGTTTATAGCCCAAATTATTTTCTTCAAGTGTGCGTGAATTGCTACATTCTTTTACAGCATTGGTTACTTGACTCAGTTGTGACTGTAGTGTGCTTTACCCTGTCATCTTTCAAACTAATCAGAGAAAGAGAGGGGGAGATGGAAAGGGGGTAATGCTGTTTCGTAGGATGTGTAAAAAGCAAACAATGCAACAGTGCAGGCTGCCTCGCAATCGTTCTATATATATTGCATCTATCACCTTAAATATGGTTCACAATCAACATACTGTTCAGCGTAAAACCGAAAGTAAATAATTTTCTTTTGTTATAAGTTTTCTTAAACACATCCACATTGTTACCCTATTTTAAGTCGGCTGGTTTTACTTTACTACTTTTACTACTTCACTTCTTTTCTGGAGTTTACGACTTTGGGTGGTCCTGTAGTTTAATCAATGCTAGCATAAGGGACAAGGGTGATGCCTGGGTGATCTTGTTATGTACTTGGGTGTACATGTATTAGTTCACGGCTGTAAAGGGCAAGGATGTATTGGGAATTCCCAAAATAAGTGTTAGTGGAATTTTCCTAGCACGTATAACCCGTGATCATTAAAAATCTCTAATGTATAGAAGTATTTGCTATCAACATGGATGAAATATATATATTTCATCCATGGCTATCAAGCCTTCACCCCTCCATTACAAAAAGGACTCAGGTTATGTGTCAAGAACAAAAGAAACGATGACCTCTCTGTGTAATATATTATAGCGATAGGCGATGTACGGTAGATATCATTAAGGGGACTTTTTGATTGCGTCTTGCTGTCGGTGATTATTCTCATTCTTACTATTGCAACACAGAAATAGTTGATGGTGCAACAGGCATATCATAGCAAGTTTCTTAATAATAAAATAATAATAAGCAATCGATGATGATAATTATTATTAGTTGGTTGATATTGTTATTATTGATAAATAATAATAATAACATTGACATTATTATTATTATCATAATTAATATCATTATTATTATTATTATTATTAATTAATATATTATAATTATTATTATATAAAATAATAATTATTATTATTAATTATTATAATAAATAAATAATAATGTTATTATTATTATTTATAATAATTATGATCTTAATATTAAAATTATTTTATTAATTAATAATTGTTGTTGTTGTATTATTATTTATCATAAAAAAAAATAATAATAATAATAATTAATTAATAATTAATAAATAAACGGTATAATAATATTATTTACTACTATAGTTACTATTGCATTAATTTAATAATAATTAATAATGATAATAATAATTGTAATAGTCATTATTATTTATGCTGATGATAGTAATAATAGATAGTAGTAGTAGGTTAGTTGTGATAGTTAGCAGTAGTAGTAGTATTAATTATTATTATTACCTGTTCTGTAATTATTATTATTATTGAACAACAATATTATTAAATATTGTTATTACATTACATAACAACATTACTATTTTATTATTATTATTATTATTATTATTATCATTTTTTATTATAAAATAACAATTTAATAATTAAGTTGATAATAGTAGTAGTAATAATAATAACAATAAAAGTTACAGTAGTTATGAAAAATAATACACACACATACTACTACTGTGACTACAAAACAGCAAATTAATTATTATTATCGTGTAATCATATTACAAAAGACGGATGGCCGTCCGTATGTCCGTCACACTTCCGGTAGGAAACGGGGTCAAAAGGTCGAATGGCCGGTATATATGAACAATGCTGACGGTCCGCATCTCGGCCCCAGGTGGTCCCGGGGCTCCGGCAGCGGGTCCCACGGCATCGCTGCCGGAGCGGAGCCGTAGTCTCAGGTCCACGGTTTCCCACCCCGGTCGGGGTTGGTACTCGAACCGCCCTGCCCCAACCGGCGGGTGTTGGAACTCGGGCTTTGTCGGCGGGGTCGTAGCCTCAGGCCCTCAATTTTCTAGCTGAGGCAGGGTGGGTACCTGAACCATCCCACCCGACGAGTGTTATAACTCGGTCTACAATGCATTGGGACTGCTTCCTGGACCTGGAGTTGTCTCTTCAATACAAGGGAGCACGACTCCTGATGGAATTCCCAAACATGACCTCACTAACAGAGGTCATGCACATGGCGCATCCATATGGAGAATAACCATATTGCAAACAAATCGAGCAAATACTGCAATGAGACCTGCGCCGCAGACCAAGCCCGAAGGGCTTGTATACTATTAAGTGCTAAAGTGAGCTTACGATATTTGGTGATCAATGATGAGTAAGAAGGCAACTCTTTGATTACTGTTGGTAGCTCTGATAGGAGACTCCTCAAAAGAAGTCGCGGGTATCCTCCAAATCTACGTTGATCAGTTATGGAAAGGACTAGGGATATGGCTTGTTCCACTGTGGCTCATGAATGCTGTAGGGCTGGATGCCATGTTGGAAACTTTTCCCCTTCGCTCTGCTTGCGAAATCTTTGTCTGGTTTAAGCGTAAAGGACAGCTGCAGTGTGCATGGGCGATATCGACTTTAGTAGAGATCAACTGTGGCTTGCTCTCTGGTGGCTGCTCTGACTACATGGAGACTGTACAGGAATGCATTTGTCGCTCATCCTTGAAAGAAAAAAACATCACACTCTACTGACTGAAATCTCCTGTAAGTGCGCTCATGTTTAGCCAACTCACAGATGCCTCTAAGTATAACATATTGCTGTGAGCATTGGACGATCAACACCGGTGATAATAGATACATTGAGCTCATATACTGTATCAAAACAGGTGTATTGGGGCAAATATCTGTAGTGGGCACCTTACAAACTGTGTTTCTTTGACAGTATTTGAGTTAAGTTATAGTGTTCTATAATGGTTGCGATTATTTGCACACATTATTTTGTTTTAATTGTTATTTTTTATGCGCACAGGAAATGTTACAAGATTGATTTAATTTCACTATAAAAAACATTTTCAATCATCGAGTTGTACAGATGATCATAGGTTAAGTTTGGTCAAATCAGGAACTGAGTTTTGACTAATACTGCTATATAAGCCTCAACTGTGATCATCCATGACAGAAATGGCAGTGAATGAATTTGGGCCCATTACTTTTAAGAATTTTGCATCTCTCAAACCTTTCTGTAGGCTTCTACACCCGCTCTATTACGCGGTAGTTATAAAATCTAAGTCTCATTAAATAACTACACATTCACCAGTTTAGCCATGCAAATCTATTGAAAATACAAGTTTAGTAGTGAATGGGTCTCAGTTGATTATAGAACACTCCCTACGTTGCTACTACTAAGTGGTGGTATATAACTGCAGCGCAAGATAATTGTTATGAATTTGTTCTGGAACTACCAGACCTGTTATCTGTCATTTTTCGGTCAATCTAGCGGGCCTGTGATTGGTACATCTATCGACAACCATCCGGGCCAGTTGTTGGTCCATCTTAATGTTGGCATAAAATTACAGTGATCTTAATAATAGTTATTTATCAGTAATAAAAACTCATGTGATGGTGAACTATACTATTATTGTTTTATGAAGTGTTTGAATTAAAATTAAAACTTTGTTGGATCTTTTGAACAAATTGTTACTATGCTTTCTTGTATGTGTGCTATGGTTTAGTTTTTGTTTACTCCATTCCAAAAGTGCACAGTTTTCATTTTTTAGTCATTTGTTTTATTGCTATTATTATCATTGTTTATGTGAAATTCATTATTATATTCGCATAATAATCATATTTTGACGTAATGATAATTTAATAACATAATCACATGCATTGAAATAACTACTAAGGATTATATATAACTTTATTTTATGTATGTTCTATAAACCTCCGTGGTACACCTATAAAATACGTTCACTTTTTATGCACACATGTAATGTTTGTGAATAATAATATTTAATCAGTCAGGCATTATTTATCTTAGATGCAGAGAATAGTGGAGTCATATTAAAAACATGAACATTTCCCAGCTAAATTGAACCCAGCAATTCTAGGCTCAGATGGTGTCCTGTCTAGGGTCATGTGTTCAGCCATACGTTCTCTATGTATAGGGAGTGTTTCCAAGTACTATTGGCTGTGACGCAGAGAACTATAGTCTATTATAGTCAGTTTGTCCTAATAGCAAGTGTCATTACGTCAATTACTAAGAGTTTTTTTCATTGCTATGTATAATTCTAACCCTTTGCTCACATTTATCGGATGAATAAATGAGAAACAGTAAGTCGTTGAGATATCTTTAGCACATTACATGTATACGTATTTCGAGATTACACGTAAATGACCTGAAGCAAAAATGTGCAATAACAACAATACACTGAAAAGTCCTGATTTATTAATTAACTTTAGTGGTCTTTGGTTATAAAAAGACAGCAAAGGATCGTCCTCACATAACTTGTAGCATAGGAAGTGGTTCCAAGTTTAGCCTGTTGCGCATGTGTGCCATGATCACCAAAGCAACTAAAAGAATATTTCCACAATAAAATATACTGAAATTGCACTGCATTATTTCACTAGACCCTCAGAAGCAATGTATCATCACTAACACAAGATGTAATATTCATTTTATTTCCTAATGTTTCAGTACAAAATTATTTGCTATGGTTCACTAGTAAAAAAACACTACAATTTTGTTATGACACACACTTTAACGGTAACTATCAAGAAAAATTCGTAGACAAATACATAACAGTAGCATTTGTGGTAATAATGAAGTCAAGTGATAATAATTCAATGTTAATAGCAAAGTGGTGATCATAATGTATCATGTTTAACTATTTTAAGATTATTAGGAAAACATTTGGTAGGAGGGCAAACAATAAAAATTGAGCAACATTCCATGACCAAAATCTTTTCCAGCTTCAATGAAAAGAAAACAAGATTTACAAATGATGGGTTCTAAGCAGATGATTTGTACTTAATTAATACTTTCATTTGTACTGTTAGAGGTCAGGCAGAATTGTTAGTAATGACTGCTTAACCTGCAACAAAGCTTCAATGTAGTGGATGATAGCTTATTTTATTTAGCATTTAGCGGAATTCAACATATTGAGTGACCCATCCAATATTTTAACAAATTATCAAGACATTTGGAGCAAATATTGGTACATTCACAGATTCACAAGCTTCAGCCTCATAGAATATTTGAGTTGTTATGAAAGAATGAATTTAGCTGTGGTTATTCTTAGGCTTCGCTGTTATCATTTTTTCCATTGACAAAGCTTTCACTAATTAACCAAAATCAATAAAGACTACTATCAATGATTATTTATAGTAGCTGATAATAATCTAAAAAAATTATAAGTAAGAGTGTAGTAGTAATGATGTAAAAAAGAACAATAACAAATAATTTTATTATTTATTTTAGTTTTGTAATAAGTTGACTAAATAATGAATTTCATAATGAAATTTAATAATTATTTCAAACTGTTCGCTAGTCAACTGAAACAAGCTGATGAAGTTATTGTAGTACTGATAATAAAGTATTTTCACAATGTAAAATAACTACCTGTGTTAAGAATGATAATTGATAATACCATGTATTATTATTTGCTCAGAAACTTCAGCCGGGGAAATTGATTAACAATAGATGGTACACTCTCTTTGCATTATTGTTGTCGATCTTTTCATATGGTGTAAATACAAATTTTCACTAAGTGATAATCCAAAAAATACAATATATCTCGTAATAAGCTAAAATCAAAATATTAATCAGACCATGACTTTATCTACCGACCCAGCTTTAATAAGAATATAATACAAATTGTTTATATTGTGTATATCAACTCAACAGTTCCGGACCATGGATAAAATGTTCATGAATATTTTTTAAAATTCTACGGGTCATGCAGCATATGAATTTACAGTTTTGGTTCGTTTTGAAAATTGACAATCTACTTTATAAAGAGAAGTCATGTCTGTCTGTTTGTTTGTTTGTCTGTGCACATTTTTAGCCCAAATTCTTTAGAGTTGTCTCCCCTGATTTTAAAAATTTGCAAATATTTAACACTATAGCTTAACTTTTTCATGTATATTTATTAAGGGAAGTAAGATCCACCTATTGGCAGCACTGTGAAAGTTTTATGATGTGACTTTGTTCATGAGTATGGTTTTTGTGACCATATCACAAATTGAACACCGGTTATTATACACTACTTTTTGGCTTATAAGTAGTAAGATGGCATTTTAGTTACATATTCCGGTGAGCCTACTGTAAAACTGTAGTTCTTTTTATCACTAAAAATTAATGTCAGAGAAACTGTTAACTTTCCAGTTATGCTATCATGGTTATGGTTATAATCATAGAATTATCTCAATTCTATGGTTATAATGCATTCAAGATCTTAATACTGTTAATAACTGTTCCATTCGTTTCAAACATTAATAGAGTGGCAAGTATCAAATTTACATTTTTGGTCTTTTAAATTTGAATAGCTCAAAGATACTTGGGTAATTTCAGTTCAGAGCTGTTGGACTGAAAACGCAGCGTAAAACAACCCATGAATTTTTTTATAATTCAGCCCAAGTGAAGAAAGCATGATTTCAATGATTTCTTTTATTTCTTCACTTAGCCTTGGACTGATCACTAATGTACTGATCAGCCAAGAGATCATCTGTCACTTTTGCCAGGTAGGGTATTTTTTATTCACATTACTTAGACTGATAACGAACTTGCAATTTTTTAGTATACACTCTGCACACGCCGACGGTCAGCTGTCACATAATTTATAAACAAAACTATAGCATAATAACCGGTGTTTAACTTGTGATATGGTCACAAAAACCATACTCATGAAAAAAGTCGGACAATAAAAACTTCTATGGTTTTTTCACTAAGAGCATCTTACTTCCCTTAATGAATATACATAGAAAAATTAAGCTGTAGTGTTAAATATTTGCAAAATTCTAGAATCATGGGAGACAACTCTGAAGAATTTTCCATCAACCAGCACCAATTAAATGATGTTGATTCAATAACTGCAATAGAATTGCGCTTTTGCAAGCATCATGCTTAATGCTGCTGTTGTAGCAGGTTCAGATGTGAACGCTTTATGGATATTTTCAACATAATACATTGATGGCATTGATCTCTGCTCCCTCACTGCTGCGTGGCCACTGATATTATATTTTCGATTGAACACCTTTCAGAGTTGTCGGCCCCGGTAATGTTGCATTGTAGACTGCTAATTAGAATAACGTTTCCTTCGATCGTTCGGCTGTTCAGTTGTTCGGCATTCCGTTTTATGCAGCTACCGGAATTAACGTACATATTTCATAACAACAGCAATTCTCCGGCGTGGAGGTAGTGCCTGCCGCAATTGCGCTTTGTACTGATAGGAGCCGCAGCTATTAACAAACGATGCTTCGGCACGTGGCTTCTCCGTAACGACCCGTCGTGCTATACTATTTACTCAAAACACCTATAGGCTATAGACTACAGGTCTTTGCTTTTCTCCATTACCAACGTATGTATCGAACACGGATGTTCCACTTGGCGGTGATTTCAATTCACTTTCACTTTTGTTTGTTATGTTTCACATTTTATTTCTAAATAATAATCTAAAATAAAGTTTATTATTATTCGTAGCTACTTTATTATTATTTGTTCTACTTGGCAAGGAGACGAAAAATATCAACATATGTACATGGCTACATCTGAAGAAAATATATAACTCTGGTGCGTATTTCCATTAGATATAGATGAAAATTTACATATTTACAAAATATCAACAAGTGTGTTGCACTGTTGACTTAGGAGTAAGACTGAAAAATTGATTGTTCTTGAGCATTTGGCTTTTATATTCTTCTTACTATGCTGCTCTTTTCCGGACCCGTACCTATTGTTGTTATTTGTTGTCTTCAGTTCTATGTCCCCCATTTTACGAACTTCATCACAACAGTAATTATAATTTATTCTTTCACTTTCTCTCAGAGAACTATTCAAAGCCATGGCCTACAATTGATGCACATAACTACTGCCACTGATTTGAATTCACTTTCACTGTTGTTTGTTATGTTTTACATTTAATTTTAAGGCTGATTACATAACTTCTCATATCTTTACAATTGGAGCTTGCACTTCAAATTGGTCAACTTTGGAAGTCCACGATAATGGATTGTTGCATGCATGATTCGTTGGTAACGGGTAGTCATTGCGGGTAGTGTATCATATACTTCCTTTAGGAAATACCCAGATCAATAATCTATTGCAAAAAGAACGTGGTGTATTTTGATCATTTAAAATTGTTATAAACACAAAAACCTTAGGTTTGAGAACCAACCGGAACTTTTAAACCTTGGCCATACATCCAAGTGGTTCAATGGAGTATATAGGCATGGACACAGGCAGACCGAAAGGTGTTTTTCACATTTTTATAACCAGATTATTATGAGTATTGTTATGATTGGCATTATTATCATTAAAAATATCTATTTTTATTTGTTACTGCGAGTGCTACTGCTATTGGTACTACACCGATTTTAAAAAAAGGACGTTGTTGAGTAAATACAACTCCTACATGCAAGGAGTTTGAAAGTTCAACACAAAATTTTATCATTAAAATATAAATTTAGGCATTGCTTTCTTTCGATAAATTTGCTACTTCTTGACATGAATGGAGACTTGCTATTTTTCCTTCAAATGTTGGCTATAAATTCACATGTATACTATTCACTATTATCAACTGTTATGTTCTTGAACTCGTCCACATTCATAATAATCTCTAAAATTATGTTTACACATCATATAAATATTAGTATGAAAATACAGCAGTCGACTATCGTCATTCGAAGTTGCTATTCACAACTCTCAGTTACATTAATGAGAATTTTGTTTGTTGAAACATGCAGAACGATTCAACGGGTATTGCATTTAGCGGATGGTCTAGTAATAATATAGATATGAGATTGCAAGCTAATAATAAATATCTAGTCACGGTTTGTCTGTGCTTATAGTATGAAGAGGTCAATTAGCAGTTTTTGTTATTTTAGAACTGTACAATGAGCTCTCCATTAAATGATGGTGCTGCTGGGGCAATTTTGAAGAAGAGTGGAGCGGAAGAATCATCTAGTGCAAAGAAAAACAGGAGACGGAGGTGATGTTTTAGACTTTGGTGTTTTACTAACCTATGTGTTACCAATTGCACTTTAGAGGTCGAACTATCTCATTGCCTATGTTGATACGGTTTGTTTTTTAAGGCAAAATAATCGCAAGAAAAAAAACATGGTGGAGGACAGTCAGGGAGATTGCAAGGGGAAAGCTGACACTGCATGCGATAGGCAGGCTACAATGGAGGGAGACGGAGCTCCACCTAATCACATGTATGATTACGTACTTCTCTGATTACACTGTAGTCCGTATAAAGTTTATATACAGTATACATCAGCTTAATACAAAGGTTTGGTTTCATGTCTCATGCAATTTAAATCTGATTTCTATTTTTTCCAGTCAAAATACGTCACAGAAAATACCCTCCTCAACGACCAGTGACGACGGAGATTTGCTGGCGTTTCCTGTGGAGAAGATGAAACTCTCAGAAGAGGGCGGAGCTGAACCATCAAAACTTTCCAATGCCAGGTTTGTGCCACGCCCTATGGTATAAAAAACATCAAAATTGTTAAATTGAGCTTTGAAAAAAACCGGCCATTCCCTGCTGAAAAGGTTTATGGTTGCATGTGTTATGTTTCTTATGGGTTTTCTCTCAAGTGTTGATGGGTTTGATTGGATGAGAAATGTTTGCAGATCAGGAAGATCTACCTGTTGTAACTTTTCTTTCTCAAACTCCACCTCTTAGTTCTTCATGGTTGAAAGACAGCGACCTGAGATCTAAGGAGTTCCCTTATGTATTAATTATTTAGTTGAAGTACTGAAACTATATCACTTATAAGTAGCGGGGTCACGGTATTATCTATATTTTACAATTTTCTGTTTCGAAATAAAATAGATTACGTAAAATGAGAAGAATGCTGTCGCAAGTCCATTGATATATTATGTTAATATATAATATTATATTTTATATTATGTATTATATACATTTCCTATTGTCACCTTTAACTAACTACTATTTATTGTTGGCTTCAAGCTAATATTACACATCGTTCATACAGCGATTGTCCAAGTATCTGTACAATAGATAATATCATGTTCATTTTTTTAACAAGGCTGTTTTCTCGTAAATATCTTTCTGATATGATATGAATTTTTTTTGGGTCGATTTTTTCTCAGGTTTGTGATTGTCTAATGAACTAGTCCGGTGTCAACTTTTCAAAGCAAAATTTTAAATTATAACTTGTGGAAGTTGTAGTAGCTTTTGTTAGTTCAATCCAGTAGTAACGAGGTGAGGTAATTTCATTTAAATAGAGAAAATGTAATAACAATTTGGTGAAGGATTTTCTCTGACTGCTTATAACAAGCATAGGTTTAACTGCTTTCAACTTGTTATATTGTTTTGCTGAAAGTCGTAGCTGGCAGATAAACATGATACAAACATCAAATATTTCTTTGGTTGGTTTTATATTCTGTGCTCTACTATTGATGATTTCAACTTTAACAATTTCCATGTCAGCCAGCTATCAACCCTGCTTATAACCTTGGCTTATAAATTTAATTTTTTTGTCAGTTGAACTTCAATGGAATAACTCATCACCGTTTCAACCTGCCGATTACAATATACAATTTTAAACTTTTTTTGCAGTTTAATATATTTTTATGTAATTAACTTGTTATATATTTTTTTCAATTTGCTTGGTTGTGCTATGTTTAGGCGAGACAACAAGCCAGTGAGAAGTCCTGAGGGGGACACAGATATATCTGCCAGCGGTGGAGTGTCCAATAAGAACAGCAGGAAGTCGTCTGGTGATGCCTGTAAAGGAAACAGACGACCGACGAGGTTTGTTATTAGTCTGTGGTCTTTTATATTTATGTGTTAGTTCTTCAGTATTTATTGGAGCTTCTCTTATTTATTTGACTCTAGGGCTTGGTATGTTGGCTTTTGTGGACTTTGTAAGCAAAGCTTGTATTGCGTGTCTACAGATAGAATCGTAAAATACTCCTATTCCTCTTCTAGTAAAATCCATAAAACAATCAGCGACTTTTTATTATTATCATTTATTTTTATTTTATTATTTATTACTAAGCAGTGATATTTATTAGTTCTGGTGTCGTTTGGTTTAAATGTGTGATTCAGCTTGAAATGTGCAGTTTTAACAGTGAGTTTTTTCACAGTATACCAAAATGTTTATAATAATAATTAGAAATTATAGCTTTGACCTAATTATTATTTTATTATTATTGTTATTTTGCAAATTATCGACTGAGTAACATCATAAATTTCCTATCACAATAAATGGAAATAAATTGGATGAATTAGTTTTTAAACATAATAATGATGTTGTCAAAATATCAAAGGGGTGCTCGGTCAGAAATCATTATTATAATTATAGTGGTAGCATATGCAGTAATGGAGTGACTTGTTGGAGGTTTTTTATATTATGGAGTTACAAGTTCTATACTGATTTCCCTTTATTTTCACTAGGAAACAAAAAATGCTAACACAAGTTGGATTTGATCATATCTGTTATCATTGTAATTTAAGATGGAAAAACATTTTGTTGAGCAGAAAATTTTTATCATCTTTTATTTAGAGCTCTATGTGTACTAGTTGTTGAATCCCTGTCTATGTCACTAGAGCTCTATGTGTACGGGTTGTTGAATCCCTGTCTATGTCACTAGAGCTCTATGTGTACTAGTTGTTGAATCCCTGTCTATGTCACTAGAGCTCTATGTGTACGGGTTGTTGAATCCCTGTCTATGTCACTAGAGCTCTATGTGTACGGGTTGTTGAATCCCTGTCTATGTCACTAGAGCTCTATGTGTACTAGTTGTTGAATCCCTGTCTATGTCACTAGAGCTCTATGTGTACGGGTTGTTGAATCCCTGTCTATGTCACTAGAGCTCTATGTGTACGGGTTGTTGAATCCCTGTCTATGTCACTAGAGCTCTATGTGTGCCGGTTGTTGAATCCCTGTCTATTTCACTTGAGCCTTCAAATTCTGAATAACATTCTAGAGTTCACACATTTTAGCAAAACCACCCTTTACTCCATCCTTACCTGCAGGACAAACTGATTTTTGTTGCAAACGGGTGTTACTAATTTGTTTCTAGAGTGTATAGCAGCAAATATAGATATCTTTAATTAGACAAAACTGTAATAGAATATTATTGGAAATAAAAATTGTCAACCGAGCTATTACCTACCAGATACGTTTTTTTACAAATCTACCACTTGTCTCAGATGATATGCTGCCAATAGTTTTATGAACTTCACTTGGAATGGCTGTGAGGTATGGCATCAAACAACAGGCATTAATGGGGTCCCGGCAGAGTAGTTTCACTTTAGCGATGCAACCGGAAGTAGCTTAGTCGATCGTTGAACTTATCATTAGAAATCACAACTTGCTTGACTATTATTCTGATGTGAGGAAATTTGAGTAAATAATATGACAAAAATGATGTTGTTGAGAAATCTCAACAAATCAATAAAGCCTTTGGAAGTTCGTTTTTGAAAAAAAGTTCGTTTATTCAGTTAAAAAAAAATAATTAAATATCGTGTTCACGGGTAGAACCATGGTTTCGTATTTTGGGTTTAATTGAGTCTGCCAACGCAAACTAATGAAAGCGCGCCCTTGAACGATTACTATGGTTTGCTTCCACAGTGCCATTGTAGTTTTACAGTTTATGTTGATGGCGCATCGTCAGTATTATATACCCCAAACTTATCAGCCGCCGTGAATATAAAAATGTTAATTGTTAAAATGAAGTCACTTTTGTTTTAATAGTATTGTTGGTGGAAAGCGGGCTTCCGGTTTCTTTAATAATAGCTCCGCACAAAACTCTGCCGGCACCTCATTGAACAAAGCCTTTTTTTAAAACAGATTTTTCATAAATGCTTTTTTAATCAAGCATGAGAAGCCTATTGAAATGGTAATTAGAATGGATTGATATTTACCATGCTAGAACACCTGCCGCCAGAAATATTCAACAATATCTCACAAAGTCACACTCACAAATGCTCGTATTCATTCATAAGCGCCGTAACATAAAGTGGCAGGCGTGGGCCATGGACTTGGTATACGCTAATTTCTAGCTCAGTAGAGCTTTCAATTTAAGCTCTACAATGTTTTCATTTCCCAATTCTAGTTTCCACCATCTTTTATGGCATTAGAAGTGGCGCGGATATGGATTGTGAGACGTGTATGGTTTTTGTTAGCAGTAGATTTATTTGAATTTTTTACCAGAGAAATTCGATAATATCTTATACAAAATTATTAACCACTTCACCAATGATAGGAAAGCAGTCATGTGACCACATATTGTTGCATGTGGTCGGAAGTAGCACTAAATTTTGTTATTACTACATTCAATGTTAATTGTTTAACCTTTTGGTACTTTTTCGATAATTTTTTTTTCGTAAATGGTTAAAATGTGGAAAATGGGTGTTTTTGACAATGATGATAGATGATAGCTGTACCAAATGATTGGCATTAAGCCAAGACAAAAACTCTCCTAGCTCAACGAATGTTGTGCAATGGGTCTTCCGTTTGAATAGGGGTTTAGTGGAAAATTTTTGAATCGGAAACCAAACTTGTTTGCACACTCGAGAACAACGCCCAGTCTTAGACAAGTATACATGTCACTATGGTGGAATAATTTTAAGCTGGAAAAACCACTTCTGGGAAATGATCTCAACAATTACCTTCCCGCCACAAGTGCTTTGATTAATACTCCATATCTTTTTATGGTTTATCAATTACTCCCCCATTCATTTACTTCTTTTGGATTTTATCACTGGGGGACTCCCCGTCTCTCCATTGTTTCTTTAACTCAATGTGATGAATGAACTGTTTTCTGCTGATAGCGAAATATCACTCGATGTAGCACTTCCTGTCTGCGACAGCCATGGCGCCATATGCAATAGCATATGAACTTGACTAGTTATCATAAAGTATTTTTATAGTACTGATTGTTTATTATATTAGTAACATGTAAATACTGCAGTCAGCTACCTGCTGCGGGTGCAGAAACAGTGAATAAATAAATAATATTCATAATGATGATCGTATTTGAAAAAAACTAAATAATTGAAACTGCAAAAAAATGAGTAGATTTAGGTTCCCTTGCCTGTTTTTAAACGGGGTGTAGTATTAAACATATGCAGGTAATTTTATTATTCTTGAAACATATTTATTGTTTATTAGAATGATGGTATTGCAATGCGTTGCATGGTAAATGTTATATTCCAGCACTCCAAGCAAGGCTAGGTCGTCCACTTCCACTCCTACTAAACAAATCAAGGCCCAGCCCACTCAGTTTAGAAGCACTGAACCAACTGCTGATAGCTTCAGATACTGGAGCAAAGATGATATTGAACAGGGCCTCAGTCTAGGTACCGTAATCCGGGTATGTTCTGAAAATCAGGCTATGTTTTGAATTAATTTTTTGTCATAACCAGTAACAAGTAGTATAATTATTTTTGTGCGTAGTTCACACAAGTAAAAATGATCTTAGATGTTACTTGATAAAAGTCACGATTTGCTTTATATATTGTTTCTAATAACATTTCGTATACGATTTTTGATATTAAAAACAGGATAAAATGACAGCATTTATTTTATGCCAATATTTGGGCGAACTTCCTGTTAATAAAACCTGGACTGGTAGTTAGAGCTGTATTCATATCAGGCTGGCAGAGGTAAATGTGCTTATCAGTGGGAGTTGCTTTTCCTTTCTAAAGAGAAAACAACTTCGAAACCAGATAATTTTTGTTTTCATTTTATTGAAATATTTTCAATTAAAATGTTATTCCTTGACACTGCTTGTTCACAGTCATTATTTTTGTTGTTTTGGCGAGTTTTGACAACATCTCTTGCAGTTGTACAAACTCTGGTGGAATTAACGCATATTAATAATAATATGAACCACACAAACAGTCAACAGTTTTTGGTAATAAATATTTTAATTTTGTTTATTTTCATCAGATCCTTCTTTGATGACTAATATCACCTAATTGTCTCTTTATTTAAGGTAGATATATGTTATATTTAATGGCAGGGTCCGCTGAGAATAAATCCAAAGAACTTCCGACAGTGTTTTATACCATACACCAACAACTACATTGATGTCTACATCCCGTGGCGCAACAGAGCTCTAAACGGAGACATAGTAGCCGTACATCTACTGGACAAAATGCTGAGCAGAGTGCTGACTGATGACATACTCAGTGACTTACGTGACAGTGGTTGTGCAGCCCCCTCTGGTGAGTGAACGTACAGCTCCCCCCGGTGAGTGAACGTACAGCCCCCCTGGTGAGTGAATGTACAGCTCCCCCTGGTGAGTGAACGTACAGCTCCCCCTGGTGAGTGAATGTACAGCGCTCCCTGGTGAGTGAATGTGCAGCGCCCCCTGGTGAGTGAGTGTGCAGATCCCCCTGGTGAGTGAATGTACAGCTCCCCCTGGTGAGTGAATGTACAGCACCCCCTGGTGAGTGAATGTGCAGCCCCCTTTGGTGAGTGAACGTACAGATCCTCCTGGTGAGTGAACGTACAGCTCCCCCTGGTGAGTGAACGTACAGCTCCCCCTGGTGAGTGAATGTACAGCTCCCCTGGTGAGTGAATGTACAGCTCCCCCTGGTGAGTAAATGTACAGCGCCCCCTGGTGAGTGAGTGTGCAGATCCCCCTGGTGAGTGAATGTACAGCTCCCCCTGGTGAGTGAATGTACAGCACCCCCTGGTGAGTGAATGTGCAGCCCCCTTTGGTGAGTGAACGTACAGATCCTCCTGGTGAGTGAACGTACAGCTCCCCTGGTGAGTGAATGTACAGCTCCCCCTGGTGAGTAAATGTACAGCGCCCCCGGGTGAGTGAGTGTGCAGATCCCCCTGGTGAGTGAATGTACAGCTCCCCCTGGTGAGTGAATGTACAGCACCCCCTGGTGAGTGAGTACACTGGCCTTTGGTGAGTGTACAGTGCCTCCTGGTAAGTGAGTGTACAATAGACATCTCTGTGATATTGACATCTACTCACACTTGTTACATGTGTCTATTATAGCATCTAATGGTAACAATCAGCACCTGGACTACGTTCGTCTGCACAAGTACCTGGCTGACAACCCAGAGCAGGTGAAGTTGCTGCAAGGGAAATATTCTCTGGAGTCTGGTATTCCTGATAAGTTTCTGCAGCCGGTTGGAGTGGTGAGTATACATAGACATGTAGTATACATAGACATATGGTATACATAGACATATAGTATGCATAGACATATAGTATACATAGACATGTAGTATACATAGGCATGTAGTATACATAGACATATAGTATACATAGGTATGTAGTATACATAGACATGTAGTATACATAGACATATGGTATACATAGACATGTAGTATACATAGACATATAGTATACATAGACATATAGTATACATAGACTTATAGTATACATAGACATATAGTATACATAGACATATAGTATACATAGACATGTAGTATACATAGACATATAGTATACATAGATATGTAGTATACATAGGCATGTAGTATACATAGACATGTAGTATACATAGACATATAGTATACATATACATATAGTATACATAGACATATGATATACATAGACATATAGTATACATAGACATATAGTATACATAGACATGTAGTATACATAGACATGTAGTATACATAGACATATAGTATACATAGACATGTAGTATACATAGGCATATAGTATACATAGACATGTAGTATACATAGACATGTAGTATACATAGGCATGTAGTATACATATAGTATACATAGACATGTAGTATACATAGACATGTAGTATACATAGGCATGTAGTATACATATAGTATACATAGACATATGATATACATAGACATATAGTATACATAGGCATATAGTATACATAGACATGTAGTATACATAGACATATAGTATACATATACATATAGTATACATAGACATATAGTATACACAGACATATAGTATACATAGACATGTAGTATACATAGACATGTAGTATACATAGACATGTAGTATACATAGACATATAGTATACATAGGCATGTAGTATACATAGGCATATAGTATACATAGACATGTAGTATTCATAGACATATAGTATACATAGACATATAGTATACATAGACATATAGTATACATAGACATATAGTATACATAGACATATAGTATACATAGGCATGTAGTATACATAGACATGTAGTATACATAGACATGTAGTATACATAGACATATAGTATACATAGACATGTAGTATACATAGACATATAGTATACATAGACATGTAGTATACATAGGCATGTAGTATACATAGACATATAGTATACATAGACATGTAGTATACATAGACATATAGTATACATAGACATGTAGTATACATAGACATATAGTATACATAGACATATAGTATACATAGACATGTAGTATACATAGGCATGTAGTATACATAGACATATAGTATACATAGACATGTAGTATACATAGACATGTAGTATACATAAACATACATTATGCATAGACATGTATTATACATAGACATATATTATACATTGACCTATAGTAGATAAGGTATATGTTTTACATAGACCTGACATCTAGTGTACATAGACACTGTTTTACAGGTGGTATATGTGTTGGAACAAAAACACAGCAGGCTGGCAGCTGGCCAACTACAACCCAGGACGGATGGAAACAACAATTACGCATTCTTTATACCCAACGACTGCAGACTTCCACGCATAGACATACCAATCAATTACTGTCCTCCAGGTATCTGCACTCTGCCTCCCAATCTGTGTACAAGTGTCATATTATTGTTACTTTGTCTCACAAAATGAAACATGCGCTCAAATTGTCTTTTCACAAAGACAGACTGGAAGAAACTCGATGACTATGCAACGTAGGTTAGCTTTCTTTTGATATTGTCAAAAAAAAGTTTTTAAGTTTGCTTTACATGTAAAGTATGTCACATAAATGTGATGGTTAATATCCAGAAACCGTAACAGTGATTATTTGAAGGACAAATCTTTGCAGCTATGTCCATTATGTAGTATGCTGACCATAAATATTTAGTAAGTAGGGACTTTATGACAATCAAAGACGTACTTCACAGCGTTGTGGATGGAAAATATATTGTTGTTCGTTTGCTATGAAGTCTCAACTTGGAGCAAAATTTTAGATAAGAATTTAAAACTTGTTTCTGTAACAAGTATCGTACAGAGATAATTGCTTGTTAGTTCATTTGGTACCTAACATATAAGGCTGTCATTTAATCGAGTTATTCTTAACGATTTACTCAAAGTTTCCACTAAAGATTAACTCGATTATAAACCATAATTTAATTAATCACCATTAGTACTGGCTCCTTTTTTTAGTTCTTTTAAACTTGGCAAGTGCAATTTTGTTTGTCTAATGACATTTTTTATTATTATTATTGTTAGTAATGTTTTAGGTTTACCATAATGCTTATAATTTTCAATCAAATCAGAGAAATTTGAATTATATAATGGAGAATTGGAGCTAATTATAGAAATCACAGGAGATTAACTTTGTGATAAATCAAGATCAATAAATAGGAAAATAAGATTAATCATGACTAAATTTATTAACCGTGTCACTGCCATACTAACAGCAAAATAAATTTTTTTAGTTCAAACTAGCTCGAACTAGATAAAAATACTGTTGTAACTAACACAGGCTAAAGGCTAAGGTTTTTGGTAGAGAAATGTAAGAATTAGAATCACTTATCACATTTATTGTTGATGTGTTGTCGTGGTGACCTATAAACTGCGCCTGATAATCACTGGCTGTTATTTTTTATTATTCGCTATGTTACCTACAAAAGCTGTGTAAATGGTTGTTTTATGAACAAGGTTAACACCTAACTAAATAATTTTGTTGCGTTTGTTTCAACGTTTCTCTTACTGGTTCCAATCACTACATTTATTGGCAGAAAAAAGAATAAAAATTAAATTTTAATGTAGCTTTGGTTAAAAGGTTTTTACTTATTGTAAATTTGGAATTGCCCGCTCTCACCTTTTACTATTCTCGGGTTTTGTCTAGTTTCTCATGAATACTCTCTGCTCTAAATACTGCCAGTTTTAAAATATGCATGTCGTTTGTGCAAAGGATCTTTGCAAACACGCGTGTTGAAACATGTTTTGAAAGTTGTTTTTTGATAACTATGAAACATTTGTATCCGCTGAATCAATGAGGAGATAACTCCACATGTTTATTTACAGCTGAGGCTATGATTTATTACCATAGCTTGCATGTTGAATGACTGCAAACTGTTCCAGCTTTTACCAAAAGTCTTCCATGGACAATACTTGTCTTGTCCACAATAAATAAATATTACGGATTTCTTGTTGAGTCCATTTCAAATAGCAACCGGTATATGTAAACTTGTATAATTGTTGCAATATTGGATATTTTCCAAAAAAATTGGTTAGGTTTTGTCTCCTATTAATTATTCAGTTACAATTTCATTTTTTTGACTGGATCCAAGGATACCTGTTGATGTTTTGTAGGCTAAGTGTCGACTTTTCATGTTTGTTTTCATTCAGACTTGCTGCAAAGGCCCCAAGACTATGAAGATAAGCTCTACGTGGCTAAAATAACTGCATGGAAAGAGGGAAACGCTCGAGCTAACGGGTAAGTGCGAGCTTTTAATCTCCCTTTCAGTGCACGTTAAATCTAATTTTGCACTTCAAATAAAAAGAGTGCGAAGTCTTACTAATGAGGTGGCACCAACTCCATACATCACCAATTCTTGGAAGCCCTAAACCAATTTTCTTACTGCAGGATTATAACAATAATGATAGTAATTATAATAATAATAATAATAATAATAGTAATAGTAATAGTAATAGTAATAGTAATAGTAATAGTAATAGTAATAGTAATAGTAATAGTAATAGTAATAGTAATAGTAATAGTAATAGTAATAGTAATAGTAATAGTAATAGTAATAGTAATAGTAATAGTAATAGTCATAGTCATAGTCATAGTAATAGTAATAGTCATAGTATTAGTAATAGTAATAATAATAATAATTATGAAAGCACCTGTAACTTATTTATTATTTATTTTACTCTATTTCCTGCCGTTCGTCTGAGGCCCACAGGCTGTGGCTAAAAATTTTAGTTGCCTTGTCTATCATATTTTATTTATACATGGCTGATAGTTTGTTTTTCCAAATTGTACAATAAATATTTTAATATCACAACACAAAATGTAGCATAATAATTATCATTTTCTGAACACAGACAATTGATATAGCAATTACAATATTTTGAGATGCTTTTTACATTCACACTAGCATATAGCTGACAATGGGGTCCCAGCAGTTTTTTGTGCAAGGCTAGTAGTAAAGAAACCGGAAGCCCGCTTTTCTAACTGAATAAACCAAAATCTTTTCAAAAAATAACTTCAAAAAGCTTTATTGATCCTTTGAGCTTTCTCAGCAACATCATTTTTGTCATATTATTTGCTCAAATTTCCTCACATCAGAATAATAGTCAAGCAAGTCATGGTATCTAATGATAAGCTCAACAATCGACTAAGCTACTTCCGGTTGCATCGCTCAAGTGAAACTACTCTGCCTGGACCCCTTTGACAGCGTTTGCTGGATTATGATGTTTACTACATGACCCTGGTTTGACCTTGGATTCAATTAACTTATAAAATTACATAGAAGCAATAAATCATTGACTAGTATAGACCAGTAGATTTGGTCATCTTTTGTTAGAATCCTATAGTTAGTGCCCGGCCAATTAGATTGAAATTGTTCTAGAGTAAATGCATCTTTAGACTGTGCTCTCTCACTACAGCACTCTGGTGAAGGCTTTGGGCAGCATGAAGGAAGTAGAACCAATGACTCAGGCTATATTAATGGAATATGGGGTGGACAGCGAGGAGTTCCCTGACGAGGTAAGTTTTTCGGATATTTGCTGATTGCATTTAGTATCTATATTCAGAGTTGTCTTCTATTTTTAGTTTGTGTAATAAGGGAGATAACCCTGAAAATGTAAAGTGCAAACCCCTACTCTAGACAAACCCCCTGCCTCTAAACAAACCCCCTACCTCTAGACAAACCCCCTACCTCTAGACAACACCTTCTACCTCTAGTCAAACCCCCTACCTCTAGACAAACCCCCCTACCTCTAGACAAACCCCCCTACCTCTAGACAAACCCCCTTACCTTTAGACAAACCCCCTACCTCTAGACAAACCCCCCTACCTCTAGACAAATCCCCCTACCTCTAGACAAACCCCCTTACCTCTAGACAAACCCCCCTACCTCTAGACAAACCCCCTTACCTCTAGACAAACCTCCCTACCTTTAGACAAACCCCCTTACCTCTAGACAAACCCCCCTACCTCTAGACGAGACCCCCCTACCTCTAGACAAACCCCCTACCTCTAGACAAATCCCCCTACCTCTAGACAAACCCCCTGCCTCTAGACAAAACCCTCTACTTGAAGGCACATTTTTTAGTTTTAAATATTTTTAAAGAATAAAGCAATTTTAGTCGAAAAACTTATTTTCAAGTCAAATAATATCAATAGAATTAAGTTAGCGTGATTAAAAACTTATCCAGAGGGTTTGCTTTTTTGTCGTTGTTGTCGTAATCGACAATAACAATAATTCTCAAATCTGAAATACAAGAGTTTTTGACTGCAAAAAAATTGCATAATGTAATAAATAAACAATTAAATATAACTTTCTAACACAATAAAAAAATAAGTATAGGCTAATTTAAGATTATTTTTAGTAAATTGGTTGAGACTATTCAGCACTCTTTGAATCTAAGAAATACAGTTTGTGTAAAGATAGGAGGTTTTGTCTTACCCCAAAAAAACTAGTATTTGCTGATGTTACTTTTAAGATTAATTGAGATTAAGATGAGATTAAAATTATTTGTAAACTTTCCTACTTCATTTTACCGGAAGAAATGATCTAGAGTTTCTTTGTTTAAGTTTCATCCAAAAAGAAAACAAAATTTTTATGAAGTCAGCAACTATATTGTGTTTGAATATGAGGACTTTTGTGAAATTTCGCGGCAAGATTAACTGCAAACAGTTAATCTCACAGCGAGATTAACTGCAAACAGTTAATCTCACAGCGAGATTAACTGCAAACAGTTTAGAAAGGTTGAATTTTCAAATTTTAGTTGTCCGTGCCATTGCAGTTTCCTAACTCGTTGGTAAACTTTGTGTTTATAGACTGTATTTCAGCTGTGGCTTTGTTTTCGTAGGTCAACAGTTGTCTACCTGGTAACCTACCCTGGGCGATACCAAATGAGGAGTTGTCCGGTAGAAGGGACTTCACCAAGGAGTGTGTGTTTACCATTGACCCATCCACTGCTAGAGACTTGGATGATGCATTGTCCTGTAGACAAGTTGGCTCTGGTGAGAATCCATCACACGTCTGTTTGTGTTCTTTAATACACAACAAGCTATTGCAGGAGTTGTCTTATCAGTATCCCTCATCTGTTCAAGTTCATTCGCTTTGCCTGTTGCATTATGGAAGTTTCTTGCAGGAAATAACTTCACTGGTGAAGCAGAAGTATTTCGTGCTAGTTGAACTTTTTTTCGTATAATATCTGAGAGCTTTTGCTAAACTTCTCAACTGAATTATGCAAAAGTGTCAGAATTTGCGATTCTACAAAAAACATTACCCGCGCTCTCTATACCTTATCATTGGAATAAAAAATCTTTTTTTACTTGGATGGTTTTCATCCTAGTGACAAGTCAATTTTGTAGCGAGTTTTAAATAACGCAAACATGTCCCCAGGTAATAGCAATGCTATTATTTGGCCACGAGTTCCTGTTTGTTGAATAAATATATGAGAAAATTTTGTTATAATACATTTACAGTAATATATTACTAGGATTGGAATAGAAAATGATCAACGATTGTTAAGATCACCTGCAATGTATATTATTTTTCTTTTCCAGAAATATAAACATAATTTCACCATTGCAGCTCCTTCATTCAACAGAAAAATGAAATTCTGACAGAGAAAGTGTCCATATTGCAGTTTTTTAGCTTTGTAACTTTATTTCAGCTTTTTCCGTTGCTTGCATGATGCAATTACATTTGTCTTAAGCTTTGATTCTTTGCAGACACATACGAGGTTGGGGTGCACATTGCAGACGTCTCGTACTTTATCGAGCAAGGCAATGCATTGGATCAGATGGCAGCCTCAAGAGCTACCAGTGTCTACATGGTACAGAAGGTGATACCAATGCTTCCCAGACTCCTCTGTGAGCAGCTGTGCAGGTTTGTCTACCTCAGGGATGTTATAGAGTATTATTGGTTGGCTGGCTGGGGGGGGGGGGAGATTTACAACGACTTTTTCATTTTTTTCATCACACTTGGAGCCCATGTTTGCTGTGATATTTTTTTTGTAATAAGCTGTCTTATTTTAGAAAATGGCTGTTGTGTGCATTTCATCTTTATGTTATCTTCGTCCATCATCTTACCGCTTTGCAATTCAATAAATTTAAATAAATCTTAGGAAAATTGGAGTGAAGGTTTTGGTAGCAGAAATTCTTTTGATGAGAATGGCATAACTTACATTGGGAACGTTTTAAAAATTGAATATTCATGATTTCACTACGAGACCTGGAAAATTTTTCAAGTTTTTCAAATTTGTAATGACGCCGGATTAAACCTAATTTATCCGTTTCTAGTGATTTAAACCGAAAAGATTTTTCTGGAGTTGTGCTCTCGTTAAATGTATCTATATATGCAACAATTAACGTAAAGCCATAAAGCGGAGTTGCAAAAGTTTGGCTTGTATGGATAGAAGGGGGCATCCCAGTAATAGCCATTAAGAGTATTCACGACCTCTGTTCGCCGAACACATTGCAATAAAAATAATCTGACCGGCAATAATTTTAATCAATAAATAACCATTTTGTTCGGAACTCGTGGGTCAACAAAAAGTAGCTCACTGAATAAAAAAATAATCAACGAGTATTTATTTATATTGTTCGTAGGTCGCAAATGAAACTGAACACTAAATAAATAATAACGAGTGAATTGATTTTTTTCATTTTCATAAACTGGTTTTACATCCTTGAAAAATAATTTGAAACAAGTGCAAGCATTCAAAATTTACTAAATTGAAGGGCAGCTTGACAAACTATTCTAGTTTGTAGCAGTTCAAATTTTATTATTTTCTTAGTTAATTTGAAAATTGGGAGTGATCTTCTTTAGGATTTGTTCGGTAAACTATAACATTTCATTGAATATTATGTTGTTCTAAACTAACGTTCCATTGCATACGCGACATATTGAATTACGAACACCTATTATTTTTTTCATTTTGTTCGACGAAAGGTCGCGAATACTCTTAATGTGCACAGACTTTCAAGAGCATCAAAAAGTAAGTTTGCGATTATTTTCAGATTTTTTGGAGCTGTTTTACTTGAGTCAGCATTTTAATTTATTATTGATGGGTTTGCTGTTATGTACACACTGGCATTCACTTGACCAGCCTCTCAAAAACTAGAGCGATATTACAGTTGAAAATCCTTTTTTTGAATCAAATAATATTAAAAGATTTAAATTATCAACTTTTAGAATTTATTTGTGAAAAAGAAAAGCACTAGATTTTTATTGTTGGCATTGTTGTTGTTATTAACAACAATGCCAATTTTCAAATCTGAATTGTTTGTTACTTGACCGAAAAAAATTTTGGACAACATAGGATGTAAATAAATAATGATTTTAAAATACAATAAATACGTAAATAGGGATTTATTTATGATTATTTTTATTAATTCGGTTGAGACTATTTTGCACTCTTTGACCCTGAAGAAAGACAACTCCGACTAGTGTATTGCACATCAGTCGATGACACGCCACCTTTAATAAATCTAAAAACTTTCATAATGTTGTATATAAATAATGATGACTGTCATATTGAATATATACATGAAATTGTTGCTTCGTTGTAAAATCTTGTGCTAAATAGTCTGAAAAAATTGACAAAAGTTTCATAATATACTTCTGTACAACCGGCGCTTGTCCTAACATCCATCTAAGCTTTTTGAGTTGAATGGATTTAAATTTATCTTTGGAGTTGTCCTTTCTCTAATCATTGCCTCAAAATTCATATAATCAGTATGTTTATGCATTATCAATGGCTTTCAGCTGTACCATATAATGTTTGTTTACTCGTCCATCTCGTTTTATTGCACTCATCTAAGAGTGCTGTTTGAGTGTTCACCTTAATAGATTTTGGAGGATGCGTATTGTTACAATGGTAGCATGTAGGTATTTCAAAACATTTAGAATTAGTAAGTTTTATTTCTTAACACCATGCCCTGTTGCGTTTAAAAAGTGAACGATTTACACAATTTCCATAAAATAATGATACTTATACCCTGCACAGTTGTGTCCTCTCCAGTATGAAGTGGTCCCTTGTAAAGGAAAAATACGAAAGAACCCCTTTTTTAATAGTCCCAAAATAATTAAATAGATAATAGCTCAAAAGTTGTCTCCCCATTGCAATCAGTTTACAACCCCCACATAGCACCATGTATACCACACCATTTTGTATCGGCTTATTTAAACTGTTTGTAGTCTGAACCCTGATGAGAAGAGGCTTGCATTCAGTGTTTTATGGCACATAGACATCGAAGGGAACATCACCAAAGAATGGTTCGGCAGGTCTGTGATCAAGTCATGTGCCAAGTTGAGCTACCAGCATGCTCAGGTATATACTGGACTTGGCTGTGAGCCTACCCTATAGATACACAAACCGTCATGTTTGAATTAGCGTATGCATGTTTGTGGAATTTATATTAAATGTTTGAAAAACAAAATTTTTTGGACCAAGTTTGGAAAAGCTGCTCAGTTGGGACAGTTTTTATCAATATTCTTGGTAGAATGACTCTTTTGAAAATTATAAATATTTTGAGGAAGATTTTCTTTCAATAATATGTTTGTTAATAAAAACCTTAAACATTCAATAAAATTGTTTCAACCTGGTAAAACTTGCATCAATCAAGCTTAGTTGTATCTGTTCGGGTCTTAACTTTTTGTTCTAATTTATTATTATAAAATTCTTCTTGAAAAGTATAAATAATAATCACCTCCCAGTTTACGTAAGATCTACATCTCTCACCTGTGACCTCTGTAGTACTCTAGTTTGGAGTTGTCTACTGTTGCCATGTATGTAATAATGCTGTCAAATTATTTGTTTTGTACATAATAACAAGCAAGTCTACTTGCATTACTGTACCTGTAGTTACTGTTGTACCTGTAGTTATTGTTTTACCTGTAGTTATTGTTGTACCTGTAGTTACTGTTGTTACTGTTGTACATGTAGCTATTGTTGGACCTATAGCTATTGTTATACCTGTAGTTATTGTTGTACCTGTAGTTACTGTTGTACCTGTAGTCACTGTTGTTTCTGTAGTTACTGTTGTACCTGTATTTACTGTTGTACCTGTAGTCACTGTTGTTTCTGTAGTTACTGTTGTACCTGTATTTACTGTTGTACCTGTAGTTACTGTTGTACCTGTAGTTACTGTTGTACCTGTAGTTACTGTTGTACCTGTAGTTACTGTTGTACCTGTAGCTATTGTTGTACCTGTAGTTACTGTTTTATATGTAGTAATTATTGTGTCCGCAGGGATTCATAGAAGAACCAGACAGAGATTGGCGGGCAGACGAGCTACCACCAATATCTGATGGCTTTACTGTGTCTGACATCAAGAGCAGAGTTCTTGTATTGGACAAGGTTTCTATTAGAGCTTTCTATTGGTCATTTTATGTATCAGTTTTCTTTATTGGTCATTTTGATGCATGCTTAGTCTTGCTATTGGTTGGCTCTGGTCCTGCTGCAGCACTTCTTGGACTATCTGACTATCCTACAGCTTGCACTATTGCTCCGTCCTCTGTTTTTATTTGCTCGTATCCTAGTCTCAGTTTTGTATGCCTAGATTGCCAAGATTCTTAGAAGGAAAAGATTTGAACAGGGGGCCCTACGACTAGACCAGACTAAGCTTTCTTACACATTAGACAATGACACAGGCTATCCTACTGGCTACTATATCTATGAGCTCAAGGACAGCAATAGGTGAGTGGAATTGTCTTCTCTCTGTAATATATTACCGCCCTAGTTTGTACTATGAGTGGAGTTGTCTTCTCTCTAATATATAACCTTCCTAGTTTTTACTATAAGTAGAGTTGTCTTCTCTCTGTAATATATAACCACCCTAGTTTTTACTATAAGTAGAGTTGTCTTCTCTCTGTAATATATAACCACCCTAGTTTTTACTATGTGTGGAGTTGTCTGCTCTCTGTAATATATAACCACCCTAGTTTTTACTATGAGTACAGTTGTCTTCTCTCTGTAATATATAATCACTCTATTTTGTACTATGCGTAGAGTTGTCTTCCCTCTGTAATATATTACCACTAGTTTGTGCTATAAGTAGAGTTGTCTTCTCTCTGTAATATATAACCACCCCAATCTAAGTGCAGAAATCAAAGTGTGGTCAGCCGTTTCCAGCGCTATTTTATATAAGGACAACTCCACTGAAGCCAAATTTCACAAACGGTCATATAAGTCATCATTGGCTGAAATAGTTTTTACTCATTTATTCAATATTTGTAGCGTAAAATGAATTTCTTTTTGCAGTAATACCTCTGTGAACATGTTTTGTTTCAATGTAGCAAAAAAAATTATTTTATTCAGTGGAGTTTTGGAGTAAAATTTTGTTTAAAACCTTTAACCGTCACTGGAGCCTTCACTGGAGCCAGGAGTCATCTCCCCTTCATATGAAGAACTCTATATCGAGTGGTACCGTATATTGATAAGTTTGCCGACACGTTTACTAATGATTATGTGCCCTATAATGCAAAAACGTTCGTTTTCATCCCAGTGACTTTACGTGACCTTTTGTAATGGTATGCAGGGCGCACAGTCGCGTTATTTACCATCCATTTGAGAGACAACCGAAGTGCCACTTGGTTTTGCGGCAAAAAAACGAAATAATAATAAAACTAGTGGAACGTTTGTTATTTATTTTTAACTAGTATTTATTATTATTATTCATAAATATCTGACTGAATAAACAAAATCGTTGTAGACTACTCTAAAGTGAACTGTAAACAATGTGAAAAAGTAGTATGCTCATTTTGAAAAAAAATAATTGATTTCATCGGTACAGTAAAAAATAATTATTTTTTTGGAGTATTTAATGTTATTATTATTAATTATTCAAACTACTTTGAGATTATAATTATATGAATAAATTTTGGCTATTACTTATATCTAAAGTTGTTATTTATTTATTTAAAATTTGATATGAAAGTCGAATGGTATAAGAAAAATAGTTTATAATTCCTGTTTTTTAATAATACAAGTGCTAATATAAGCACTATATTCCGGCCCTTATTACTTAGCTTACATTAAAATGTTTTTGTTTAAAATTCCCAGTGGGCTAGGAGACATCCTGAGCTTTCAGATGAGTGGTTGTTTTAAGCTGTACCTTGTCAATTTGCAGAGTTATTAGCTGTTGAAATAGAGCCTTTTCTTTATAAGTTATAGTGTAATCACTCAAGCATTTGGCTCCAGAGGGTCACGTGACAAGGGGAGTTGGCCACACTTTGATTTCTGCACTTAGACCCCAATTTGTGCTATGAGTAGAGTTGTCTTCTCTCTGTAATATATAACCACTCTAGTTTCCACCAGCCATTGCAGTCTCCTCTCTCACACAGGATGATAGAAGAGTATATGCTGTTAGCCAACATGGCTGTAGCCCGTAAGATCTATAATGCCTTCCCCGAGATCGCTGTCTTGAGGAACCACGCAGAGCCTCAGGGCAAGCAACTCTCCGACTTGGAGTTGTCCTGCCAACAGATGGGGTTGAGCATTGACACAACCAGCAGTCTCACAATGCAGGTAATAGCTGCTAACTGTGTACTAGCTACCGTATACCACTAGTGTATAATGTATGTATCAGTGACTGGGTACCGGTGACTGCTAGTGACTGCGTACTAGTGATTGTGTACTAGTAACTGTGTACTAGTGACTTTGGACTAGCAACTGTGTATTATTGACTGTGTGCTAGTGACTGTGTGCTAGTGACTGTGAACTAGTGACTGTGTACTACCCTACTTCCAGAAAACATAAGTATTAGCTAAATTTTGAGTTTTCCTCTATTATCCTATCACAGAAAATTAACTAGGATACAAATCAGTGTGTAGAGTGTTCCATTTGTACTAGAACTCTGTAAATTAGTGATCACTTTTGCTTATTTCTTGTCAATTTTAGTTGGAAGTAATTATTTTAATTTTAATGATTTTTTTCGGCATTTTAGTTGGCTGTTGTGCGTTAGCTAAAAAAATTTTTAGCGACTTCGTTTTCAAGTTGAAGTATAGGAAAAGCTTTGCTAACAAGAGTTCATTCTCTACAAAAGATTAACAAATTTATGATTTTTCTATTTGTATTGTTGAAATATATTAAATAATAAGTTATTTTACTTTTTTTATTTCAAGTGGAGCATAGGTGTATTCACGGCTTGGATCAATGAACATCTGCTATTAGTCATATTTGGGATCCACATCAGTTGGCGGCATCGATCCAGGTGTTTAATTTTTATTGTATCATAATAAGAAATAATATCCATTGATGCGGATCAAACACGAGGGCATAAAACTCCAATGCGCATTGTAGCGAGCATAGTTATTTTCACATGTTCAATAAATTCATCAGCGACGGTTATTGTGTCGTTGGTTCCTCACTGGTACTATTAACAGTAGTAGCAGTAGCAGATAGTGGTAGCGAGTCAAAGAATAAACAGCTTTACACTTGTCTGGTTGACGACTTTTATTTCAAAACATTTCATTCTTGATTAATTATAACATTTATATTTATGGTTTTAACAAAATAGCTCTGTGTTTCATTGTTGTAATCAATCTATTGCCACTATATCAATATTGTACATGCAAATCATCATAATTAATAATAATAAACAACATATATAATAATTAATAATATATAACAATAGAAAAATAATAAATTATGCTGAGAATGAACTGCTTTGAAACAAACGCCACCCACGTGGGTATATATTAATTTTCATGTTATGGATTGGTAGTGTTCGCGACCTATGAGTATGCCTCGCAAATTAAAGGGATAGTCTACAGAGAAAGCCAAAAATGTCATTTTTTGATGCTAGTTTATATGATATTGGAATGGTTAGGTAGCACTAATTTAATACATAAGCTACCAAAAGACAGTGATTTTCCCAATAGGGACCAAATTTTATTGTAAAACTTTCCAAAAGGATAAAAATAGCAGTATAAAACTGTCAAGTTTGCACAAATCTATTTTGAATTTCGCTCTGTTAGAAATATCGCCAAAGACTCGTTACATTGTTGTCTATAACGAGGGTACACCCCGTACAGACATAGCGTACATTCAACTTGTGCGACATTAGTAAACTGCCACCGCTGGAGCGCGACTGTGAGTGACCCCCAAATATGACGGGACCGGCTTGCACGCCTCGTCATTATTACGCAGATACTTATAAGCGTTGTGGCTATTGCACATTATTAGGCTATATCAGTGATCCGCATGAAAACTATCATCGATCATTATTTTTATTAATAATAAGCGCTATTATTGCATATCTATTGGTATTATGTATGATGTTGTTATGATTATGAAATAAAGATATCAAAAATATTATTAGCATTTTTTTATTTAGTATTATAAAAATAATACTACTAAATACTAATACTAAAATAATACTAAATATTATTATTATTAATTATAATTTTATAAAAATAACTGGCAAAAAAATTAATTATTACGGTTTCAGCAATGAATGGCCCCTAATAACTGAAACTATTTAATATTTCAATGTTTTTTTAGTAGTCCACAGAGCAAAAATACATGAATTGGTGAAACTAAGGGTGTAACAACACTGGAAAATGATAGCTTGACAATTATAACAATTCAATCGTATAAGGAAATGAATGCGTTTGGGGTGTACGCCAACCCCGGTGACGAACCAAACAATGTATTGCCGATATCCAAAATGCGATTTCGTATTTTCCCTTAATTTTCACAAACTAAAATGTTAAAAACAACAAAGATACTCCCTTATTTATTGTTACTGCTATTCAAAGTTTGTATCAAAATTTAGTTTTCTCTGTAGACCATCCCTTTAATATTTTTTTGCCCGTGGGAATGGTATTTTGCGATCCATTAAAAATATTGCTACCGACCCATTCGCATTGAATAAATTGCGAAAAATATTATTTATTAAATTTATTGTACGGATCGATCCAGGTTGCGAATATACCTTTTATCTCTCTGTATTTTGGCGGATTATATTATATGTTAAATGTCTTTTCCTATAAGTATAGGTAAGTACTTGATGGTTTACTGACTTTAAATACATCTTGGCTAGTTATGGTAACAACAATGAAGCATGAGTAATATTTTTTTGATTAAAACAAATATTAAAACCAACTAAATTTTCCATTTGCAAAGTTGCAGATTTTGAAAACAAATTACTGCAAGTAGTACTATTGATTAGTAATCTGTCATGTGATGTAACAGCAGATGTGAGATATCTATATGTTACTTTTGTTGTGGTACCGAAAAATTAAAAAGAAATATCCCACAATTTTTTCTTTACAACATAGATGTAAAAGAATTATACCTTATATTTCATCTAGTCGTATGATTATATGTAATTTGTTTGCAATATTGAGTGCAATGTATGTAGTTGTAATACAATCTGTAACAGGAGCATGCTGCAAAAATTCCACCTAGGACACACTCTGGACAGTCAATGCAGCGCGTAAAAACATTTTTGTCCAAGTTGGCTAAAGATGTGCCCAAGTAAATGATGAAAGTGAAGGACTAAACAACAATGTGCCTGAGTTCAAAGAGTTCAATCAATAGAAATAATAATTAATTTTTGATATCAAATAATATAAACCATACCTTATTAAATAATTTATTTGTGATGTTAATTGTAATGGACAATATTCTTAGATGATAATTATTCGTCGTCTTCGAAACTAACGTATGTTTGTAAACAAAACAGATAATAGTTCTGTGGAAGCAGCCATAGAATTATTTCCCCGAAGGCAACCAATGGCAGCCCCAGTTGTAATTATTATCAAAAAAAAAATTTTGGACCATCCAGTTCTGTAATATTTAAAGGTTATTTTTTATCTCAACTGTTCACCGTCCAACAGTTACTCACGTTTTTTTTTACTTCTGCGCTTTTTCCTTTACCTTGGGACATTTGGTTTGGGCATGTTCCCAAGTTGATATTTTTACATAGGCACATGTGCGATAGTGTTCACTACGCCCCTGATTTGTAGTACTACAATGTATGATGTTGTAGCAATCGCTGGCACAGTACTTGGGAGGTGACTCTGATGAAGAACAGGGAAAGTTTCAGATTCTGATGCAGATGTGTACAAAACCGATGCAGAGGGCTCAGTACTTCTGTACAGGTTCACTGGACGATGAAGCTCTGTACAGACACTACGCATTGTCTGTACCCCTTTATACACACTTCACCTCTCCCATCAGAAGATATGCTGATGTTATGGTTCACAGGCTACTGGCTGCTTCCCTAGGTGGGTGGTCTTGTTGATGTCCGTAATTGTATGATTTTTCTGTTAATTGTTAGCTATGAATGAGGTTGATGTTGGTTCTGATTGCACCACTCTGACAGTGCATATTTGATAGTGCAGTCAGTATAAGGTACATGTACTTCATAGATCTCCCCTTTTTTTCCATTTTGTGAGCTTTGTGTACTGATATTGTTATGCAGGCTATTTCTGCTTTACATACAGATTATTGTGCGCAGCCCGTAGGAGACAGCAAATATTTCAACTCTCAGGCTAAGCACTGTAATGATAAGAAAGACAATGCTAAGAACGCTGGCAATCTTTCTCTTGAAATGTTCTTTGTGGCTTTCCTTAAGGTATGGGGAGTTATCTTATCTATTTAAAACAGATCCTCATGCTCCACTTACCAATTCTATGAACCTTTCCTTTTTGCACTTGTGTAGTGGAAGATCATGTTTAGTTCACTATTCTGTGCGAAATGACTACCTATGTTATTTTCTATTAAAAGCGTAATTATTGCATTGATAAACACAGCGATTGATCTGATTGGTTGTGTTGTAGGAATGTGGACCAATAGTAGAAAGAGTTATGATAATGGGGGTATTAGATCGTGCTGTGGATGTTGTCTGCATCAAACTAGGCTATAAGAAACGCATCTACACTGAGGTACCTTTAACACATTTTGTGATTGTATTCATACACCCTCAACTGTATTCATGCTCAGCTCAATAAATTTATACACTTTTGAGTATCTGTACACCCTTGAATGTATTCATACTCTCCTGAATGTAATCATTTACCTGTGCATGTATTCATCATATCCCTTGATTGTATTCATATCCTCTTGAATATATTTATATGCCTGTCAATGTATCCATATACCTTTAAATGTATTGAAATGTCCGTGATGTATTCATACACACTTAAATTTATTTTTATGCCCTGCAATGTGTTTCTAAACCCTTAAATCTGTTCGTACCCCTCTTAATGTATTGATACGCTTGTGAATGTATTCATACACCTCTATATGTATTCATACACCTTTAAATCTATTCATACGCCTCTAAATGTATCGATACGCTCATGAATGTATTCATACTCTTCTAAATGTATTCACGCACCTCTAAATGTATTCATACACCCATAAATGTATCCATACACCCCTGAATGTATTCATACACCCCTAAATGTATTCATACACCTCTAAATGTATTCATACACCTCTAAATGTATTCATACACCTCTAAATGTATTCATACACACCTAAATGTATTCATACACCCTAGCATAAACTAATTCTACAACACATTTGGCATCTTCTATCCAATCCACTTATTTATTTTGATTCATTTATCAATTATTATTCATTTCATATTATAGAAGCTCAACCTCAAAACTCTGCCACAGTTTAACAACGACGGACCACCCACCCTTACATTAACGTGGCCGTCCTTAGATCCTCTGTCTAACTCCACTGTCACCCAGACTCTTAGGCTATTCGACATCGTCAAGTGCCAGCTGGTTGCAGGGAAAGACATCGTGCACTTCCAGGTTAGTGAACATTTGAGTTGTCTCGCCTTGTTATGTATCAAAATAATTGTTTGGGCTTATCAACACGGGCCATCTTGTTTTTGTTAACTGTGCTGTTTTCGTCAACATCGCATTCAAACTAAAGAATTGTGGGTAATGTGTTTGTGAGGGTCTTAATGGCCTTCTTTCTTAGTAGGTGTATATCACTTGAAATGTTCTGTACAGTGTCACAATGCTACTAATTATATATAATATTCTGTTTTTGGTTTACTATATCATGTCATCATAGTTATTCTTTCACTTGTTTGAAAATAAATCAAAGCTCAAAATATCTTTCAAAATTAAGGAGCAGACAAAAAAATTATGACAAAAGTAAAAAAAAACAACGTTTTTCACGCTACACGATATTTAATTATTTGTTTCTAACTGAATAAACTAAAATCTTCTCAAAAAAATAACTTTCAAAGGCTTTATTTATTCTTTGAGCTTTCTCAACAACATCATTTCTGTCATATTACTCGCTGAAATTCCCTCTAATAAGGTTAGTAGTCAAGCAACTCATGATTTCTAATCATAAGTTCAACGATCGACTAGGCTTGTTCCGATTGCATCGCTAAAGTGAAACTACTCTGCGAGAGTTGTGTTTCCCAAGTAAGGTGCTCAGCCTCCGATTCCATACGCAATTCACGTGTCGGAGTTGCCTTGTCCTTTACATCAAAAAGTGTTAAATAGTCTCAACCAAATTACTAAAATGACTATAAACTGGCTAATATTTATTTGTTTACTGTATTTTACAACAATAATTTATTTACATTTTATATTGTCTGATATTTTCAGTCAAATGTTGTGTAATTCGATTTTGAAAATTGTTGTTGTTGTTGCTTACAACAACAACAATTTTCAATTTACAACAACAGCTCCAAAAGCGAAAATCTGCCGATCTTTTTTGTCTTTACAAATAATGCTGACTCAACGAAAACACCTCCCAAAAGTCTGAAAACAATTGCAAAATTAATTTTTTATGCTCTGAAAAGTCTCTGCGCAATTGCAATTCTTGGGATGCCCTTATTCTACGCAAATAAGTTAAATTTTTGCAACTAAACTTTATGGTTTTATATGTAGTGGCCTATCAAGAAAAAAAATGCGTGTACAAGTCAGCGTCTATTGTGCTTGTTTCATAGATGGAATTAACAAGAACACAAGAATTTTGGTAACAAAAAAAACAATTTAAAACGAATAAATTAAGTTTAACTTCATCAAAAATTTGTGTCTCAACACTTTTCAAAACATTTACCAGGATATCATGCAAATTCTGGCATTTGTATTTTTATGTTTCCAATTCCAGTTATAAATAAAACCGATCAAAGTATTTCTAATTTACATGATAATGGCCATTACCAGGGCATGCTACTACTTCAAAAACTGTTCGTGCGGGCAATGAAAAGTAGAGTACGACTGGATAGTTAATATTTAAATAACTTCTTACATTTAACTAGAATGTGTCACTTTTTGTTTCTATCAAAAGTGCAAGTAAAAGGTGATGGCATTGAAGTGTTCCTAGATGGTTTTCCACCTTCAACCATAGTGGTAGACACTGCTTTGTTTTTATTTTACCAACAGTGTTTTTAATTTTAAAAAAAATTCTCATTTAAATTTTAAATGTCAAAAAAATTAAATCGCGTTTATCGTCCATAAATTTTACCTTGCAAGCCTTTTGGCAGGTGTACTGGCTACCAGCTACACCTGGGCTAAGCCCTCACCTAGCGCGATAATGTGTACACCGATGAACTATGTTATGCTATGTAAAGTTATCTTCTGTCGTAAAAAGTGTAAAACATTTAGAAGGGCGAGTTCGAAATTTATTAGGTGAACGAATTGCCGTTACCTGCATAGCTAATTTTCGGCTATTTTTGTTTTGTTACAAAATCGAGTCATATCAATACCAGGCATTGTTTAGATCTGACAATTTGTTTTGCTATATTTTAAGGTGATATCGTTCATATGTGCTCTTGACAAACTCTAAAAGTTTTTTAATGATTGCTAGCTCAAGGATGTTCTAAAAGCGTGTCACCAACTCTAATGCAGCTTAAAATAGCGTCTGGATAAATTTCATGTTTTAAATAACTCTGTGAATTAATCATTGCTTGAGTGTCAATGAGAATTGTCATCGTGTGCTGTGCAGTATTTAAAAAAATGTTTTAATAGTATATACTCTCAGCAAAATCTTTTATTGCTCCTTGTTTTTATAGGCAGAGTTACTGCACCCTGACCATGCAGGGGAATGATCGTGCAATGATCTCAGTCTATATCATATAAGAGTCAGATAGGGAACTCTGTGGCTGGTACACAGGCTCTGGAATATGTAATGCTATTTATTTTATAAATGAATTTACGCAGTCAAATCAAAAGTTATTATGATAAACGTATGACAGCATTGAGTAGGAGTTGTAACTTCCCAGCATGTTTTTATTGAGCCGTGTTACTTAATTTTTGCTAGAAATGTTTCACCAAGTGGATAAAATGGCATACTTGTGATTGTTTAATCTGTACTCTAGTTAATCTGTTATCTCTCTCTTTATTTTAAAGTTTTCTCCTCGAACAATACAGCTCTGACTTTTCTGTAGAATCTACATTTTTAAAAGTTTTGTCAAGTTAATCAGAATATTCTGATATAGGATCTCTCAAAGATGACTTAGTTCTGTATATACCATTTGTATTGTAGTATATACAGCAGCTGCTTCTCCGTTTATTAATAAATGATGCATTATTTTTTAACTCAAGCCTTGGATTTTATTATATTTTCTAAAAAATGTTTTAACTGATACCTTTACTGGATTGTCTGTGTAAGGTATGCATGGTATAAGAATGGAATTGAGCTATATGTAGATGATGCCTGCATTGGACTGGTTGTGCGTAGTGGTAATAGCAGCTGTAATAGTAGTCGGGTAGTAATAGTAATAACAGTAGTGGTAGCAATAGCAGCAGTAGTAGTAGCAGTAGTAGTAGCAGCAGTAGTAGTAGCAGCAGCAGTAGTAGTAGCAGTAGTAGTAGCAGCAGCAGTAGTAGTAGCAGCAATAGCAGTAGTAGTAGCAGCAGTAGTAGTAGTAGTAACAGTAGTAATAGTAGTAACAGTAGTAGGAGTAGTAGTAGTAGTAACAGTAGTAACAGTAGTAGGAGTAGTAACAGTAGTAACAGTAGTAGGAGTAGTAGTAGTAGTAACAGTAGTAACAGTAGTAGGAGTGGCAGTAGTAGTATTAACGGTGGCAACATTAGCAGCAGCAGTAACATCCGTATCAATAGTGGTAGCAGGCATATTGGCAATAGTAGTAGTAGCTGTAGTAGTAGTAGTAGCTGTAGTAGTAGGCGGAGTATCGGTAGCTATAGTAGCAATGACAGTAGTAGTGGCAGTGTTAGTAGAAATAAATAATATTAGTAGTAAAAGTTGTAGCAATGACACTAGTTAGTAGTGGAGTGGTAATAGCAGGTAATCACTATTAATTTATTCATTACAGCACCCAGTTATAAATTTAACCTTCAAAGTGTTTTTCTCATATATAAAACACGTCATGCATTCAGCATGTACTGACTCTCACAGTTCTACAGTGCAACCATCAGTTAACCAGTAAGTTCTGTGATATAACTCCAGTCTTTCTATTAAACTTGATTTGAGTCTTAATCCAGTCTTGTATTTTGTGTTCGACGCTTGGTTGAGTAATCTTTGGAATTGTGCATTTCTGGTGTGATTTTGGTGTACGGTGAAGTCTTTTACGTAAAGCAAGCTCTGGCAGTGACCTAGCGCGCTCAGGCTCCAGGGATCTGCAAAAAAAATCGTCAACATTAGGATTTGGAAATTTTCTCTTAATGGAGAAGACAACTCCTAGACTAATGCCGGCATCACCTACTTGAGTTTTGTGGCCGTCAGCACTGTATGAGATCTGTTGCTGCCACCTCTCTTCTCAGAAGCTGTCAACGACCTCCCAGCATTCAATGCAGTGCTTTCTAGAAACTTTGCTGACTTGGCCCTAGTACAATTGATGACAGCGGTGTGAGCTTTGAATGCCATTTTAGCCTCTAGTGAGATGACAGCCAAGTCTAGAAATAATTCGACACATGAGCTACTATTTTCTCACTTGGTGCTTTGATAATATGTGGCATCAAGATATGATCACCATAAATGGCAGTACACTATGTTTCCTTCTTGCATGCCTATGTATCTATCTATCTATCTATCTATCTATCTATCTATCTATCTATCTATCTATCTATCTATCTATCTATCTATCTATCTATCTATCCATCTATCCATCCATCCATCTATGTATCTATCTGTGTATCTATCTATGTATCTATCTATGTATCTATCTATGTATCTATCTATGTATCTATCTATCTATCTATCTATCTATCTATCTATGTTTCTATCTGTGTATCTATGTATGCATCTCTCTAGGTATCTATCTATGTATCTATCTACGTATCTATCTATCTACGTATCTATCTATGTATCTATCTATCTATCTATGTATTTATCTACGTATCTATCTACGTATCTATCTATCTATCTATCTATCTATCTATCTATCTATCTATCTATCTATCTATCTATCTACGTATCTATCTATGTATCTATCTATCTATTCAAAATGCTCACAATACTCCTGTAACGTTTTAACTGCTTCAAGTTTTGCAGACTTGAAAATCAAATATTTCCCAAATTTTTTTTACATCATTTTGTTTTTATCTGATGAGGCTACAGCGCTGTTTAACGCGCTGATGCGTTTACTTGAAATGAAATGAGTACTTCACCGGTTTTACAGTCTAATTAAAGTGAATTTTTGGGTTCAATAAACTTGATGGTCTCGGTTTTTTTACCGATATTTTAATGTGTTACAGACCAAACCATTGTGATTTGAACTCGCAGACCAATATGTTTAAAAACATATTAAAAATTGTTTTAGGTAATTTGTGATATTGAAAGAGTTGAAACAGGTACACATGTGGCGTTGTGGCTACACCAGGAAAATTTTCATGGATATGATACTAAATGGATGTTTCGTACATGTATGTCATATAACGATTTCCAACAACGCCTGGCCAAGATTATTCAAATAAAAATATTGCCCCGTACGGGCACAGTTATAGTCAACAACATGTACTCACTTTGCCAAAGTGCTCGTTGTTCGTTTTTGTTTTTTGTAACAGCGAACATCTCGGCGCTACTCGACAGCACATTGCTCTCTGTCTGTTTTCTGGCAAGAGTTCTTCTGTTTCCCCAGCCTCTCACCATGTTGGGTTACCAGGGAAACCACACAATGGAGGGCTCCGATGCTTCGATGCTCAGCCTGGTGCAAGAATTTCAAAAATAAGTTTCACCAAGTCACATTTGTGTCATTTTACAACGTGCACCATAGCCATTGGTGGTAATAGTAGTTTATACTGATAGTAACAATGATATTCAATAGTAATGACAATAGTTAATACTAGTAGTAATTTATAGTAAAAATTAATAGTTAATACTAATAATAATAGTTTACAGTAACATTAATATTATTTGTCTGTCATTAGCAACAATAATCCTAGTTGATAATAATTATAAATTATTAAAGATAATAAAAGGGTGGAAGTTTCACTAAACATACTTTTTCACTTGCCAAACTGCCTATAGCATAAGATCCTAAATCAAGGGTCAAAACTAGAGAATGATGTATTTATTGTTTTGGCAGCAAGAAAGACAATATTTGTTCGATAAAGTTTTTTGCCCTCAACCATAAATTGTTATTTTTTATTGATGTTTTTTTCTCACGATCCGCTAGAATTCATTTCCCCTACACTTACCTGGTGCAAGTGGTGAATCTTATAGCGCTAGTCGTTCACCCTCTTTCTATCAGCCGTCTATTCACGTCATGAGGGATTGAAAGGAGCCTAATGGATTGAGAGGACATGCAAAGACAACATTTGAAATATTACGTAGAATAAATAACGGCATTACACAGAAGTCAACCCATTGTATTTATATGATAATATTTATGCCACGCCAATAATATTAATTATTCATGAATAAAGCCTTGCAGATTTAGCTTTTATTAGCACACAATATCGGAATAAACTCACAAAAGGTTGAAGCCTTCGCAAGGCTGAGTTTGTTTTTCTATTTACTCTTCCACTCTCAGCAACTGAAATATCAAACTGTACTGTTTACTTGTGTATTACACATGCGCTATTTCATTTTATATGCTCACTCGGGCTGTTTGTATAACAACTGACTCAGCCACAGCAAAGGCTTCTTAACATCAGCCGCTTTACATCTTTACACGTAATCTATTGACCTAACTTTTGTTATTGTTCACAGAAACCACTTTTCATTAAATTAGTTCTTTTCTTTGATTTTTCAAGCAAAACTATTTGTTGGATTGATTCGATTTCAAACCAGTTCTCCTCAGATTTTAAACTTTTTAAGCGGATTGTTTGCTAGTAATCGGACTGTTTTTATAAAAGTTCTATCATGATATTAAACTCACTTCTGTTTTCTTCGTTTAACCAAGGTATTGCTGTCTGACTTTCTCATCAATTCAGGTGAGTTAGTACAGACCAGCAAGTGATCACTTTGCTGCCATTTGGATGACAGCGGAAGCAAGTAACATCCTGATTTGTCCTTTTTTGAAACATATAGAAACACTAATTGGCACAGTTCTACGCATAGTAGATAAATAGACAGATAAAGAGAAGGGATTAGAGAATTACTGGGTGTAATGTCATTGTTGAAATGCTCAAACGCGTCACATAAATCAATTTAGTAAGTTTGTTGATATCACAGGTGGTACTAATTCAGTGGGTGATCCATAACTACCATGAAGTCCCTGTTTAATTATTTCAGTTCACTTCGAGCAATTTTATTAAAAAAACTTCGTTATCATTTTCAAAACTTGGCAGCAAATGCAGCCTTAGATTTTAACATAGTTTCGCTGACCATTTATTGTCAGCAAAACATAACCACATAACCCCTTGTTTAAAAAATGTTTACGACTTGTTTTCGCTAATTTGTCTTGACAGCCACATATATCTTGCCAATTAAAAACAACCATTGCTGACTCTACAAAAGAACATAAAAGAAACCTCAAATGAAAAACATTCAGACGAATCTAACAAGACTGTTTTTTGAAATTGTCAAAATATTTTTATGTTGAAATAAATTCAATGAGACAGCTCTTTGATGTTTTAGTCTGCGTGTATGAACATCTAATGCTTGTAAACTCAAAGGAACTGCAACCACAATTGTATCAGCGAAAGTGCGGCTTGGCAGCAAACAAATAAGCTTTTCTAAGAAATACTGATTCAATTGATATATGGCTCTCAACATGAAACAAACTAAAGTGGGTCAGAAGTTTTTACATTATGCTCAGGTAAGTTGGCAATCAAGGTCATAGAAAAACCACATTACCCACTTCCTGCCAATAAAATTATGACATTAAAAATATTGATATTGCCACAAATTAGTAATTTTCAGTGCTAATTTCTGCAAGTGTATTTTTGGTTTTAAACTAGAACACTGTAAGTGGGGGGGGGGGGGGGGGGGGGGGGGAGAGAGAATTAATGAGAATAAAATGTCAAGCTGTGATAGTTTTCAGGAGTTGCCCTCTCCACTACCAACGTATATCTCAAATAGATTTCAAGTGTATTCATTTCTAACACACTTCTAACAGTTGTAAGTAGTGTTTGGTTTGGAACTTAATATTTTTTCGAAACAAAACCTCAACAATGCAGTGTATTAAAAACTTACCTCGGCGATGTGACCCTACGGTGTCTGCTTGTGTCAGAAATAAATTTGAGCCAAGCATTTTCTATCCAGCTTGAAAACTATTTTATCAAAAATCAAACCATTGACCAAAAAAGTGCATATGTAAAGACCATATTAATAACACTTTTGAGGATCTATGTTTTTTGAGTGTGGAGACAACTTCTTTGGATATCGTCCATTTGGAATATTTATACCAATACATATGTTACAACTGGTTTCTTTGAAATGCCACAGTCTAGACTAGTAGTTGGTTGCTAGTCGTGTGATTAGACCAGATTTGAATGGCTTCAACTAATAAATGTGTGCCAAGTGACTACCAAGAGAGTGTGTGAGGACAACTAGACATCATTGTAAATATTCTGTCTGTAACAAATACCTTAGCGCTGTGGATCTGTATTGTGCAAAGTTATACGTCATAACTTGCGGATAGGAAGTTTGAAAGGTAATAAAGTGTGTACTCTGTTATTTTCAAGTGGTGGCAATTGAGGTATTTTTAAAACCGGAGATCTTCAGGTTTTTAAATTCTCGGCTACTGTATTCCAATTGTAGGTATTACTAACTGCTTCAAAATATGAAAGGTAATTCATTTTTCGGTGGGTTAGAAATATTTGCATACAAATAATTTTTTTCAAAAATTACGAAAGCAGTTACAACACGACTAGCACAATCGTTAATGTTCATGCTGTAAATAATAAAAATGTTTTATTGGACGCCTATGAGTTTGCTTCACATCCTCTGAAGTATTGCTGAATACATTCAAAGCTGATTTCATGAATGGTACGAATGTGTAATGTGTAATGTTCATGTTAATTGGCACCAAGTTGAGACAACTCTCAAATCAGCAAACTGACAATTATTTGCTATATACTACCTGGTATACATTAGACTACAAATTAGAGCATGTTGGCTTACCAGAATTCCCTGAGCAATCTTTTATCACTGCACTTACATGTTGCACAACTTTCAGGAAATTACGACAAAAAAGCAAACAAAACAAAAACCAAAGAAATTTGTGTGACTTACAAATAAATAATCTATTACAGATTATAACGCCAGTGCTTGCCAGTAAACAACTAGTTATAATAACATATTACTCACTAAGAAAATTAAGCTTTACCCTACATGTAGCCTTAGCTAGAAAATGATAGCCTTAGAGAAACCGGATTAGTGTAAACAGTTTACAGGCTATAAATCTTAGCCTGTAGGACCAAAGCGTGGCATGGGTTATATATATTGGCATACATATTTGGTCTATTGTGCGTGCTCACCTCACTATTGAGCTGTCTATCTAGCTAAGGCTGTCGTTGGTAATGCTTACTAATTTTTATGAATGATTAGACAGGGTTAATAGGCAAAGTTGCTTGAGGCATCGACTTTTTTAACATCAAGTAACATCGATTGAAGTGGGTGCAAAGCAAATAGGCAGACCACAATCACTTTACATAAACATTTGGTATAACATGAATGCTCAGCTTACACTCTACCTTGTACAATAGCTATATTGAAGGATTAGCACTCGCTACAACCTCTCATCTCACTAATTCAAAGAAAAAGCACAAGTTTTCAAACATTATACCCAAGCTTCACTAGTAGTTGTTACTTCTAACCAGCTACTAGTCAAAAACTGAAGAGTGGAGTACAGATTGCCGCTAGGATAGCTCTATGGATTATTTGATCAGTCGTCTGCGTGGATTATAAACTGTTTTATGTAGTGTCTTGAATGTTGAGACAGACGGTAAGGTTAGCTTTTAGAAAAATCTTTCATCGACGTAATCATTGATCAATTTCTTGATTAAAATTGAACTTTTAGCTGTATACTTTTATAAGGATTGCTTTGTGAATTAGTAACTTCTGAAATTCCTAATTCTATTTAAAACGCTGTGGAAGCCTAAAATTTAACGATGAGTTATTTTGGCAAACACTTTTTTCATTTTTGACAGCATACACTTTTTTCTGCAGTTGTAAGTCAGTGGAATGTTGACACGTAGGTGCCATCAAAATTATTCATAAAAAAACGCTAACAGCTTGTTCAATTGGCAAGATCTCTCATTAACACTCATCAGTGCACTATTTCTCAGAATGTCAGAGTTAAAAAATCGTGGCAAAAGCTATTGTTGTAGAGGAAATCAGGTTGTGGAGACATTAGCTGAGTACAAACAGCAGTTAACTTTCCCTTCATTGTTTCATAGGACAATGTGTCATCGTTTCGAAAAAACTGATTTTGGTGCAGGAAAATTATATTCTCATGAGAATTTTTTAACCACGAACGCTCACAGATCTGGGGCCATGCTTTCACACATCTACAAACAAAAAAATTCAAATTGGCTGTCAGGCTTCTAACGCCAAATATGCTGACATCAGACAGCAATCAGCTTATTCTATCACAAATTTTGACTTTTGTTATGACCAACCACCTACACAGCTAGTCAAAAAGAACAATGCTACATAAAACAGCTAGTTCAATAGGCAGTGTTTAGTAGGCATTCATTTGATACATTCACAATTACCAACAAACAATTTGACCTCATGCACCTGCCATTGTTAGATTATAATACCGAAAGCTAAACAATGTACAGAATTGCCTGACATGAAAGATTCCACAAATTCTTTTCTATAATCATCAGCATTGCGTCATCAGACAACAATTGTTTGAAGGCTAAAACATGTTACAGTTGTCGCTGATCCTTTGTTGTTGCTACTCCGCTATTGAAGGCTTACCCATTAGTTAATACACAATGTTTATTCTAATGGGGGCCAATATCTATTTTGCAGCAAGCTTTGTTGATGTTAGAAAATGTAAATTCTGCCCGTGTATGCTAATTAAAACAGTCTTCAGCATGTGCCTGGATTCATTGTTTGATTGATTAAACACCAAACAAATACTTTGCGGTGATGAAAACAAAACTTTACCTGAGTTTATGCCCCCCTACGCCCATTTTTACCAGTGTAAATCAGCGGCATTTTTGATTAGATCAAAGCAATTTTAGGAGGGGCCATTTTCTGTTAATTCTGCTGAATCTGGTTTGCTGGCTATATCGTTTCAAGATTGTAAACAATTGTCTTGTTTGTTACATTCCATCGCAAGCCTGCTGTCAGAAGGATGGCGATAAGCTCTTGAGAAATAATTTTGGCAGCAATAGTGAATGTTTGATTAAAAGGAAATGTCACGGTTCTACTCTGGCGTAGAGTGATGCATGCTTTAGTCAAACATACGGGTGGAGGGAAAATTATTTGCATGAAATGTGTAAGAGCAGGCACGTAGGCTCCTGATTGTACCCACAACAATGCCTTGTTTATACCAGACTTCTGCGCAAGGGCATCAACAATCACCAAATGTTAATATTTAAAATAATACCGCATCTGATTTTTTTGATTATGCATAGTGAATGTGTAACAGCGTGGAATATATTTCAGTGAGCTGTTGGCGTTCAAAAGAGAGACATACGTTTTAAGGATATAGCTGTACAACGAGATATTTTACACTTTATAACAGTCTAACAGATGAGAAGTGAGAAACTCCCAGGTAGGTCTCGTTAATTGCGCATTTAATTGTTTAAGCATTTCACCTATCTAAAAGCCACAACATAACGACATCCAACCATATTATTATGACTAGAAAAGAACACTGTCTTATTTGTCTATCTCTCGGGTCAGAGGTTCAAGGTTTTGTCTGTTGAAGGAAGTAGGTTGCTATCTCTGACTAAATTTGAACAATTTGCGTTTTTTTTTGTGGGCACATATATGTAAACTGTGGGAAAGATCAAAAAGTCCTGCAATGAAACAACCAATTGAAGAAGTCTGGAATGCTTAGAAAATTGGCCCATGCCGAAGTTCAAAATATGCAATTAAGTATTTGGTTACACAAAACAAACATCTTACTACGGTTAATTGATGGCAGATGCATCAAAGTAGTGCAGTCAGATGTACACAACCGTGTTATTGGACCAAAGACCATTTTAATAGCCAATCATTGGCCAATAACTAAAAGATCTCAAACTCATCTAATGCGCTTGAGCAGAAAATTTACCAGGATGTGACCAAGGAACTGCATTCGGTGAATATATCATTGACTCGGGAGGAATAGAAGGCTGATAATTCATCCATGCCTGCTACTTTGTTTCTCAAAACAATAGAAAGGTCAACTAACAATGGGTGGCGCTACGATTGCCCACCTATCAGAAAAGCAGACAAATTTAATGTTAGGTGATAGGTCACAAGGCATAAGTAAATAAAAAACTTCCTTCTAAGGAGCTGCTCATTGACATCCCACTGGTTCTACTAAAAATCTCTTTTAAAATCTACCTTACATATAAGTTGTATGTTACGGCCATAACAGCTAAGAATGCATAGTTAAACTTGAAGTGGCTTTACATCGCGCAAGTACATCCAATCATCTCGTTTTATCTTGAGAGATCAATGAGGTTGTTTTGAGGGGCACACAGCCCTCAAACAAGCAAATTACCTTTCACCAACTAACAAGCGTGTTATGGCTATATTTTGTACCCAAGTCATTTTTCCGATCGTAATCTCTATTGATATATGAGAGCCCACAAAATTAAGGATGAAATGAAACAGAAGTTGATTGAGAGAGAAGAGCAGTCACCAGAGAGACACGATGTCTGTGGAGGGCCATCCGGCGGCTATTATCCAGCAGAAATGTGTCTGCTAGTCATTGTCTATAGGGAGAGATCTGAGGGAGGTGGTGTCGAGCGACACCTTCACCCTGGTGTACGTAAACATGGCCAGAGTTGAAAACATCAAAAGAAGTCGACATTGGATAACACTCGAAGGAGGTGATGATAATTTATGCATGAATGACGTGGCCGTGTATGATAACCTTGCTAATGCATCACGCATATTATTGAAGTGAGATTTTTGTGGGTTACACAACACATTAAGGTATGGAGAAAACTATACATATATATTAACAAACCACCAGACTCCACTGGGACTAGTCTGTCACATCATATAAGAATCATTTGATCTATGCACTGCTTATTTTTACTTTTCGCAATCAATTTCATTAAATGTTGATTTTGTCAGCTTTGAAATTTGATCATGCTGTCAAAAATATGTTTTTGATTAAAAATTAGTACCCTCAATAAAACACAAAACTTAATTCAATCTCAATTGTGGATGTTGTTATATATTAATTTTTTGAGGAGAGAAGCAAAAAAATGTAAAATAATTGCCAATACCTAAATGGTTTTAAATTTATAAATTTACAAAATTTGTCACAGCATAATTAAATTATGGATACAACCTGTGAAACAGGATGCAAAAGGTATTCAACCGGAAACTTAGGACAAAAAATGTAAAAAATAATTTTACCGCACTAAACCTTTGATTGGTTTTAATGTCGCCACTATACATACCCATCTAAAATGTATGAATATATGTTACTTCATAGTTCCGGTTATACAACATCCAACTACTGGGAGAACCTGAAACTTTTTACTGATCCAAAAGTTTCACTCACTGTTTATTAGCTCGTTTGTATAGTAGAACCATTTCCTGTTAAAAGCTGGTCCTAAAGATATGACACCATCAGGTAGTTTTCTTCAAACTTGCTGTCTTCCCCAGAACATAAAGTTTGAAGTTAAATTTCAGTTTCCTGCTACACCAATTTTTTGTTGTAAATTATTCCTATTGAACTTTAGACACCATAAATGTTTTTTGGCACATCACAGAATTTGTAAGAGCCACTATGGTTTTGTTTATTTGCTTGCACATGCAAATAGAAAATAAATTAGCCAATTTACCACCAGCAGAAACATTTGGAGCTACTCAGTGTTTAGGAGGATGTGCTTATACCACACAATACCTGCGAGGGTAAACCACATTTTCACCTAATAGCTCCAATTGGGTGTCAAAGGAAAATAAAGTCATTGTTATTAACGTCCATTGTGTGTTCTATGCTGTTATATTGCTTTGCACTTAGTAGGTATTGTCCGCTGCCAGTCGGCCATTGCTGACTTGATAACCGAATCAGTCATAATCGCATTATGGACAGTCGCTGTCTGCATCTCATTAATTGGCTTATCTGGCCAAATAAGCCATTTCTGTATCAACAGGCATCACTGAATGCAAATCTAAACAGAGTAACAAATTAAATAAGTCACAGAGGTCGCTGTTGGCAGCGAGGCAGCACTGGCATAGAACTTGGAGCAAACATTTGTGCTGTTTCCCTTGTGGTCAGCGCTACCTAAAGGTCTTTGATAGAGTGCATGGAATGAGAATGGCTAGCCCTGTTGGGCAGTAAAACTTTTTATGCACCAAAATAGAACCTTCAACCTGTTTTCTCTTGTTTTTCAGGTATAAATTCCACAAATAGCTAGTCAATTTTTGATCATAGATTACTTTTTCATGTTCGAACATCAAAGTCTACACGACTTTGTTTGGAATTTACTGTTGAATAAGAAATAGCTGATGGTCCTATAAACGGCCCTATTGTTCAGGCAACACCCTTGATTTAATGTCGACAAGCCTGTGGGGTAAAAATTGTTTCTAAATTGAAGGTTTGTCACATATTTTTCTTTGACTTTCCAATGATGGAGCTGTGGTTTCAGTTGTCATGGTTACAGGTACAGGTTGGCCCCTGTATCAATGCAGGTCAATATTGTTTTTCATTTTTAAAGAACCTTGCCGACCGAAAGCAAAGCGTATCAGATCAACCTCGCATGTTTTGTCGTGTTGTTGGGAATTTTTATTGTTTGGTTGGTGCATTGTTGTGGTTAGGCAAGTTGATAAAAATCTAAATATTTTCATTAGTTATAAGTACAGCATCAGTTGTTGCATGTTCAGTGAGCAACAAACTGATCAGGCAAAAACAATGGTTTAAAATATATTTTTAATTTTTTTGTGAACTGACAGAACTTCAAAAAAAATTTTTGCCTTGAAGTTGCCAAAAACCAGTTTTCTTCAAGCTACATCCTGGACAGTTACTCATTATAAACTTTCCGTTCTTATGCAATTTTTTAATCTTCATGTCTGTAATTCAATCATAAACTGTACACAATTATTTTATTGGTTGCAGATCATGAGATTAGTAGAAACAATAATATTGCTAGCGATCTCCATGACTGCATACAGAGCTCATCCATCTCAGCAGCGAAAACCTAACAAAGGAGCGAACAACTCCAAGGCAGCCACGAGTAGCAACTCCACAGATGAACATAAAACCTCTCAGGAGTTTGAATCAATTTATGTTCGTTTTTCGGCCGACATACCTGAGACACCTCCTTGGTTGCCACCTGATGATGGAGACTTGGTGAGAAACCGGCGGAGTACAAATCGTTCTATGAACCATGTAAGACGATCTGTGTGTGACGGCGTATCTCGGTGGATAACAAAGTCCACAGCAGAGGACATGTGGGGTAACACAGTAAACGTGGCACAAAAAATAGACATCAGCGGTACTAGGGTAAACCAGTACTTCTTCGAGACGCACTGTTTAAGGGAACACTGTCAGTGTAGGGGCATTGATACCGCGCATTATAACTCCAAGTGCGAAAGCAAACATATATGGGCCTACGCCAAGGTCATAGATCGCTTTGGAACCGAAGGATGGAATTTAATAAAGCTTCGCGGCTCGTGTAGCTGTACAATAACGGAGAAAGTGGAAGAAATATACCAGAGTATTTGGGATGATTTGAGGTAGAACCCAACCGACCAGCAGATGGTTTAAGCATTGCTCGCGGTAAACATTCCACCAGCAAACAAACAAGAAGCCAGGCGAGCTTTGGTACTCTGAGAGGGATGTGGTGGCCATCCATTTTGAGTTCTGGATCCTCCAGCAATCTTACCACACACTAACCTACAACTTTCTCTCAACATTTTGTCAACAAGCTGTTAAACATGATTCATCTAAGCTAATATTAATGTTTTGTGAAATCTTTGTTGAAAATGATACATTTTTGGAAGACTGTTACTGCGGTTTTCTCTCATAAAGAACTTTTCCACTGAATATGAGGTGGAATCAACTAATATTTATATGTTATGATCGAATGAGTACTCTGAGCAGCTATTGTACTATGGTTACACAACACAGTTATGTTGACAGAAGGTTTCGAGTATAAACATGTTTTTGTATCAACATCCTTTGAGACAGTCAAATGTGTTTCACTCTGTCGTACAATAGCGTTCCCTTTAATTGTCATGATTACTGATATTCTACGGGGTTACTACTAACCAGTTGCGGAAAATACAGCTGTACATACACAAAGTTTGCATAGTCATTTGCGATTCCTTTTTTTATACAACAGCAATTAAAAATAAATGTTGTTACTTTATTTATTACATAGTATATTATTTTATTTTACTCGCTATATTCTACATATGTGTACAGAAAATATTATAGAAAAGTCAGAATAAGAAAGTTGGCTCTGATTAGAATGTACAATAAATAATTGATTCACAGCTTTGCAGTTTTATGCCATGAATCATGAGCACTCGTGTCAAATGCTTTAATTAGCATCAATTGCTGATGCCAATGGATAATGTGGTCACATTTTTGTGATGTCAGCCGTTTGATCGAGGCTGTTACATAATAAATGTAATGTAAATAAATGTAAAAAGTTAAACATATACCCCTGGATCAATTTCATTTTTTTGATTATTTTTACTGTGCAACATCCTTATTGTTTGAAGTCATTAAAATTTTTGCATAAAAATAAGTGGTTATGAAATAAATGAGTGACCGAAGGGAAGTGACCGGCTTGTCCATTCAGCCATGCAGGATGTTTACTCCACCAAAGCAACGCAGTTACCATAGCAACAACGTGACCACATCATCATACTGGGTTGTTTTATCAATTTATAAATAAAATGCTGATCAAATTACAAAAGCAAACTATTAAAACTTTTCATCATCACATTCGCAGCATCTTAAGCAAGGTAATACACGTCTGCACTTCTTCAAACTGTCTTGAAAGTTCAAATCAAGTCATTAATATACAACCTAGTGTACACCCAAAGGCTGTAATGCTGTATAAAACGAAAAACAATAAGATATGTTAGTTAGGTGCAACATCTAAACCTTTACAATAGAGTATAAACATGGCGTATCATCATGACGCTACGCTTACAATGAAACTTCAAGAAACATGATACATAGCAGTGTAATTACAGTACCTGGTAGTGATATGTCATCCATTTATAGCTTCAGTTGAGCTGGCACTCACTGCTCCACTGCTTCATAGACATGGCTACTAAAGCAAGTAGCCACTGGCTAAAACGACCACTCAAAGCTTTTTGCAGTTTTTTTTTGGAGCTTTTTTGTTCTCTGCCTGCTTTTTTTATGCTTTTTTGCAGCTAGCTAGAGTACTTGTGACCTACTTACATAAATAAAGTGCAATAAATGTACTCTGGTAGGTTAGTTTTGATTTCTCGGAACAACAGCTATTTGATAAACAGAAAGTGACTCACAAAATGAGCAAACAAACAGCTGAACAACATTTATTACAAATATGCGTGGGTGGGGATCATGGATGAAATACACCAGGATTGCCAGCTACGGCCGTTCAATATAACTTTGACCATGATTCAAGTGAGGCCGTTTATGGGAGTCGCCATGACTAGCAATTTTTACGCAGTATCCGGTACGTACTTGTGTCTTTTGAATGCAGTGTCGAGTTGTCTTTTCATTAAGAAAGACAACTACGCCAATACAAGGGAGAAGTGACGTATTTCCGGTACGTTCGTAAAATTTGGCTATTTAAAAAATTGCGGTCGCTGCTATAAAAAGATTTGACCATAACTTGCGGCCCCTTACTATAGCGTATGTCACGAAATCCTTTGTAAAAGTCGCAGTTACAGTCTATATCCGGTACGGACTTGGCCGTTCAAATTGCTTCACCTGATTGGGCGCAGCTGGCAATCCTGGTGTATTTCATCCATGGTGGGGATCTCTAATAACAACGACATAATAGATAGATACAAAAATGTGCCACGCTATCTATTTCTGTATAATATGACAGAATGGAAGATTTTCGCTAGTTGATAGTATATCCCATGATGACAAAACGATCTCTAACTCAATGAATACTACGTTAGCAATGAAGAGTTGTTCCCTCCATGTCTTGTTTAGCAAAACATGATCTTAATGCCACGCTGTGAAATCATTTCGACATTTTGAATAAAATTTTTGCTTTGCCCACATTTTATTAAATCATTATCACCTTTGATTTTCATGATAATATTTGACAAAGTACTTATTTACACTGAAATTTCATTTTTGCACATGCTATATCAATAAAGAAACATTGAAACTGAGAAAGTTGCGCATGAGCTATACACATGAGAAAGTATTAATGATTTTTTTACAAATAACCATTTAACCATTACGTGCAGTTATATAATTTGAGATGCTCACTTTAAAAACCCAACTGAGTGGTTTTCTCACTGTTACGTAATGATTGTTTGATGAAAGCAATAGGTAAACAGGTTCAAAAGTTAAACAATTCTATCACCTTTCTCTTCCATGGGAAAATTTAAAAAATGTGGAATGTGTAACTTTTGTACATATAAACAGTGAGAGTGTATTCGAGTTAATAATTGTTCAGTAGTAATTGTCCGTCCAGTGGGAGAATAACTCCAAAAAATTTGTTGCCCTGAAAAGTAGCTAGGAGATAATAAACTGTTTCTGCAAGCTAAAAATAATGTATTCAGGATTGGATAGTGCCACACAAGTCGAAGAATAATAAGCCTCAAGTAAAAACTTATAATAATAAATAAAAAATATAAAATACTTTTTACCGCAATGCAATCTATGTTGGACCTTGCATTATCTACCAAGGCACGCAATGCTATTATTGTCATAATAAGGAGTTGTTTTCTCCTACATAAAAAGGGAGGACAACTGTGGCTGAGCGGTCGGCCGTGACCAGATCATGTGGCTCATGCTAATACTATGAAGTGTATTATAGTGGTGAAGAGTGAAGTATTAGCGTGATAAAACAAGTGTGTCATAACCCTCTGTTGCTATGGCAACCAACCAATGTATTATTCATCAGCTATATTGTCATTCATGCGTAGCGAAGCTGGCAAGTACTGGCTTACTTTCAGAGCTGTTTCAGTAGAATCTCTTCAACTGTGGTTTCTTTGATAATAAAATAACTTGTAGAGAAAAGGTACCAGTAAGAATGAAAGCTGTAGGCCGACAGAGAGACTTCGAGCTGGGTTTTGACCACTTCCTGTCACGCACAATACTTCAAGTAGATGGTGTAAGTGTTTTGATTTTGTACTAAGTTTAGCTATTAAACAGTCAATTTTAAGTTGATGTGCAATTGCTGTAGCTGTAACTGAAATTGATTTTGAACACAGCCATATTTTTCAGCGGTCTATGTGAAAAGAATTATATGGACCACATGCTGCAAGACAATTAGAACATGTTATTATTATTTTGTCAGGTTTGCACTCAAGAAATCTATGACAAGTGCTTCAGCAAATGTCCCCCACAAATACCGGGTCCACCACCACCTCCAGAGTCACTCAAAGATTATAGAAGAACCTGGTGCACTGGTAGGTGACTGAATCTGTCAAAGCGTCTATCTGGATAGAACCTTCTAGGCTTTCTCTCTATCATACTCTATTGTTATTACCTCCAGGTCACAACGAGCCATGGAATTGCACGGATACTAACCAAGGACCAGAGATCAAAGGGAAAAATCCTCGGCTTGAAAAAACTGTAGATCCTCCAAAAGGAAACAACCAGGCTGCTATTATTACAGTTTCTGTCTTACTTCCAATTCTTCTGATAATTGTGGTTGTCGTTGCACTTCTGGCAAGTTTGAAATTGTCTTTCCTTTCTTTGCTGGCCACTGGGTATTTTATCACATTGTATTCCGTATATGTCTACTCTATGTTATTCACTCTATGTGGCCGCTCGCTCTATGTGTACACTCTATTTGTACACTCTATGCTATATACACCATGAGTAAACTATATGTATTGATTTTATACAATTATAGCTGAGAAGAAAAAGAAATGAGGCAAACAAAAACAAAACAGACAACACGTATAATCTGGGATACTTGAGCAAGCCTCAGGCTCCCACTTGGACTGAGCACGACCCAACAGAAGGTATGTCCCATATTCAGACAAATGCTAAGTTATTGTTATTATAATTGACCAGCGATGACTTTTTTATTAAATGCCTAAAAATATCTCTCCGCAAGTACCAAACTTTGCCCTCTAACTAACCTCGTTATAGAAGAGTGACTCTGGTCAAGTGAGCCAACCACACACAAACTATCGCACAAGTCGCTGACTGGTTTGCTGACAGCGATATTTAATTACTTGCCACAATTACTACTTACCACCAATTTGATTAAAACATTTCCATTGTCACTCAGTTTACCTCGCCTGACTCTGTTGAGCTCTTTGGTGAGCAGTCAGGTATAGTCTGGTGTATCGCATTAATGTTGCCACCAAATGCATGCTGACACGTGGTATGTAGTTAAATGTAAATCATGAAATATTAAATTTTTGCGTCACATGATGTTTGTAAAAAAAATACAAAACAACAGGCTTTCGTTTTGTCCAAGGTCGAATACAACACAATACAATAAATTTGAGCAATAAGAATATCAAGTTTGTGATATAAAGCTGATGGCTAATGAGCAATGCATAGATAGCATAACTCTCACTTACAATATTGTGTATTTGAACGAAAGGAAACTGGCTGTAGATAAAAATATTCGATGGTTGAAAATTTTATTATCTTGTACCAATAGAGTATTGTATGTTACTAGGTTGTGGCGTGTAATCAAGGTTATACTTGATTTTCTGATTTATTCCAATATCAGTTTTGATTGCACCTGACAATGCACAATAAATACTTGTTGACAACTTTTTTATTTCTTAATTCATCCTTTGCAATATGTAGAGTTTTAAACAAAATGGAGATGATTAGAAGAATTTCAATACCCAACTAATTATTATTATTTCATTTTATCTGACAAGCATTGGTGACGTGCTTTAAAAAAAAAATTAACATTTCTAGGTAAAACAAACCTAAAATATGCATCCTAATGTACGAGCTGCTCATAGCTGTTGCATTTAGAATTCTGTGTTTGACCTGCAGGTGCGGTGGAGGATGGCTCAGAGATATTCTATCAGGTAGACAGGTCGGCTGCGTACACGGCTGGTTTGAATGGAGTGGGCAACTCTAGATCTGTACCAGACGTGGTTCACTCATCCAGCGCTACTTTACGTAAGTATCATTATCAGCTCAAGTGTGCTGCATGCATGGCTAACTCTCTAATACCAGAGGTATAATAAGCACCGCCTAGCAATGATTTATAGCTTTCTTCTCCGCCTGTGGGAAACATCACAGAAGCAAAGGCATAACTACTTCAATGAGTCATCAAATGTTACCATAACAACCAAGACGATAAAATAAAAACAGATATTTTCTCCAATAATTGCTGAAATAATTTAAAAATAGCTGTTTAAAAATGTTTTGTAATTATTTAAAAAGGATACGATTACAAGGCATTTATAGCTACAAAATAATAAGAGTATTCGCGACCTGTTTGTCGAACAAGATACAAAATAATAGTAGATATTCGTAATTCAATACGTCGTGAATGGAACAGAACATTAGTTTAGAGCATCATAATTATTCAAAGAACTGTTATGGATTACCAAACAAATGAGAAAGAAGAAAACTCCCAATTTTTAACGTAATAAAAAACAATAAAATTTGAACTGCTATAAACTGGAACAGTTTGTAAAGCTGCTCTTTCAATTTCATAAACTTTGAACGATTGTAATGATTTATAATTTTTTTTGAAGCTTAAAAAACCGGTCTAAAAATGAAAAATTGCCAACTCACTTGTTATAATTTATTAAATGTTCAGTTTCATTCACGACCTACAAACAATATAAATAAATCTTCCTTGATTAGTTTTTTCATTCAGTGAGCTACTTTTTGTTGACCATCGAGTTCCAAATAAAGTTGATTATTTATTGATCAAATTTATTGACGGTCTGATTATTTTTATTGCAATTTGTTTGGTGAACAGAGGTTGTGAATACTCTTCTTTTCTTTTTCTGGTTTGTTGAGGGTTCAATATTTTATTTAAAAGCTTCGTTTTCAAGTTCATTTGAGCAAAGTTTCTATTTGAGGATGAAGCTACAGGTTTCCTGAAGTGCATCGCCAGTTGTTATAAAACAAAAATCTAAAGCCAGAAAAAGACTTGCGATTTTCAGAGTAATTATGACCTCGGGCGCTGCGGCGACCAGGGCTTCGAGCAATTTTGGGCAAAACGCCCAGTATCCAGCCAGCCAGATATTTTGCGGAGCTTAGCCGGATCGCTGTGCTCTTATTGGCCAGATTTCCTACAGCTGCCCAACTACTTTGATTTCTTCATCAACTTGAGCAGTTTCACTTTTATCTGTGAGTTTGATTAATCTAATCACTCTGTGATTTTATTTAAACCTTAGTTATTAATATTATTATTTACAATAATTGTTGTTATTTATTTTTTACTGTTATTGTTGTAATATATATAGATTATGAATTATAGTTTAATAATAATAATTTAAATAATAATTTATGGTTATTGTTTGCTTATAAATAATTATAATAATTTATATAAACTTGTGTTAATTAAACAGATTGCCAGTGGTGGCATTTTTTTTATCTTCGTTCAGCTCACAATTATTAATTAATAATAGTAATGGTTTGTTTTTTTAATACAACTGACTGTGAGAACAGTAATTACAAAGAATTTTGATTTTTATCGAGTTGACGTGACAGCGTCATTGTCCTGTGTGTGCTTTGGCCAGCGCCGCGATAAGGCAATTCGCGACGCTACCCCCCCTGGGAATCGCCCTCAAATATCGCTAGTCTGTTTCTGGCTTGAAAGAATCCCAAAAGTTTCATGAGGTTTTAATTCCGGCTTTGTCACACACTTTCGGTCCACCCACTAACCACTATCCCGCAATTACTAGCAGCTTCTGTTCCTTTATTATTCTGCCATTTTCTTCTTTCTCTAAACCCGCTAAGCTTGAAGGCTTGCTGCTAGCATATGATTGGCCTCTTTGCAGGAAAGAATTCCCCCAATACTCCATCAGTATTTGATATAGGACGGTCGAGCAGTGCTACCAGCCAAGCCCCGTTACTGTCCAGCCCGGAGATAGCCTCACACAACAAACGTAGAGTGCTTACCCGGACCGGATCTGGTGGACAAGATACGGGAGAATCTGACCTGGGGTCTCCACTATACACTCGTTACGGAGCAACTGCATCACAGCAGGTAACAGTCTTAGCCTGCCGGATATGAAAAAAATTGAACATTGGTTTAATGACCAGAATGTGATACTTAGAAAGTTGTCCCTGATTGCATTAATTGCTTGTAGGCTGTTAAAAAACTACAATGGAATATTCAATAATGTTGGCTTGAACTCACATTACGGTTATTTTTGCTAGCAAGTCTGTTTAGAAACTTAAAAAGTCAGGAATATGGTAAACTATTTCAAAAGTGTTCTATGAGTTGTTAGAGCAAACATAAACCACTGAGAGCATGTAATTCCATGCCAGAAAATTACTATTGTCACTTATTATTATTCTCTACCTGAACCAGATTTTACAACACATATCAATTTTTGGATTGTGCATCAATGTAAAACTGTTTTCAATCACGATTAGCACGCTTTTCAGATAAATTCTCCCAGGAGAGCAAAATTTAAAAAGTTCTCACATCATATTTTCTAAAACACGTAAACTTTATTTTCTGAAATTGCTCAAAGTTTCACGAATGCAACCCAGTTCTTTGCTTGCATCTTTGAAAAAACTATTGAAATGCAGTTTTATCCTCATCCACAACTAACAGCTATCAAAGCTCCTAGCTAGCACAACAAAGCTATTTCATTCATTTCGCTTGACTAAGATTCTACTTATTTAGCCCAGAACTAGGAAACATTCTCATGAAGGAATAACACGAGGGGCCTCTAGTACGACCCTAGGAGCCAACTCAGGGTACATGACTTACACTCCAAGTACCAAGTCTCACCCCACACTGTACAATGGAGAGAAAAGTGATGGCACTGGAACTATGATCAGGTTATTATTTAGCAATTGCAACGGGGTGTAGCATATGCCCCTGCAGAGCAGTTTAGGATTCTTAGGTGTAACTACTGCTTAAAGATTAAATGGTGAATTAAATACACGTAATTGGAAGTATAGAGTAGTTACTAGTTTACTTTTTCCTCCATCGAATTGTGAATTGTTAGTACTTATGACATTTCTAGCAAAAACTTTTCATAAATGTTTTTCTGTGGTGTCTTTTTTGTGCTACTATGTGAATTGTAAAAACTTTTTGCACATGGCAGTAAAATTATAAACATAGTAAAACGTTTTTGCGACAAAAATAATGTTACAACACTACTAAACAAGCGTGTTTGATTGCATCACTTGCTGAATTGATTTCATTGATGTATTTTAAAAAATTTCTGCAAAAAAATACCAGAATGAAAAGAAATGAAAATTAGTCCAACAAAACTTTAAAATCATTTTTAAATAAATAATCAGTTGCTTGCTTCATGAGAGCATAACTCCCATAACACAAGCTGAAGTTAAAAATGCAACAAAGCGCATAGAGTAAATTGGTTGCGTATTATCAGTGAATGCCACCAAGCGTTATAACAAGCACTGAAAGATTTAGTTATTTGAAACAGAATTCATCAACTTTTGGGATTACGCCAAAAATTGAACAAACTTTGAGCATAAATTGTTAAATATCACATATAACTTATATGTTGATTATGCAATGACAACGTTTTTAGAACTCCAAAGGATGTTCGTCAACGTTCGATGTCTGGAGACCAGAACAAGCCACGCCCTCTGCGCAGACCATCCGGAGCAGCTGCCGCTGCTGTTCAAAGAAGTGACTCGATGACCTTAAATAGAGCAGCCGGCAGAGAGAACTACAGAAATAACTGGGAGAACTTTGATGAGGTGACAGCCACTATGAGACGAAACAAGGGAGCACCTGCTCACAGGTTGGTGAAGTTGGTGGGCTTAGCGTGAAATCTGCTTAAAACAACAGATTATTGGTTGTTATCGGCTTTTACTGAACAATAAATTGTATTACATAATAATGGGAATCACGACAATCTTTTTTAAAAGCTGTTTGATCTCAAAATCACCTAGCGATCAGCTTGCAATATACATATACTCTTGATTTGGTTTCATTTTAAATATATAACATTGTCACATTTTTATCTGCTCGATAAAACGCCAAAACATGACTTAAAACATCAGTGTTGTAACACAAGTTTGGTGTTATAGAATGCTTATTTTGCAGTTCTAAAAGTCTAATTTCTATTTAATTTATACCGGATGTAATTATTTATCATCATTACTTCAGCAATGATTGTATTTACCAGAATCTTCTTTTCCGAGTCACAGATTTGGAGTTGTCTTCTTTTGGAATTCTTTATTTATTATTCACTCAGTTCTAAAAGTGCACATGGCTCCTAGGGGAAAGTACTCTTGCCCTCCCACAGCTGAGTGATTATCAACCTCGTATGTTTGGTAGTGATAGACAACACAACCTAACATAAAATTGTTGTTTTTTTTATTTTGCTACCAGGTTTTAAAATATAATATTCGATGTTCAACATCACATGATCCGAGCTCAAGGTAATACGAAATTTTTCCTATTTCTCATTTGATACAGATGTGTTCATTTGGTGGCACTTCTTTTGTCATAAAATTTGGACAGGTTTTGATTCACTGATTATTCACGCCTGAAGTGAATCAGTTTTTGACGGTACATTTGCAAAATTGTGTAATTTGTTGCAAGTATAGGCTTACTACACCTTCTAAATGTGGTTCTAAAATCGTTTCAAATATATCAATATTATGATAAAATTTCCAATAGTCAAAGTAATGCATCTGAAGCTCACATAATTCCTTTTTCACAATAAAATTGATAAACCAAAGTAACAAGTTTTGTGCAAAATTGGCTATTTTTGCTATTTAAAATATTAAACAACACATGACCATGAGCTTGTGTTAATGTTCTTACTGCTTCCAATAATTCAAACAAAAATTAATTTAAAAACTTTGCCTATTCAACTTTATAAAGTGCGTCATGATCTCACCTTGCTTCATCTTCATAGATTTATATTATTAAATGCTGGATACTGTTAATACTTGCTGCTGTTGTGTGCCCACAGGGAGCTGGTACTCGGGACAGACTCTTTCATAGACTCATTTACCGACCCCGAGCCTGAGGAGGCCACATCCGTTGATCAACTAGGCCTGCCAACACGAAACCCTTTCCTTCAAGGTAGGAACCAAGTTTTCATCAAGTCTCTGCAGATAGGATTTATCTCCCATGATAACAACTTGAAGCTGACATTTTGTCTCTTTGCAGGTTATTACGAATATGATGACGGGGAAAGTGAACCAGCATTGCATGAGGAAACTTCATTCGGACAAAGAAGAGGTTCCGATGATGGAGTGTTTAGACCCGATGCCGAGTTTCCACCTACGTACGATGATGCCATAACTCCTAGAAGATCATCGTCCGTAACTATGTCACAGATGCCAACGCTTGTTCTCCGAGCTCACCGAGACAGAATCAGTGAATATGACAGCGAAGACAGTGTGGAAGTTTAGATAGTGTTTGGTTCATAATTTTGTGATGTGGGGTATGAGAATTATTTTTTTACCGATCTCTGCTAAACTTGAGGTTTTCTCAATTCAGTTTCCTGAACACATCTAAACCAAAAGCTTGGTATTAAAAATTAAAGTTTCAGTATTTTTTTGGAAAAAATAAAAATTATTTAGCATGTATTTCTAGGTTTAATGACATCAGCTAAGATAAACTGTGTTGTGTTAGAAAAAAATACCACATCATGATTATTGGCTTGTTTTTAATTCTGCTTCTTTACAGCTCTTATTTTCAACAAGCTTCTAATTTTTTGATTTCAAAATTTTTTGCATGAAAGAGCAACAACTAAACATCAATTTATCAGCAAATAGACCAAATATTGTGATTTTAAAATTACTCACAAAAACCTTGCTAATGTCGTGAAAAATTTTCTGGTCAGACCAAGATTCCATTCGTGATTAAATTTAAACTTTGTAAAATCACTGGTTGTCTTTGCTTGAAAAATATCCGTGACTTCAAATGCTTTTAAAAAATGATTTAGTATTAATTTTTATTGTTTTTCCAATAATGTTATATAAATATTTGCATTTTATGTTTTGGTGAGTTGTTGTATTCAATTATATTATTATAAATAAAATTATATATGATCAAATACCATTTAGTCTATTTACAGAAATAACTCATAAACGTAAAACGTACAATACTGCTAATAATATGTGCTGAAAAATAGAAGATTCTGAAACCAAAAGAGCCTATTTATCAGTCTAGAAAGTTAATTACAATCAACTCCTTGTTACATGTACAATCACGCGCTGTTGCTGTCTGTGTTACGGCTAATTACCACATTTCTATTGAAGCTATGAGAGTTTTCAACCACATAACGTTTTCAGCATTTGTATTTAATTGAGGTTACTGAGCGCTTGTCAAATTTGTCGTTGCAAAAAATAGTGAAGCAAGTGGTGCCTATTTAACATTTTTAATTAGTTAAAAATTATTACTTTTGATTAAAATATTATTAAACTCGATGGTCATTTGTCGTTTCATCAGTGGTAAGAACCAACAACCAAAACCATTATACGTAATGTACATAATCATTAATGGTCGTATATAGATAATGTCAAGGTCAGGAAGTGTCACAACACCTCCTAGACTATTCATTGCGCTATCAAATGGCCTGATGTAATCGTCAATTAATTGATGCATTGACAAAATATTGAAGAGGCTAACAAAGATTTAAGGTTGCTTGCTGTGCAGGTAAAACGTAGTAATAAAAAGTTGATGTGGCAGCATTACCTGCTGCCTATACAACAGAAGCATCACTGTCCACTGGTCCCACTTGTCTGAACTTTATCTGCTACTAGATAACAATTAGGCTTAGTTGGAAGTATTTAGTGTTATATTTATTTTGATTGCTAGCATCAGCGTATTGTAATTGCAACTTTCATTTTGCAAGAACAGACAATTTTCATCCAAAATGCAACAATTTATGAAAAATTAATTTATTTATTGGATTTGTCTAATTTTTTTTGTTAATGCGACGCAATAAAATGTGACTGATAAATAATGAAAAGGTGATGCAAAGCAAAAGTTACCAAAAACGCCTTACGTCAACAAAGTGAATGTCTAGAAATATTTTTCAAGCGTCGCTAGATCGCAATCTTGGAATCACATATATGATAGTGTCACGTCTTTCGAGAAGTTTTGTGATGGCTCTGTCATAGAATAACACATTTGTTCACTCTAAAGTTCTCAACTTAGTTGCATGCAGTAGCTATACAATAATCTTTAGATTCCAAAACCTTTTATAATATTCTTTGAAAACCTCAAAAAATCAAGTCTTAGGTCCAAAGAGACTGCCTAGGTCAACTAATACATATATAGTCCAGACTCCTTTATTGAAAGCTGCAAAGCTAATAAATCATTTTTTCTATTGGAAGCTCTTTGTCATGTCAACCAATCAGCAAACAGCAGCCTTGACCCAAAAAAATGCCAAAAATATTGAGGTTGTCTCCGGAACATGTGAACCCCATGATTCCGTTTAGCTAGAAAATACTGTATTTAACCATTCTGATGAGAACTTTTCATATACGATTTTATTTGCATGTTTTAGCTTCAAAATTTAAGTATGTAAAGACTTCATTTAAGTATATAAAACATTAAAAAGATAATTATGAGCAAAAAGTAGTAATTTTTGCAGCTGGTTCACCTGCGACAATAGACTAGGTAGGCAATACATCACAACCCAAACTAATTTGGAGTTGTCCTCTTGATGAGATGACATGAATATTTGTTTGGAAGTTTGTTCTTTCACTTAGAAAGTATTTAATTGCTAAAAAAGATTTTCTGCAATATCAGCTGATCAAGTCATTAGCTTTTACGCATAAAAACCTGGATGTTGATTTATATAACTTTCTCTTATGCTCGTATATTTCTCTTGTTTTTGTCTAAACAAGTACTGAAATCTTTTTATCTACCTTAGAAGTTCTGCTGTTTTTTGCGGTTTTAATCTTACAGCTATCCTGTTTTGTCTCAACCATGCTTTTGCGATCCAAAAAGTAATATATTTGTTGCTAAACCAATGCTAGTTTTAATAGATTTAATTTAATATGCTATAAAAATAAATGAGGTATAGAATATGCACAAAACTGTAAAAAAAAAAAAACACTAACCTTACCATGTAGGTCAAACTTTGAAAAACAACAAATGGAATGAATTTTCAAAGGTGCGTATAAAATAAAATATTGTAATTTAAAGAAACATTGAAAATGAGGAGTAATCAAAATTAAATATTACAATAATTGTTTGTAGCCAACATGGCGATACTCCAGGAGCAGTATCTATTCCAATACTTGGTAATAAGCAAATTCGGATAAAAACAGGAAATACTAGTATTAAAAATCTAAATGACTGTACAGAGCTTCAATATTTGAGCAATGCAGGGCGTTCTCCGGTGGCTATGGACTAACCAGAATGCCCCCAGAAAACTTACGTTGAGTCCCAATAAATATTTGAATGACAAACCGTTGATTGTCACGACATAAAATTTTCTAGATAATTATGCGAAATCAGTCTCTGCATCCCCGTACGACCATCTGTGCTGGGTCTTGTTGGCCTTGTATACTGCTTCTAGAATAGCTTTCTGAGCCGCTAGGTATTCCTTGTCTGAGAGCTGTCTCAGCCGCGGTACAATACTTTTGGCAAACAAGTCATATTCATCATCTTTTCTCTTCAGTGCCTTGAGCATTTCCAACATGGTAAAATCAACCTGTAACGCCCATTATTGCGTTTCATGCAACGTTCACAATGCTGTGTAAAAAACGTTTATGTTGCATCACTTCGAGGCTCCTTTATGACATAAAACCATAGACATGTATCCACATGCCTCGCTGGATTTTCAGTGTAAAAGTGTGAGGTTGAAGTTTAGACAAAAATGCCAAACTTAATGGCTACTCCCATATTTTTTATTTAGAATGAAAAGATATTTTTCTAACTACAAACGCAAACTATTTTTCTCAACTGCAGTTAGTACGTTTTTTTATCTCTGAAGTTTTATCAAAGATTTCACTGAGGTGATGAAACTGCAAACTTCCTTGTTGTACAACTTCACACTCATGTAACGGTTTTTCCAAAGCTCAGAAATGTGGAAAACACCTTTGCAATGAGTATTGTATAATCCAATAAAGTTTAAGAAACTTTTTGTGTCATACTTATGGAAAAAGGATTTCCCAATACCTCGAATGTCAGAAAAAAAACCCATAGCAATGATTCATTAGATAATCTACTTAAAAAACTTTTCACTTGTGCATCGAAAACATCGCTGAGTAAATTTTTCGTATGAGACTATTGTTGTACTGTCAATGTAACTTTATTTAATTGAACGTTTTGCGTGAAAAACATGTGTCAAAAAAATTAAAATTAGCAGATAAAATTAACTGAGCGTGTAAACATATATAAGTATTTGTGTGAGATTTTTTAATAGAAATTAAAAACCAGCATTACTTGTAAAAAAAATCATAACCGAAGGAAGAATTAAAAAAAAAGTCTCAGATCAACTAATCGTAAATACATTTATCTATCATGTAAATTATATATCAAGTTGATTAAGAAAATCTAATAAATGATATAAACACAGAGATCTATCTCAATCTAAGAATTGACACTTTGCTATACTCACTTTGCAACAACAAGTTTTACGAGATCTATGATCTGGTGATGTGGAACCTAAACAAAACAAAACAAGACATTATTTCTATGACCTTGTGTGTAGCTCTGAGTCTAAAATGATGTTTGGAATGTTTCATTAAGCATCTTTGTTTATCATCAGTAAAATATTTAGGCGAGGAAAAAAGCGTTTTTAATTATTTTCAAATTTATAAATAAATAATAACTTTTAAGCAAAAAATCAGAAAATTGGCTACCCTGTTTACAAACCAGTGTTGGCTTTGAAAGAAATACACATAGAATGAGTACCTTCAGAAGAGCTTTCAGTGGTTGGGGAGTCTTGAGGATACATCCCTCTATGCTGCAAAAGCATAAATATTCTTGTATTAATAAATGATTCATTGCTAAGGAAACTGTTGATGTTTATTTAAAATTTATCTTTATTTATTGTAACTGAGATGATTGCAGAACTAGGCTGTTAACCTATTAAGCACAAAAGTGAAAACTATGACCTGGCACTGTAACAGTATTTAAGCTATGACTGTTTGCAACAGTAAGTGTATTACATGATAAAGCTTTCGAGAGTTGTGTTTGCCTAACCAACCTGAAGTTAAAATAATCGAGTTGGCAATTGCGTTAATCCACAATTTATCATTTGTCCAAACACAAAAGTCAACAAAAAGTAACGATGATCGAAAAAGAAAATACTCAACAAACAGTTAGTAATATAGTTTGCGGGTCGGGAATGAAACTAAATTATAACGGGCAAATCTTACTTGTTCGTTTTAAATAAACCCGTTTTATATCCTCAAAAGTGTCGTGTACGACAAAATATCTCATAGAAGTGGAATACAATTTATTAGCTATGTTTTCTTATGACAAAGCAATTTTTATTTATGATTCAAAAGAGCTCAGAGCAAACACTTGATCTCATGATAATCATTCTCACAATTAAAACTATTGACAATTGTTTTAGATAAATACAATATCAAAGAATATTTTTACTACTTTTAGCATTTGTAGACACAATGGCGACCATTAAGATTGTTTTGTTACAGAAGACATCTGTATGTTCACAAAATGGCCACATACTTTGTTGTAAATGGATTGACTTTTAGTTCTTTTCTTTATGATTTTTACTAAAGCAATACAAATTATTGTTACAACAGCAACAGTAAGTTCGAAGTGATTAGTTTCTACTACTAATGTCATCACTAATATCTGAAAAGAACATGTATCTACCTGGTTTGAAACGTTTTCAATGTAACAAAAAACTTTCAGTTTTTTAGACAAATTTGGGCATCTATGATTTTTTCTGTATTGGTAAAGGTTTCTCTAAGCCGCATAAAAGAATTTACATACCCAAGTGTTTCGGCGTTTAGGAAACACACGTTCTGTTAGCTCCTTTGGTAGCGACATTTCTGTTTGTTGAGGCAGTCGTGCACCTAAAAGCGAATAAATGGACAATTTTAATTAACCTTCCATTGTAAATGGGCTTGCTTACAACTACAACGCGACGAAAACTTCTTGAATTGACAGAATAGATTAGATTGTACCCAACTGAAATTAATTCGTAAATGTTTGACTAGAATGTGATTAAGTGCTTGGTTACTATTGCGCTGCAGGGAATTATGTCCTCCTGTGACACTTTGTCATCTCTGTGAGGAGACTATTGCTTTTTATAAATAGCTCCATAGCACTGTTTATAAAATAAAACAGATATGTATTAATAAATTATTTAGACCTTTGCACCACAAAAACTCTACCTATTACCGTACCTGACAAAAAAGTTACGAACATGGTATTCCAAAAATCAAATAATAAATAACAAAAATGAAAACAAAAAACTGCTAATAATAATAATAATTATAATGAGGAACAGCAGAGTTTATGTCATAGACAACTTCCAGTGAGATGTCGATAATAATTTTTGCTATCTATAAAGCTACCATTATTTAATAATCGATTATCTAAATTAATTTAATATTTCCATTATAAATAAATAAATAATAACTTATGGTCTACGAGACACTCTGACTGCAATATTTTTTTGACAGGCAAACAAGTTACCACACAAAAAATTATAAGAGAAGAAAAGATAACTCTCAATAGTTGTCAGTCATCTACTGCATAATGGCATGGCCTCGCACATCAAGCATTATCAAGCAAACGGATTGCAAACTTTGGATTATCTGAGAGCTCGTCGTACATCTCTCACATCCACTTCACGCACTCCAACTTATCCTAGGAAGTGAAAACTAAACGAAACCACCTGAAGAGTGTGGTGAGGATATAAACCTAAATCTCACCTTGATCTCCAGGGCTAGCAGCAATGAAGTTCACATGGTGCTGTTCAGTGGTAATATCTGACAACGTTCCAGGTGGAAAGTTCAGTGTCAAATCCTAGAATGAAACAAAACCTTACATTGCTCTGCACCTATCTATATCAATTATGATTGAACGACTTAATTTTATGAAAGCTTAGAGTTGTGGTAATTCTAGTAAAGCTGTAGTGAGCTTTACTTACGGATCTCTCAGAACAACTCAAAGTCTCTACCCTGTCACTTATATCTGTATTATCATACCCTGAATCAATAAATAGAAATGGAACAATTACACAATAATTTTATTTCTTATCTCTAGCAAGAAGTCATGTATCTAACAGCTTATCAGTGCGTACCAGCTAGTACGACCTTCTGACCCAGGCAAAGCTCACTAAAAGGTTGAAGGGAGAAGCTGAGTGAGTGCAGTGTTATTTTAAGGCAAGTGCTATGACAATGAACAATAATATTGATAGGCTGATAGAAAGATTAGACCATTGTCATAAAACAAATAAGGAACTAAATAATCAGCATTAACCACTTTCAAGTCTAGGAATAAGTGTGAAACTTCCTTCATTTGCACTGGTACAACGCATAACTAAAGTTTGCACTGTGTACTGGTGTGAACACCAGCGTTTGTAAAGAAAACACACGCTGTCCACATAGGTTTGCACCAAGACAATATCCCCTTCGAATAAAAATTAAACCAGGTTTTAAAGTATTTTAACTATGGACACGAAACAGTTTGCTACCATAGCCAATTTCATAGTACTTTTTATTAATGTAAACTTTGCCTCAATTACTAATTGCGAAGTATCCAAACAAAAGCATCAATCTTACTTTCCTAATTGTAATTTTTTTTTTATAAAAACAATCGCAAAAACTTGTTACTTGTTTGGCACTAGTATCCAGCCTGGCCTGCTTTAAATGATAATTTTCTCAGTTAAACGTAAATGATAACTGCAAATAAAAAGAAACTGCCAAACAGAAAAACTACGTTCAATCATTATCTAAACAGCTTCACTGGTGCAATAGCTCGTAAGAAAGTTTAGTGTTGAAAAAAATATTTTAAGCAAAAGAAGAGATAAATAACAAACTAGCCAACATACCTGAGTCTACTTCCACCTACAAATTAAAAGCACAACTGCATGAAATCTTAAACAAAAAGCAAACAAGAAAAATAATACTTAATAGTAATGAATTTTCTCATTTAGGGTGGGAGAAAATACAATCTCTAAAACTTTTGTTGGTTTCTTTGCGATACACAAACGGGTAATTGATTTCTATCAAATAATTTTTGAATAATTCACTTCCTTTTATTAATCACTAGTAGCTAACTAGTTCAGCTCAAACTGGGTGATATTCAAGGGCCGTGAATCATACAAGTAGTGATTACACTATTCACTTTACATGCTACAAGAATAACTTCCTCTTTGTCTTCAGAAATAGAGTTTTTGCAGAGATAAGAAATACCCTAGCACACACCGGTTATTACTAACTCAATTTCACCAACTAAATCAACAGATAGTTTTGAAAATATAAAGTTTCTAGCCTGAGAAATTTTTACTTTTTAAAGACATGGCTGATGTAATAATACCGCAAACGAACATGGTTAAAAACTACAAAAACAAGAAAAAAAAACACATTTTTGCTGTTTAAGACTATTTACAGAAGGGATGTCAGTTTACATCAGTTTGTTTGCTGGCAATATCTAACGATGTAATATAATCATTAATAAACTAAAGTTATCTAACTATTTAGAAGTTTTTTTAGTTATCAAAATATTAGGGACAAGTCAGGTTACATAATTTATTTACCTGTGATCTATTGTTTGACCCAGGCATCTTTACTCTGATATCAACCTCAGAATCTGCATCGCCTTCAGCTACAGAATACACCAACAACTTCACTGCGTCATCCATTGCAAGCATGCATTGTGAACGAACAAGGAAGTTTTGATACTAACCAATGATATATCAAACCAACTACAGCGCTAGCTACAACAGCCAGACATGTACTACTGTAAAACAACATTGGCCGCACAGAAGTTACTAGTTAGCCCTTCGAAAACAATTTTAATTATTTTTAAATAAAAAAATAAATCAGCAAGACAGGATGTCAGTGAGTGGATAAGCCACAGTTGGTGAGGTTGCGATGGTCAAAGACTCTTCTAATGTCAGGGGAATTTGGTAAAATTGCGCATATGTTTGGTAGTTGATATGACTAGTTGCTAATGGTGAGAACACTTTCACAATTCTGTTGACAAACATTATTTTATACCAACCTGGTAGTATTATGGCCTGTCTTTTCTCTAGCGCTGTCTGAGCAGACATTTTCATTGAATATTTCTACAAAACATCAATGTATCAAACTACGTTATCAGAGAATAGCTTTCTTTCTGTAGCAAACTGATTGTCATTTGACCTCATTCATAAGTCTATGCTGTCAATTTGGGACAAAATCAAAAACACATTTGTAGTCAATGTTTTTGAGCGACTACAAAACCAGAGGATTAGCACAATATCTGCAGCATTCACATCTTCAATTAATCTACTTTTTTCAAGCTTTAACCACAAATTTTTATAGATCAGTATATATATCACTTCATTGAAGTTTAAAGGAAAGCTGAAAGAAGCTAAGTCCTTTGTTATCAAAACTTAATTTTCTTACAAAACAAAAGCTTTTTCATAACCGGTCTTGTTACTAATACTAGCTCTTTACAAGCAAAGGCACTGCATCAATGTTTCACTTACGGTAACGTTGCGTATAGCTCTCTCCTTGATCACTTTCACTCCTGGTTTAGTTCAATATGTCAAGTCTACAAAGTATTTATCTAAAGTAGCAGCATGTTAGGGCACATATATATAACTAAATAAATGTTTGGAAAAGGTAACAAAAGCCTGAACTTCCTCTTTCCAGGCTCCGCCTCAAAGGTCAATATTTTGCAACTTTTTTAGAATTGCGTAGATCTCTATGCATAGAAACTTTAGAGATACATCATGGGATTTCCCAATTTTGTTAAAGCTATGATGATGTTCTTAATCAAAACGCCTAATTTTAGATGGTTATTGTTCATAGCTGACGCAAAACCACTGCTCTGAGGCTTAGCCACTTAGCTGTCCATTACCAGGTGATTGTTTCACAAGGAGGAAGCAATATGTTGAATGCTTCAACATGTACTAAAGTCAGCATTCGTGTTCTCTGACCAGGTTAAGGATAAGAAAAGCAGCGAGCAAAACTTGGAAAAGAAAGGGGCTCTCAGCCGTTCCCCAGCAGTTGAATAAAACACATTACAAACCTACAGTTTATAGAAACAAATAATAAGCTATTGTTGTTTGTTTACCAAACAAAAATGTTGACAAGAAACTTGTCCACAGACTAGTCTTAATAAACCCCCTAACAATGCATAGAAAACGAAAGCTTGGAGTATAACAATACCTGATGGTTCAGTCTCCCTAGCTCTCTTGTGTGTACAGCGACTACTTCAACCGTTTTGACTATCTTTTATTCAAATGATGAAAGAGTTGCTGACGCTTTTCTTATCTGATATTGGCAGCGCATGCATAATCGCTTACAATTTCTCCTGTATCTGGTTGGACAGATAGCTATCTAGAAGGAAGTAAAAAATAACTGATAAGTCCATTAAATATCTCCTCATCAGGCGAGAAAACTACAGGAAGAAAGCCATTTTTATTTAGTCACCTAATTTGTGTTGATAAACTGGAATTTTCGGTTTTATTTTAAGAGGCATTTTTTTGGTAAGCTGAATGCGATTGCGTGAAAAAACTCGTAGGGTAACATTTGACCAGCTTGGAGAAGTTGTAACATTCATCTAAGTTATGACAACTTGAACAACTTGGCATAATTTATTTTCTTGTTCGGTGCACCTGCACTCTTACCATCTTTAACAACTGTAGTTTAGGTATATAACTTTGTTATGTATGCATCAACTGTAATGCAAGAATTAGTTTACAAAGTTATAATCTCGATGAATGGAAAAGCTGATAGTAATTTTGAAACCGAGCCAATTTTTTCGTTAAGTTGTTGAGCCAGTGTTAAAATGCAAGCTGTATTGGGAAGCTATTATGTATTCTGGTAAAATTATTGAAACTTTACGGAAAAGAGGCTTGCATAGCCCAATTCTTATACCTCATGCATATATAGCGATCGCTTGGCAATTTTCCTTAGCGGTTGCCAAAGCTCCTAAAAAATCGCTCAGACTTTTACTCTTATCCGTTTTTCAGCGATTCTGGTCAAACTCACTGTTACAAAGCATGCCCTACAAATTATTACATGATTGTTGATAGATCGGAGCATTGCAGTTGACGAACCACTATTAGAAATGAGGTAAAAGCATTTCTGCGCTGTGATTGGTCAATCAAGGAATCGGCCAGCAATTTTTTTGATCTGGAACAATACCTGCCAATAGCCTCAAATAAAATGCCAGTAATTACTCAACAATTTCTCCGGAAACAGCAACTGCAAAATCCCGCAATCAGTTTTAGTCCTTCTAGCAGATGCTTCACAAACAAAACTTTTCCTGTAGGTGAAACTCAGTTAATGAGACGAATCAGATGTAACAAATCATGGAAATTGTAGAGTATAGGTCAAAGTTAAAAATAAATTGTGCTGTTTTGTAAACAGATGTGGTAATGGAGGTCATTTGGATATATTACCGTATCAGGCGATGTGAGCCCACGCACCAATGAGTCATTCAGTCTAATTTTATTGTTTACACAAATATTAGCTATCTGATCTTTTATTCCTTTCTATCAAAGAAGATTTCTTGTTTTAACACATTTGTGGGAGCATCAACTTTTTTGGCTTGTAAACTGCTGTTTATTTCTAACAAAAATGTTTATTTGCAACAAAATGATAAACAGCATGGCTCCGTATGTTGAGTCCATATCTGATAGCTACCTTTCGTGCCAGTAAGTTGACGGAGAACGCATTGATGATTTGGAGCATCTAGTGAAGTGTCCATTAAAAAGTTAATTGTCAAACATTTTAAGATTTTTCCCACTCAATAAGATAAAAAGATTGTCTGCGTTCAACTAACTATTGCAGCATCAGATCATCTGCAACGCTTTTCTGAAGACCCAGGTTTACTTTTTATGTAATGCTATCAATTATCACTTTGCATTGAATGCTGAGGGCTGAAGGTGACATTGAGCCTGAATGATGGTAAAATGACATTATATTTTATTCGTAGCTGTCTGACAACTTGAATGCTGAGTCACCTAACGTAGGTTAACCTTAAACATTGTAAGAAGACTATGTAAACAGTTCTGTGAGAAAATACTTTATGATTACAGATGGCCACATCAAAGAAATAAGTGAAGCTTTTCTTGTTTGGGCCTCGTTCTACTGATAAGTAAGGTTGAGCTAACTGTTGATAAATTATTGGACAATAAGTACAGTGAGCATTTAAACCATTGACTTGGCGATTGTTTTACATGTCTATGGCAAAACAATTGCTAAAGCGAAATCAGTTTACCATCTCTTCTTGAACAAAGTTGTGTACAATGATATTGCTGTTCGTTTTATGGGCTACAGTTGAGAGAATGTAAAGTCACAGTTAAAACTAGGAGTATAATCTGAAAAAAATTCGCTCTTTGAAAGTTGCATTCAACAGCCGCTGGTATACTTGTGTTTCCCAATAACCTTTTTCTCTTGTTGTAAGAAATTTTTTACCAAAAGATCCCTATTTATGCCGGTTTTTGCAAGCAATAATGCTGCATCTCCATGAAGCTGCTAAATACAAGCATCTACTCTTGGACTGTTTGGATTATTAAACTGAACAGAAAACTCAACTTCCCAAAAAATATGCCTTACAAACAACCAACTTATAAATAAATTTAAAGACTATCCTTCTTGAATCCTCATGAAAAAATTTCATGTTATAGAACCAAAAAGTAATTGGGACCTACTTTGGTTGAGCAAATTTAAATAAAAATAATCAGATTGGCAATAACTTTAATCAATAAATATTAATTTGTTTGGAACTAGTTAGTCAAAGAAAATCGGCTTGCTGAGTTACAAAAATATTAACAAGCATTTATATACATTTTTTGTAGTTATCGAATGAAACTGAACACTAAAAAATTCGTAACAAGTGAGTCTAGTTTGTTCATTTCAAAAGACGAATTTTATATCCACCAAAGCGTTAGGATATTACTACTATCGATAAAAATATGCCATGTAAAAAAAACGACTCTACAAAATATATTGATTCACAAAAGGTTTTTTTTCTTTTATGCTTGATTACTTTGAAAATTGGTATTTGCCTTCATTATGAGTAGTTCGGTAATCTATAAGAGTTGATTGAAAAAAGTTCCGTTGATATAAACTTATGTTTCGTTCTACTAACACTCAGTATTTTTTGTTGTCTGTTCGATAAACTCGTAGCAAATACTTTTATTATGTTAACTGACCAAATTTTTTATGACTCTTTTTGACTATTTTTGCGATTCCTCCGCTTAGCATACATTGATTGATTGAACATTTAGGTTTTTTAGATAACAGTTAGAAAGTTAAACAAGTATGAAAACACAGTTCCAAAACAAAAAAACAAGTACTTGTTCAATTTGACTGGTTTCTCGCTGGTGACGATTGATTTCAACACTTACTATACTATGTTGAAAACATTAGGACATCGTGGTAAAACTTGCAGGGAAGTTCAACATGCTGAGTCATTCTAAACTAGTATACAGTTTTCAGGCCAAAAATTGTGATAGATTAACTGCCAACCTGACAGTCAAAAAAAGAAGATAATGATGATTTTACCAAAATTGCTTTGGCGACTGCCGCCAGACGTGTTCAAGGCTGTTACAGCAATACAAGTGTAAACAGTCAATACGAAATCAAAATATGTTTTTATGATAAGCAACCAATCATAAGCTCATGATGACATACAAAATCGTCTTGGGATTTCCCATGACAAATGCAGCCAGCTTTCTTTTAGCTTTCATTGAAGGGGAGAAATAAATAATCCAGAATCGACTCTAACAGCTACGGAGTAAAGTTGTTGTCAAAAGTAGATGAAAACAAGTTGCTAAAAATGAATTTAACATTCGATTGTAAATAACACTAAAAAATTATTAAAAAGAAAACGATGCTCTGGCATTGTTCCAAAATGGTTATGTTAGTCTGCACACTAGGAAAGAGTACCAATAGCTTTTTAATGTAAAAAAAATTTCTTTTCTCTGAATACAGTGAGAACTTATTTGGATTATTTCCGAACACGACTGTCATTAACGAAGAGCTTATAAATAGTGACATATCAAGATACGTCAACTGATAATTAACAAAAAACGTTTTGTGAATTTGAAATTTTTATCACTGTTTATTCACAATGCATAGATTGTACTTTTGGATCCATGACATATATTACATGCTGTTGTACAAAACCTTCCAACTGTTACATCAGCCAAAACTTTAAACCAAGGATTCTTTACCATATACAGTCAAAATCTAACCAACCAGGAGCAACCTAACTGCAAAAACTTTCAAACCACATATCTAAATGACTTTCTCAAAGTGATATGATCCTTGGTCTGATAAACTTCTGCTCAGAACTTCTTGGGCTGCACTTATGCCCAACCTTGATAGTGAGAAATACTCTAGCGTGGCTCGTAAAACATAAAATGGACATAGATTTGCTTGAGAAGTTTGATACATGCAAAGAATTATGTTGGCGTAGGCAGCTCAAAGGAAATTGGGATCTTTGACCCTCTCACTAAACAAACAGAGCTTCCAGATTTCAGGAGCAAAAAGGTAGTGCAGTATATATATATACAGAAATATATCTATGTTATTGGAGATGCTACAACGAAACAGTATGGCCTACAAATCAGTGAGCTTTAGTTCTTTCCACATATTAGACAGAGGCTTTTAACACTAAGCAAACACAATAAGTAAATACGCAATCAGTAAATCAAAATACAAATAAAGCAGATAATGCCCCCATTGATTCATCCGAGATATTGTCCAATAAGAGTAAAAGCTTCGCTATACTGCATCGATGTTTTGATGACAGTGCACTTAAATGAATGGCTATTACGGTGTTCCAGTGGCTACACAAACAGGTGTAGAATGCTGATGTAATAGAGCACATCGATGAGCTGCTATTGAGCTAGCCAATCAAACGACACAATGCGCTGCTTTATGCATGTTTCATAAACATTTCCAGCAACAACTTTTTAATTTTTTTTTATATAAATTTGATAACTCGAACACACACTTACTGTAAGCCTATGTATGTTTTTGTCCACCATAAAAACCAGAAGTTTTATTTATTATTTTGGATTTACTTATTATCAAGTCATCATACTACCGTTGTAATTATTAGTGATTTATTATATAATAGTTGAATAAACACTACTATTTATCTAACTAATTTTTTCAGTAGCAATAGAAAATGAATTCACCCAGCTAAGGTTTTCGTCAACAACTGCATTCTATCAAAATAATCTTGGTGCAAAATAATGGACCTCAAAGCACTACAACATCAGCATTGCTCAGTTGATTAAAGTTGATAAAATTTTGGTTTAGCGGCAATATGTCGTAAATGGTTAAACTTGATGAGCTTGTGAACATAATTTGTATTAAGCTATGTGCCTTCGGTATCGGGCGTCTGCCAACATGTCGGTTTGGCTTAAGATCAATCCACACGATGTGCAGATGTATCAGCCACATCCATCGTAATGATGGCAAACGACAGCCAGTGTAGGAAAGCACTTAAAGCAGTTAGGCGTTTCTTGACAAAACAGTTCTCGCAAAATAGCGCTTCTTCGCCGTATTTGGTAATCCTGATCACAGTCTAGTTTTAGATGCTGCATCAATCAGTTTGCCTATTTTAGAAAGCTGTCACTGCTAATGGTTTTATGCATTAGTTTTAGGTTTATTTTATCAATCTCCTAAGTGAGAGTTTCAGAACTGAATTTGGGCTAGTAGAGGTTTGTCACCCGTTTGTCAGCACTGAGAAAGGCAAAAGAGAAAACACAGCCCCAGTATTAGTTTGTTTACTAGCTATTTTATATGCTTGACTTTACCTGCAGAGTGTAATCAAACAGTTTGAAGGCCAAGGAGAGTGAAAAGAGGACAAATCTGAAAATTAAGGACACACAACTCCTCAAGACCCCCCTCCCATGACGTTTAATATATTAAAGTTTTTGCAGTGTCTGAGGAAGTTACTGTACACTATTGAGGAAATGAAGAGGGTCATCTATGAGCAAGTGAAAATAAAGTGACAAGGGCTACAGGGTAGAGAAAATGGGTACTGAGAGCAAGAAATTAAACACAAAAAGTTTGCTACTTCTGCTACTATATTATAATCTACACCGTATGTTAACACACATTTTAAAAAACCTTTAAAAAACGGAAAATGAAAATGCGTACGAAAACGTAAAACTGCTCGATATTTTTATATAAAATTATTGTGATGGATTATCCCTGGTAACCCCGTAACTTGTTTGATTTTCTTCTCTGTCTCAGTTCCACCCTTTACATACCCTTTTCCTACTTCTCTGCACCCCCCCCCCCCCCCCCAACCAATTCTCCTTTATGAACTCCATTCCCTACTCCAAAGAGCTACAGTTATTATAACTAAAATCTTTTGGAGTTGTCTACCTTTGAAACTCTACCCTTTCCCTACAACCCCTGCCCCCTGCTGAAAAAAAATACATACCTTTAATTTATTGCAATTCACCCTCCTTTCATCTAATCATTCCCAAGAAGCAGGAGCACGAGGAAAACTGACCAAAATTAAGAGTTGCCCTCTCCTGCCCAGACAAAATGGCAAACTTTGGTTGAACTTTCAGTCGGAAGTTAAAATGTAGATTCTGTATGAGTTTGAGTTTGTCTTTCACACCAAACGTTTCAGCTTTCTTCATAAACAAGTTGCGCTTCATTAAACACAATTGATTTTGAAGTGTCAGTGTTTCTTTTCTTACAAAGCATTTGTAGTAGTGACAGTTCATACTAAAGGTCAATCCTTTATAGCCATCTATCTTTCGTTACAAATTGTTTTAGCATCAATGCTGGTATTTGTATGAATGCTTATCATTACACAAGCTAGTGTATTCAATCAGGCAGAACAGCTGATGGAGCTGATTAGATGTAACTTCTAATATCAGCTTTTCAATGAAGTCAAGGCCATCCTGTTTGTCAACACAATACGCGACGTGGCAAACACAATTGATGAAAAAAATTCAATGGCTAAAAAATGACTTCTCTCAATTTCTGTTCTATGAGTTGATGGACAAATTTTGTATGTTTTCTGATTGCTTTGCTATTAAAAAATAGCAACAATGATGTAGTGGTCACACACATGGACAGAGTTGTGCCACTTTGGTGACACTTCCAGCGCTACAATACAATTGAGCGGCATTCCAGAAATTTTTCACTGGCCACACAGACCAACTGAAAACCGTGACTTCTTCACCCTTGGGATTAATGATATAAAGATATAAATAATAGTTGGTAATCATCATGGGTCATTAGGTGCAACCAACAATTCGACACCAGTAATAATAAAAAAATAATAATTCAGAATATTATTATTGGTGTGATAAATATAATAATAAGTAAATTATGATATTTATTATTAACAACAATTTATTACTAAACAGAAAGTGAATTATAATAAAAAGTAATGAATTGTTTTTAATTATAGTTATTTTAATTTTCTTATCATTATGTTCATTACGCTAACAACAAATCACAATGGTAACAATCAATAGTAATTATCATCACGTTTCTTATTATTATTATTAATTTTTTGTTATAAAATTTGTTATAATGACAACCAAACGATTATATATATGTACATATATTATAAATTAACCTTGACCTGGTGCAATGTAATTTAACCATCAACCAATCACATTACATTCAATGCGACGGAATACTTGAAAACTTCAGCATGTTCCACTGCATAGTATAACATCGCTCAGATCAGGTGACCATCAGCATAGTTTTACTAATCTTGTCACTTCCTCCCCTGCACCTGCCGGACCCAAACAAACGCTGTGTGTGTGGCTATTGCATAAGGGTAAAAAAGCAGCACTTATGGTTGAAACACTGGTTTTAGAAAGTTTGAATTTTTTTATTGCTGCTAACCGAAGCAAGAGATTGCTACTATACAGTAGAAAAGTGCTAGTTTTTGCATCTTCAGCATTATTATACGTGCACCCAACTGGTGATAATAAAACTAGCTCCTATTTTATAAATTAAACTAACATAGCAGATACTGATTAAACCAACATTAAACTTTTTCCCATTTTCCAGTTTCAGCATACAGTATTTTTGATCAATTAATTTTTTCTGACGGTTTAACTTGTTTTAATCTGACAAATAAAAAATATTAAGCATTTCAGTCGATCAATATGCCTAACAAAATGCTGAAATTATTGATGTTCTAGTTGATATTACTTGCTATACGTTAATAAATGTGAACTGCCTGCAAAGAAACCAAATCTTAGCTTAAGCATTTTTTTGTATTGAGGGCTGGTTAGAACGACAAACACTGAAATGGTTTGTAAACAACTTCACCTATAACTATAAATATTTACGTATAACTGTTGACGCTAACTCAAATTATTTCCATTAAAAAATTAAACTTTTAAACTGCCAACACCTTCCTTCAAAAGAGAAGACAACTTATCTTCTTGTGAAGTCATATCTTCGTAATATCGTGATTTCAAACTGGCTTATTATGAGATCTTGACTCTAAGGGGTGGATCCAGATGTCTGATGGGTGGGTGTAAATAATAAAATCGAACCTAACTAATCTAATGTGTTGTGACGTACAGTATTAATGTTCATGATTTATTGAAGCGTGTACTCACGAATGACACTGATCGATGTGTGTTTTGGCTTTATTTTAAAAGGTTTTATCGGTATCCCAGCTTACAAAAGCTTTAGATACAGGTGACCTATTAGTGAACCGGGGTTTGGGGTTTGGGGTTTGGGAATCATTATCTACCTACTTTATTCTCTTATCATCACTAAGTAGCTAGCAGTAGTAGAATTATTGGATCTAAGTCAAGGAGTACAGATTTGTGCACACCAAGGAGCAAGAACTGAGTACTCCTATTTATTTCAATTTTGAGAAATCAGCGCTCATCCCTAATCAGAGTCCTTGTTTAATATGCTCAGCTAGAAATGTGAGCCACAACACATGTGAAAATACCTTAACAAAAGTCAACCTTTTTGGTCTTGCTTGAAATTTCTTTAATGGAAAACGTGTATTGCTTATAAAATCTTCATCAACAATCAGATACAAAAATTAAAAAATAATATCAAGCTGGCAAACACTGCCTGTTTTACAAAAATTGTAAACAAACAAATACTTGAGGTCAAGATTATTATTATTTGTGCTTGGCTGTAATTGATTACATTTAACTACAGGTCTAGTTTTAAACTTAATTTTTGTATATCACCTTGAATAACAATTAAATCATTTGCATGAAATCATGACAGCACAGCTATAAAAAATCTTTCCAAAGACAAATAATGTAAAATAATATAGAAGATAGTAACAACTAAAATCATCTACAATGAAACTTTCTCTGTATCTATAGCAGAACAGGCTGTGGTTACATGTAACGTTTTCTAAAAACGTCAGATGACCTACTGGTGTGGAAATCCACTGTTTCCTATTTGCCTAGAGTGTGACTATATTCCTCAAGGTAGGAAAGATCGACAAAGTTGGTACCAAAGTCTTTTTCCACCATTTCTGTAACTTCTTTGGTTAAAACTGCTCTGGAGATCTTGCTTCTTGACCCGTGTCTGGGAAACCTTTCATAGAAAAACACCCTGATTGGTAGCTCTGTACTGTTCTCAACCTGTAATGTCACAATCGGAAAGTATAGCGCCTCAATTGCTGTTTATGGATAAAATTTTCCGGATTTGTAGATAATGTCATCTTATAGCGGATTACTGCAGTGCTTTTAACTACGGTGCAATAGTAATTCTTTTGATTGTGGGGTTTAGATTTTGTTGTATTTAACTGTTTATCATCACATTCAGGTTTCTGCGGTTTCAATTTTGGCCCATATTGGTAAACATTCATACGAGTTAGCACTGCTAACCGTTCCTATTGATCCAATTGAAACAGTATGAGCGAGTTTTCCCCTCATGCCGACATAATGAGTAGCAAGCGCAATAATTTTCTCTCTAGTAACACTTGAGTGAGGGTTGTTGTTGAACTCTTACAGCACAATCGATTTTTAGTACTAAAAAGTAGATGAGTAATAATAACAACAATGATTAATTATAAAGGATTATAACTAAATAATAAAAATAACTAGATAATAGTAAGTGATAAATAATTGATAATAGTCAAATAATAATGAAAAATTATTTAGTTTGCCCACTTATCAAACATAGCTATGATTCTCTGAACTCTGCCTTCAATGCATCTAAAACTGTCAGTTTCCCAATCAGTTTTTTTGCCGTTAAACTAGCAAAGAGTCATTATATGAGTGTCAAAACACTGCAGTCCGAAAATGAATAAAAATTGAAGAGGATTTGCACAACGATAGAATCATTGGCTTGTAACAGTAATTTACAGATAAAATGTTAGTTTAATGCATTCTCCACAAGAGAGCTACCCTAACGATTGCGCATTAATCAACTAATTTAAACCAGTAATTCTAATGAATGCGCAAGCCAAAACAATATGGGTTGAGGACTCTAGTTGAGCTAACACAAATGAACACGAACCAATGAGTGTGGAGTTAGCATTCTCACGGCCTGAATGGATAAGCTATAGGGTCAACTCGAACGAAACCGAATCGCTGGAATGAGTGAATAATTTTTGGATGTTTGACTGTAATGTGATGAAGTGTTTGACTGTAATGTGATGAAGTGTTTGGCTGCTATTGTATTATTGGAAGTTGTGCCCTTCTGGGATAATTTTGTCATCGGAAATAGTTTTTGAAATAAACTATCATTTTCGCTTCCTCATAAATATTTTTATTGCTAGAGTAGTAGCAAAATTTTTTGAATTTATATATAATTACTGTTTAGTAATTATTTCTTATAATAACTAATTGTTATTTAATTAGATATGGCTGCGCACTCCTTCATAATATTCTTGGCTAATATGAACACTGTTTATCCCTGCGGCCAACAAACAAACACATAATTAGTGTTTGAAGGAAAAAATAACAAAATTAAAAAAAAAAATTGGTTTTACAATAATTAAATAAAAACTATATTGCGAATAATAAGCACCCCCACTTAGTGTGTCAATAAAAACATGCCTTCCATCAACCCATCATTAGCTTTTTGTTGGTTCACTTCAACTACGTTAAGATCTCTGTAATAAATATAATTGAGTATTAACATGGATTGGTGTAACATGCTAATTGGGAGGCAACTTTGAGGGAGAAACAGGCAGTCTCACTCAAATTTATCAGAAAGAATAAGATAACTCCAAGTAGCTGCATAGTATTCAAGAAAATTGATTACAAACTTTAGCTTATCTGACGGCTTGCCGGACGTTTTTCACATCCACCCCTGCTGCCATATCCTAGGATGGTACTACTAACTCTCAGGGCTTGGCCACACTACCATGTTTGTGAACGAAATGTTATTTGCTGTCATTTCTTGTCAAACATTCAACCCGCCACACTATCATGGACATAAGCAACCAATAGCTAATGAATTGCCACTTGTAATTTTGTGCAAGCCTTCAGTTGCATAGATAAAAATATCTATGTTTGACTCGCTGTTTAAATTATTGTCCAATCAGAGAGTAAAGATTTTTAACGCCAGTCAGTCATTGTTGACTGTCAACAGCTCCAGCATCGACGAAGAACTCTCATCATCATACGAATACACACAGTTAATTCGTTCGTCAACTCATTGGGAAAACACTCTAGTGTAATAACTTTTGATAACCGATGATGATGTATGAACGCTCTATGGTTTATAACCTTTCAAAAGTTTCAAAAAATGGTAGCTTATTGCATGAAATATTATTTAAATTTCAAACAATATAAAGAAGAAACTTAATCTAATGGATATTTTAAACTTAAAAAACATAATTTGATTGCCTTAAAAAAAAATTTACCAGGAAAAAATGAAAAACTTTCTTTCATGATAACTTACCTTAGTAATAGCAAAAGCATTAACCTCTTGAATGCTCATGCTACCTTTCTCTTTCAGCCTGTAATCAAAAAGAAGAGAAAAGTTCAGTTAGAACTGCTACTAACAGGGTCACTAGCTATAATTTAGGTCAACAGCAGATGTGAATTTTCTTTAGGAACGAAAATAAAGTTTAATTAATGAAAAATAAACATACACAATGCAATAGGCAAGTTCATCACCCACGGAAGTCCCTGTTGCCCGTCCAACGACTGCAATTTCTTCTATCTTTGGACAGGTCCTCATAACATTTTCTATTGGCTGAGCGTAAACGATATCGCTGTAAACTTTGTATCTCTCACATGAAGATTTCCTTCCGATTATTTGAACGCTTCCATCCTCACCCATCTTTGTCAAATCGCTGTAATGTAAGCATATAGAGTTTAAATACAAATTAATGTGTTTCCAAGTAGTTTTGAAGGAGTTGTGTACCTTTCAAGCAATAAAAGATTTCGTTTTTATTGAGAAAAACTAAAATAAACTATTGTACATGTAACAGCAACTGCCTAAATTCATGGTGGCAAAACATATTTGAAGTTTGGTATAATCTCATGTTGTACAGTCTTTAAAGCTTTCAAAAAATGAAAACAGTTTGTTATCATTTTTTTAAGGCTGGGCGGTATGGAGTTATCTTTCCATACCGACACCGATAGCAGACAACTCCAAACCGAACCGGATACCGTGCTGTTTCGGTTACTCTCGGTAATAGTACAAAAAATTGCAAAATACCGACCGCACCGTTGTTTTTTGACTAGACCCAGAGCCATTTAATGAGAGAGTTGTGCCATCTCATTTGAAGGGACCATTTTCAATTCCACTATTGCTATAAAATTATGACTCAATGAATGCCGTCTTTGTAGTTGAGAACAATAATAATACTGGTCAATAATGTAACAGTAACAACTACTTACGCACAACAATTAACAGCAGAGAGTGGGATTCCTCGATTGGGAGCTAAGCCACTCATTCAAACCACTGAACTGAGCCTGATTTTATTTTACAAAAATATTATCTAATTGAAAAAAAAATACAATAGGTTAACAATATACAGTATAAAGAGTTGGATTCCTCAGTTTTATAGCTATGCCACCATTACACACCAGTTTGTAAAAACACTGTGAACAAATGTATGATAAAAATTCCTTCAGTAACACCATCAAATCGGCAGAAAATTATGCAACTGCAATTGTTCTTAAATATAAAGTTGCTAGAAAAAAATCTACAAGAAAGTTAAAATTTTTCTACCAGATAATGTATGGCCATGCTTTTGCATCTTAGTGTCACATTTTAACCTACAGACAGGCGGGACAAAAGTTTTGACACAGCAGCTGCAGTCACACATATCTGGCTTCAAGTTTAGTTATCATAAAGTGACAGTCAGGGAACATGAGACTTGAGAAAAGCTGAGCCTTCATGACATCGGTCAATCTCGATCTGACTAGTGCGACCGAGTTCCTAACCACAAGCTTTAACTCTTGAAACGTCAACGGCAGCATGGCAGATGTTGAACAGATGCCACGTAACCTGAAACACTAGCTAGGTATTTTCTTCAAGCTCGTAAGACAGGCGATAGCATCCGTCATGTCAAAATCCTTCGCCTGTACCAGAAAATGTTTCCATAGTTGCAGCTTGCGGATAATTCTCAAGTTTGGTTAGAGAAGTTGAATGCTTCAAAACTTCTTTAACCATGAGGTCTTCTAATTCAGCTTCTGTGGATGCAAACATGATATGTAACCAACTACACATATAGATGTCACACCAAAAATGAAATGTATGTCATGCTTTTTGCTGCATTACCTGCATCACCATCAGGTCTAGATGACTGATCACTTGTATTACAAGAGTAATGTTCATCATAGGCTAGAGGAGATTTGGTATGGCAATAGTCAGTATGAGCAACTGTCTCCACAAAGACTTGCGCCGAAGGTCCGGTTTTTCATCTCAAACACGTCATCCTCAAAGTGATCCTAACAACACCACAATAAAAAATATAAATCGCAGAGAAATATAACTAACACAACAATAATATGACTACATTTAAAAATTTTGAGTATATTTTTTTAACATATTTTTGTTTTAAATGCCCATTAACACATGAGCATCATGTCAAGAAAGAAAGTTATTTATCTTTTCAATAGTGGAATGATCGACAATGTACATGCTAAACAATAATTCACTTTACATGGATTATATAAACAAAATATTATTTACTACAGAGTGTCTATTCCATCGTTGGTCTCCATTATTATTTTTACAATCAAATACACAAATTGGTTATTTCAACTGTCAAATGTTCATAAATAATTAACTTAGATAAAAAAAACGCTTTACTCCTGTCATCTTCTTCATGAAACCACACCTAAGTATTAGAAAATTTTTATTATGAAATTATTATTAAAACTACAGATTTACATATGAAATTAAGTGATGAGAAAATGCAACCTTTTTGGAATGTTATTCAACCCATTATATAGTAATCCAAAATTTATAATATAATTTTGTAATATATATTGCAATTTTGTCTATAATTTTATCAATTTACCACACAGAGTTGTTACTTATTTCGTCTATATATATATATTTACATATTAATTCTAAAGATATAATCAATCAGTATTATTGTGAATACTAATAATAATGAATTGAATAACGTTGATAATAACAATAACCGCCACCATTAGTAATTAATCATCATAAATAATGATAACAATTAATAGTAAAGATGATGGAAGATTCTTAGAATCATAATGCATTATTTTTTATTGTAAGAAGTTGTTGTTACAAATAAATAAAAATAATAATTGTAACTACTAATCAATTCATTTTAAATAACAATATAGTAATAATGATCATCATTTGTAATTATTTATAACAGCAACAAATAATAAATTAACGATGTGTTTACTAATACTATCATTCATAGTTACAGTAGTAGTAAGTTATTATCATCATCATTCATTTATTAATAAGTAATTATGTATTCATTCATAATAATAATTGAAAAAATAATAATAAATAATTCATTATAATATATATAATAAATTAATTGTAATAACAATTAATTATAAATAACAATAGTAATATAGTAATAATAAATAATAGACGCGGCCTTCAATTATTATAACAAAAAAAGGGATAATAATAGTTAGTAGTAATGAATGAAAAAAATTAAATCATAACAACAACAACAACAATTAATAAATAATAATAATAAACAATATAATAATCATTGTTGATTGATGATTATTATTATTATAACAGTAATAAAAATAAATAATAATAATAATAATAATAATCTAATGTGCCATACTAATTATTGTTATCAATCATCAAGTTAATAAATAATAATCTACTTCTACCACTACTACCACCCACTGGCTATAAATAAATAATAATTAATTAATAACTTCATCATGATGATGATCATCAGTCAGGAGGTTATTATTATTATTATTTCATTAATTAATTAAATTAATTAATTATTATTATAATAATGGTGTCTAGCTTACCATAATTGAAAAAAGTCAGTTTGAGTTTGCAGCGAATGAATCTTTACTCTGCTCCAGTCTTTAGCATAACATTCCATGGGTCAAATACATGTGTTATCTTCTTATTTATTTCATCCATGTTATCAAATCAAGCACTGCACGCTATGCCAAGGGTTAACCACTGTGCGTGATTCAAGATGGCTGCCCTTAGCAGCGTTATGTTGGTGTTGGTTGTTACAGTTTTAAGTCTATGCACCAATAGGTCTATAACCATAGAACAATTTAAATAGTTCTATGCCAGTAGCTTACATCATTATTACGGCGGTGCGGTTATTTATGGGGCAAACCGTTACCGGTTTATAATGAGCGGTGCGGTGAATTTTCAGGAAAGCCAATATCGCACAGACGGTATTATGCCATACCGGGAAAATAACGGTTTTACCGATATACCGCCCAGCCTTACATTTTTTTCAAGTGGCTTTTCTTGGATTTTAAAAAAAATCGACAAGTTTTTATAATTAAGATAATGAAGTAAACAACCATTTAAATATATGCAGTAACAAAATTATAAAAATGATTTGGTTTAACTGAAAAAAAATTGAAAGACTCTGTTTGATTTAATTTAATTTGATTTTTAACTTTGCTAATAAAACGTGTGAGAAATTTCTTTAGAAGTTATATTTTTGAAAAAATTTTTATGGGAAAAAATTAAAACATCAGCATTTTTTCATTCCTCACCGTGTTACTAGAGCAAGTTTTAAATATAAATCAAAAACTAAACGATTCGATTAATTTTTCTCTTAGGTTACTTTGGAAGCAATAGTAATTAATTTTTTCTGCGAACATGTGATGTTTGTTCACAAATTTTTTTATTAATTGCTCTAAATTGTTTACTTATATAATATGTAAAAGAACACTTATTGTTTTTTGTTTAGCAACATTAACTTAAAACCATAGGAAATTTTATCATTATTTGTAACTTTCAGGTAAATAGCTAATACAAGCCACATATAATGATTATGAAACATAACACAGGATGTAAATGTAGAAAGTTATTTGAATAAATTTGTCTTTTCGGTATCTAAATATTGGAATTTTATCTCTTTGCTAATTTATCTCTTTATCAACTTAAAAGAAAAAGGAGAAAATAAAACTATGAGAAATAAATTTTGATGCCTTTAGCACAAATGTAAAGAGCAGTTGGTTGACGTGGTGACCCAGCTGGGCAGAGTTTAATGTGGCCCCAGTTATGTATAAATACTAATAATAAAAATTTGAAACTATGTAAAAAGTTTTAAAATAATTTACTTAATCTTCTTTTGACGAGCTATCCTCATTTTTATAAAAAATTGTTTTTTTTTTTAAAAAGCTTCACCGTATCAAAACACATTTTAGTGAAAATTACTTCTGTAAAAGTGAAAGCGTTGATGAGTGTCAACTCACCCAGTTTTGAACCATCCGTCACTGGTTTTTACTTTGCTGGTTAGCTCCGGTTGTCCCGTGTACTCCAGAAAGACAGCGTTACCTCTGATCCACAACTCCCCTTTACAATTCACAGGTACAGTTTGCTCCTCTTTGTCTACTACCTTTACTTCCTGATTGATGAAAGATTTCCCCACAGTGAAAACGTCATTCACCATATCTCCTACTTCAAGGCTCAAACCGCATGAGTATTCAGACAGACCGTACCAATCCTGTTAAATTTAAACTATGTTTCAACACCGGCAATAACCTTTAACACCACCCTGCGATGCTAATTCTGGTACAAGGTAAGGAATAAGAAGAGATTTTTAAAAGAGATAATGGGGAGTTTTTTGTGTGGAATCATTTTCACTACAAATTAATTGCCGTAAGAAACAATAATTACGTATTTGAGTTTCTACTGTGCTAACTTAAAAGTCGCAGCTAGCAAAAGTTGAAACATATGCAACAGGTTATTCAACTGGTCCAATACTTGTTGGCTGAAACTCAAGAAAAACTTTCAGCTAAGATTTTACGGCTGTGTTTGTGAGTGAGAAGAAAGGTGTAAAAGAATGAACAAGTCTGGGAATTTCCAAAATTATAATGATCATTTTTTATTTAGTTGGAAAATAAGAATTGTTATTAGTTAAATGGGGTTAAAAAGTGACTTTTAGGGAGGGAGAGGGGAGGTGTAAGTGGATAGGGGGAGGGGGAGGGGGGGGGGGGTGCATGGAAAGGAAGTAGAGTGATTGGTGAGGTGACAGCAATAGAAAAAAGGTGAGTGGGTATTAGTTAACAGAATACAAGTTGTCATATAAGTTCACTAGACGATCTCTCCACAACCCTCAGACTTGACAGATAAGGAAATTTCACCAATCATATAAAAATCACACAAAAAATTATATATGTTTAATAGCGCTGAAATTGAGTAGAAGATGGTTTCAATACTGAAAAACTACTGAGAATGACCATCTCTATTCCCATGGATTGAAAGTTGAAAATACACAAACTGACTGAAACATTGGGTTATATCACTAACCACAGACTCTGGGAAGAGGTTCGCCACAGACCGTTTGAAACTTGGAGATACGCCATTTCCTGCGAATATAAGCCCTCTCACACAAGAAATGTCAAAGTCTTGAAAAATACTTGGGTTGTTGATTATGTGTGCAAAAGCATACTGGTCTCCGTACACTAGCTCAGTTCTACAACAACAATAAATGGTTTTAGAATTTAGTCTAGACTCTACTTTTCAGAAAGTTGTGGAAATCTTTCGAATTTTGTAATTACCTGTGTTTTTTCTATAGCTTTAATCATGTCTTTACAGATTTCGTCCATATTGATGTGTTTTTATTGCGGGAAGGACAAGAACTTCGTTACCAATATAGAAAGCACTGGTAATTTCTTCTATCAAACCGTAATCTTCAGCGCACATTGATGTAGTCCCAACTCTCGAATTGGAATTTATTTTCCATTTCTCTGCTCATTCTACTTCCTGCATTGACAAAGATGGCCGCCCCAGCTGCAATTGTTTTTGGAACTCCAGAGCTTCCCTTTTGATCAACAAAGACAAACTTCAATAATAACATTATGCTATCAACACAAGCCATAATGCAAGTGCCAAGTTTTAAGACAAAGTTAAAAATTAATTGCATCTTTTTTAATTTAAAATGTAACTTAACCAGTAAAAAATGTTTGAGAATCATCAAACTTCGTGACAACA